>CM068963.1:15861763-15876321 GCA_035128595.1 Eptatretus atami
CGAGCAGAACCAGCATCAACGGTCCGAGCGTCTCCCACCGTCAGGAGCCACCAGGAGCCATAATCGACAGACAGCTGTTCGGAGTTGTGAGAAGCTGTAACGCTGCATGGCCGTCACCAACTGTCACCGACGAAGCAACTGTCTGACTGGAAATCGACGAAGCAACCGTCTGGCTGGAAATCGACGAAGCAACCGTCTGACTGGAAATCGACGAAGCAACCGACTGACTGGAAATCGACAAAGCAACCGTCTGGCTGGAAATCGACAAAGCAAGCCGTTTCTGGCTGGAAATCGACAAAGCCAACCTCTGGCTGGAAATCGACAAAGACAACCCGTCTGGCCTGGAAATCGACAAAGCAACCGTCTGGCTGGAAATCGACAAAGCAACCGTCTGGCTGGAAATCGACAAAAGCAACCGTCTGGCTGGAAATCGACAAAGCAACCGTCTGGCTGAAATCGACGAAGCAACCGTCTGGCTGAATCGACAGCAACCGTCGGCTGGAATCGACAAGCAACCGTCTGGCTGGAAAATCGCAAAGCAACCTCTGGCTGAAATCGACAAAGCAACCGTCTGGCTGGAAATCGACAAAGCAACGCGTCTGCTGAAATCGACAAAGCAACCGTCTGGCTGGAAATCGACAAAGTAACCGTCTGGCTGGAAATCGACAAAGCAACCGTCTGGCTGGAAATCGACAAAGAACCCGTCTGGCTGGAAATCGACAAAGCAACCGTCTGGCTGGAATGAAATCGACGAAATATCCGTTGCCCCAGCTGACTGACCATCACAAAACTGACCGTCGCCAACTCACTGATGCCAACTGACTGACTGACTGTCGCCAACTGAGTGAAGCCATCTGACTGAAAAAAAACGGACCTCTCGTTCTCTTTTGCCGGCGGCCTGTCTGTTCGGAGCCTCCAGCAGACCCCAGCCAAATCCTGGCCCATTCCTGGCCCACGATCATTCCTGGCCCACGACGTCACGCCTCTGGTGCTGGATGAACGGCAGAAAGCAGCCATTTGCCGGAATTACCGAGCGAAAACGTGAAGCGCTCATAAAACGTCAACAACAATTATCACCTCAATGTTCTGCCCGATACGAAAAAGAGCCCGTTAGTTCGTTGTCAGCGGCTTCCGGAAGAACTGCTTGCAGCACTAATTACGATGGTAAATGTAATTTAATGCCAGAGGCTTTCACAAGTGAATGAAAATGCAGTTACCAACTGGTTTTGCCCTTAATCGGGCATCATCATCATCATGGCAACAGAGCAAGTTTCCATCTACTTGTGACTGAAACCTCACGGTTATATTCCAATATATGTTATGATTGCAAAAATATCGAACATACGGTTACATATATGTACATATCAGTCACAAGTAGATGGAAACATAAAGCTCTTTCTACCCACTCACTGAGTGACTCTCACTCTCTCACTGATATTAATGATGAGTACCTTCCGGGTGACGTAGATAGCTTAAAATTTGTGTGTCGACAGATATTGAAGCCGATACACCGGGGGGATCACAGAACCATCGGAAAGCATCTGCAAATGAAAATATAAATAAATAATCCTAGCCACCTGGGTTTAGTTGATTAGGTGACAGCTGATTGGCTATTCCCTCTATTCACAGGTGAGAGATGAAGGTGGGTCTTTATTATTTATAAATTGACTGCTTTTGAGATTTGCACGTGGTACATGCTTGGGATCCTCATTGGTATGCATTGGTGTCTGCGCTGCCGCTGATGATTCGCTAATAAGCGATGAAACCGGTCCGGAAGCTGAGGACTTGTGTAGCATTGGGATTCTCATGCGTGTACTATTTGTGAATGTGTTTGCAGCTGTGGAGGAACTCTGGGAAGGGTTTGAAACAGCATAGCGCTTACCTTGTGTCAGCCTTTTTGGTTGCTTTACGCAGAAGTTTTGGCTCGAGGAGCATGGGAGGTGTTAATTTATTTATATAATCAGCCACCTGGGTTTAGTTGATTAGGTGAGAGAGAGAGAGAGATATATATATATATATATATGATCACACACAAACACACGAACCCAATCCCATCAAAATGCCATCAGTGTGAAATTGCCAAACCAGTGACTGTCTTGTAACCACGGCGCATGCAATTTCTTTTCCTTCAAACAAAACAAAATTCATGTAATGACGATCGAAATGAAACTTGAAGTTTACTTTTAAATGAGCCGCACTGTGTTTTCAGATAATTCAAAATCGGCCTTTTTATTTTTAGCTGGCTTTTTCACTTTAATTTCAATTTTATTCCATCCTCTTTTGACCAGAAATTATCTTTCTGTCGACGCAGTGCCTGGTATCTTTCTGAAACCAGAAGCAGAAAATGTTTAATAAATTCAGTTTTATTTTTTCAATCAGATTTCTTTTGCTCAGAAACAGTAATAATGAGAAGTTACAACTCTCAGTGCAGTTTGTAACAAAAACTTTCAAATACAGAACAAAGAGAGCACAAATACTAAATGTTGCATCTTGCGATGCAAGCTATGACTTTTCCTCGCATCCAAAGTTAGAACCGCAGGTGTGGAAGATACGACAAGGTTTTGTTTGCAGGTGCGGACGTGATGTGTTGGCAGGAGTGGTGATGATGTTTATCAGTAAGTACACCTACATCTGTGGTGGTCCTAATGTACAGGCCTCACATGTAAATATCAAGGTATATACCTGAACAAAATTAAGGGCCATGATCTGCTTATTAAGTACCAGCAAATAACCACCCGTCGCTTAGCTGACAGGAATACTATGGTGGGGGGAGGGGGAGAGCGAGGGGCGGAGGAGAGAGAGGAGGGATGAGGAGCCATGGGGAAGGGAGGGAGGAGACCGAGGAGGATGAGGGAGTGAGGAAGGAGGGGGGAGCAAGGAAGGGTAGGAGAGAGGAGGGGTGGGGGAAGAGAAGGCAGCGTAAGAGGGGAAGGAAGTGTGGGGGGAGGGGAGGGGAAGGAAGTGTGAGGGAGGGGAAGGGAAGGAAGTGTGAGGGAGGGGAAGGGAAAGAAGTGTGAGGAGAATCGAAGGCAGTGGAGGGGAGGGTCCGTCAGGACATAACCACCATCAGGACACGTCCGGAGATAACCACCATCCATACATAACACTGTGCAGACGCGTACGGTGTTGAGCACTGTCCAGAAACGTATGAAGATAATGTTACGAATTTGGGAATTCGATTACACACAACATTCAGGTTTCCTTTAGTCAGTTATGCTGATAAGTGCTTGTTCCCTAGATAGTTCACCTTCCATTGTTTAATGGGCAGAAATTGATTAGATGCCTGTGATTTAATTTAATAGTTAGTGAGCGATCACAACACAAAGGAAGACGCCTCCCCCTCCTCTGCGAAGAGGAAGAAGAGCCCTCCCGTCTGAATCCCGGGATGTAAACAACTCCCTCCCACCCGTGGTTGAGCGGGAGGATGGGCACGAGGGCATGAGTCACGCCGGGAGTGGGGGAGGGGGCGGAGGAGGATAAGGAAGAGATTCTCTCCGGTTGTTCAGTAGGCCTTCGGGTTCTGCTTGGCTTGGGTTAGGTCGAGGCTTTTTGAAGGCTTTTTGCTTCGGCTTGGCTTTTAGCAGCCTTTGGGTTCTGCTTGGCGAGGGTTGAGACTTTTGATTCAGACTTGGGTTCTGGCTTGGCGAGGTGGAGCTTTTTGGAGAGCTTTTTGCTTCGGCTTGGCTTTTCAGCAGACCTTCGGGTTCTGCTTGGCTCGGTTCGCGTTTTGGGCTCTGGCTTGGTTCGTCGAAGAGAGTTGAGCTGGTTGCTCGTCGGAGTTCTTGGTTCGTGTTGAGAGAGGCTTTGTTCATCAGAAGAGAGTTGAGCTGGTTGCTCGGCTCGGAGTTCTTGGTTCGTTTGTGGAGAGGTTTGTTCATCAGAAGAGAGTTGAGCTGGTTGCTCGGCTCGGAGTTCTTGGTCGTGGTTGAGAGAGGCTTTGTTCATCGGAAGAGAGTTGAGCTGGTTGTTCGGCTCGGAGTTCTTGGTTCGTGTTGTGAGAGGCTTTGTTCATCGGAAGAGAGTTGAGCTGGTTGTTCGGGCTCGGAGTTCTTGGTTCATGCTGTGAGAGGCTTTGTTCATCGGAAGAGAGTTGAGCTGGTTGCTCGGCTCGGAGTTCTTGGTTCGTGTTGAGAGAGGCTTTGTTCATCGGAAGAGAGTTGAGCTGGTTGTTCGGCTCGGAGTTTTGGTTCGTGTTGTGAGAGGCTTTGTTCATCAGAAGAGAGTTGACTGGTTGCTCGCTCGGAGTTTGGTTCGTGTTGAGGAGGCTTTGTTCATCGGAAGAGAGTTGAGCTGGTTGTTCGGCGCTCGGAGTTCTTGGTTCGTGTTGTGAGAGCTTTGTTCATCGGAAGAGAGTTGAGCTGGTTGTTCGGCTCGGAGTTCTTGTTTCATGTTGAGAGAGGCTTTGTTCATCGAAGAAGAAGTTGAGCTGGTTGTTCGGCTCGGAGTTCTTGTTCGTGTTGTGAGAGGCTTTGTTCATCGGAAGAGAGTTGAGCTGTCTTGCTCGGCTCGGAGTTCTTGGTTCGTGTTGAGAGAGGCTTTGTTCATCGGAAGGAGTTGGCTGGTTGTCGGCTCGGAGTTCTTGGTTCGTGTTGTGAGAGGCTTTGTTCATCGGAAGAGAGTTGAGCTGGTTGCTTGGCTCGGAGTTCTTGGTTCGTGTTGAGAGAGGCTTTGTTCATCGGAAGAGAGTCGAAGCTGGTTGCTCGGCTGGCTCTTCTTGGTTCGTGGAGCTCTTTGTTCTCCGCTTGGTTCCCGGCTTGGTGCGACTCATCGGCCTCATCTTGGAGGTGGTTTTTCGAGATAGCGACGCATCGACGGGAAGGATCGGCGCCTCGTCTGAAGCACGTGTTCGAAGCGCGAGAGGATTCACTGGAGCTCGGGAAGGATCGCGGCTCACGGTGATTGGATCCAGCTCGCTCTCGCTGGAGCCCGGGTCGAACAGCTTGAACGACACACGAGGTGGAGGGGTTCGAGATAGTTTCTGGGTTTCAGCTCATCTGTCCTCCAAGCTGGAGTCTGTTATTAAAGGATCAGCCACCATTTCTTGGGTGTGTGTGTGTGCGTACGTGTGTCCGTAGGGCCCGTCTAATAAGTAGGAAACTGTTAAGTGCTTTGTGTGCTGTAAATGATTGCATTGCATTTCGTATAGTCGGTATAGTTCTGCTCTTACGTGCTTCCCTAGTTCCCCATTATTATTAATAAATACCCAATTGTTAAATGTTTCAGCTCGTCGCATCGATTCTTTCATTGAATGAGCATTTCATGTGTTGGGAGTTAGAAAGCCGTTGGTTTGCCGTAAAGGGGACATTCGAACCGACGGTTCTCGGCCAGCAGGATGAATATCACTGCCAAGGTCAGTGAATCTCTCCGTGACCTCAACATCCTCACCACAAACAGGCACAGACAGGACAGCAGCAACCAAGATGTCATTGAAAGCCTGGATCTTATTTTGACCCAGGAAACCCGTAATACCAGCGCTCTGACTCCTCATCAGCACATCGAGGCCACACAAAAGGATATCTGGAGTCTCCGCAAAGATGACTGCATCATATGCGAATCAAAAGTGTTCAGATGACTATTGGAGCATTGGCCGAATGGATGGCCCAGCGGTTGATGATACTCATGCGGGGATAGAGTGTGACGCTTAGCTTATGATCTCTCTGGCATCCTCCCCAGAGTCCAGTCCATACAAGCACTGGAAAGTGTGGGGGCCAGTACACACCCCTGACAAACTCCAATAACAACTGGAAAAAGTCAGAGATGGTATCACCACATTTCACAGCACTCTCAGTACCAGAGAATGGTTGAGACATCAGATTGATCAGTTTTGGTGGCACCCCAAGAAGACCAAGAATCCTCCAGAGGGCATCTCGATTCATTGAATCGAACGCTTTGCAGAGATCAACATAGGCTGCAAGTAGCCCCTGCCAAAACTCTTGTTTGTGTTCGGTGAGGACCCGAAGAGCAAGGATACGGTCAATCGTTGAACTCTTTGGTGTAAAGCCTGACTGCTCTGGATGCTGGTGCTCAAGCAGATGGTGGTGAACCCTATCAAGAATTATCCGAGCAAAGACCTTGCCCGACACAGTGCAGTGTCACCCCTCGGTAGTTGTTGCAGTCCTGGCGACATTGGTGTTGCAGCACTCTCTGAGGTTCGGAGACCGGATCGTGGCGAGATCATGGAGGATGATTACACCTACTATTGGTCTGGTCGCTCTGATGGTGACCATGCCCAAGGAGTTGCTACAGCTGTGTCCAATAAGCTGGCCCCAATGATAATTGAGGTAACACCGGTCAATGAGCCTATTATGAGAATAAGGAGTCATCACTCCTTGGGTGTCATTTCCCTGTCTCTGTATATGCTCCGACTGAGGCGAGTGATGTCACCGTGAAGGACGCATTCTGTGCCACGCTCGAATCTGTGGGTGATCAGTGCCCCAGGTGAGATACACTTCTCGTCTTGGGGATTTCAATGCCTCAACTGGAACTGATAGGGATGGTTATGAGACGTGTGTTGGTCCCCATCAGTCTGGAACTGTGAACCTGAATAGCACTAAGTTCCATGACTTTGCAAGAAGTCATGGACTTAGGGTGGCTGGTTCATGGTTTCAGTGCCCATAAGCTCATGGCTGGACTTGGTGTTCCAACGCTGGCGGTGTGGCAAAGGAGATTGACCATGTGCTTGTTGATGGTCGCTGGAGGATGATCCAGAACTGCAGGGTCTACCAGAATGCTCATTTCCTCAATACTGACCACCGGCTTGTTGTAGCAACTGTTAAGTTGCAGTTTAAATCGGGGAGAATGGTACCATCCCAGCCTAGGCTGGATGTTGGCAAGCTCAAGGATGAGAGGGTAGCTGAGGATTTTGCGAACAGGCTGAGTGGAGATTTGGGGGGGGCTGGGTGATCTGGGGGATCCTAAAGAGTTGTGGAGTGCCTTCAACACCAACATATTTGATGCTGCCAGGAGATGTCTTGGAACTCCCAGAGGGCGAAGACGAATTTTGTCTCTCAATGGACACTGGATACCATTGCCCAGAGTCGCAGGACCAGGTGAATGGCAGAGCCGAGCTGTTCAGGGAGGTGAGGCGAAAACTTTACGTGCACTAAGGGTGGACAAGGAGGCCTATGTGTGAGGAATCTGTGAGGGGGTAGAACATCACCTGTGGTCAAGTTATTCTCGTCCTGCTTTCAGGGGAATTAGCGCATTGCGTTCGTGCAAGCCCATCCCTCGGTGTACTGCAGTTAGAGCAGAGGGTGGTGGGCTCTTGACAGAGGAGTCCGAAGTGAAATCCCACTGGGCCTCTTACTTTGGACGGTTCTACCAGGCTGATCGACCAGCTGTCAAGTTGGATGTCAGGGATGTTACAATCCCTATTGCTGACCCTCCAATCAACTGTGGCCCACCTTCGTTTGTGGAAACACAGGCTGCAGTGAACCAGATGAAATGGGGTAAAGCTCAAGGGATCTGTGGCATCCATGCTGTACTTCTCAAGACTGGTGGAAATGCTGCACTTGTGTCATTGCATTTATTTCTGCAATCTGCCTGGAACACAGGCATCATCCCAACTGACTGGAAGAGGGGCCTTGTTGTCGCCCTCTGGAAAGGGAAGGGTGATCGCCAAGACTGCAACAACTACCGAGGGGTGACTCTGCTCTCAGTGTCGGGCAAGGTCATGACTCAGATAATTCTTAAGAGGGTTCGCCACGATCTGCTTGAGCACCAGTATCCAGAGTAGTCAGGTTTACACCAAAGAGGTCAAAGATTGACCGTAGCCTTGCTCTTCGGGTCCTCACCGAACACAGATGAGAGTTTCGGCCGACCTAGCTCACCAAGCCTATGTTGATCTCTGTCAAGTGTTTGAATTCCATGATCGGAATGCCTTTGGAGGATTCTTCGTCTTCGTGGGGTGCCACCAAAACTGATCGATCTGATGTCTGGAATATACTCTGGTACTGAGAGTGCTGTGAGATGTGGTGGTGCCATCTCTGACTTATTTCCAGTTGTTACTGGAGTTTATCAAGGGTGTGTACTGGCCCCCACACTTTTCAGCACTTGTATGGACTGGATTCGTCAGAGAGATCAAGCTGCAGTGCATCGATTGGGAATGTCAAGATCTCTGACCTTCATTTGAAGGATGATGTCATCATCTTTGCGGAGACTCCAGATATCCTTTTGGGGGCCCTCAAGGTGCTAAATGAGGAGTCGGAGCCGCTGGGATTACGGGTTTCCTGGTTCAAAACTAAGATCCAACCTTTCAATGACATATTGGATACTGCTATCCTGTCTGTACCTGTTTGTGGTGAGGATGTTGAGGTCAAAAGAGAGATTCACTTACCTTGGCAGTGATATTCATGTCTCTGCTGGCTGTGAGCTAGAGGTCAACAGACGTCTGGGTCGGCCTGGGATCATGGATTCACTGGATTATGGGGTGTGGCGCTGCCGGTACCTGTGTGGGAGGACAAAAGTCCGAGTCTTCAGGTCCTTGGTGCTTCCAGTCTTGCTCTATGGATGTGAGACTTTGACTGTGACCAGGAATCGGAGACGGAGAATTAACTCCTTTGATCAGTCTCTTCGGAGACTCCTTGGCTATGCTGCTCGGACTTTGTGTCCAATGAGCGGTTGCTGAGAGGACTCAAATAGATTTGTTACCTGCATAGTCCGTGAGCGTCAGCTGTGGCTGTATGGACATGTGGCTTGTTTTCCAGATGCTGATCCTGCTCATCAGATTCTCTCAGCGAGGGAGCCTCGTGAGTGGAGGAGGCCAATGGGCTTACCATGTGCCTCGTGGTTGCAGCAGGTTGATCAGCATCTCAAGGAGATGGAGATGGGCCAAGCATCTGCCTGGGGGATGGCCAGATGGAGGCCCCTGGAGTAGGGCGGAAAGTGGACTCAGTGACGCGCTGCTCTGGCGGACGCTCCCATACCTGACCTGACCTGACGATCACCCTTCCCTTTCCAGAGAGTGACAACAAGGCCCCTCTTCCAGTCAGTTGGCATGATGCCTGTGTTCCAAGCAGAGCACAGAACTGCATGCAACAACACGAGTACAGCATTTCCACCAGCCTTGAGAAGTTCAGCATGGATGCCACAGATCCCAGGAGCTTTACCCCATTTCAACCGGTTCACCGCAGCCTGTGTTTCCACAAACGACGGTGGATCACAGTTGATTGGAGGGTCAGCAAAAGGGATAGTAACACCATGGACATCCAACTCGACAGCTGGTGAATCAGCCTGGTGCAGCCTCTCAAAGTAACCGGCCCAACGGGCCTTCACTTCGTACTCCTCTGTCAAGAGCCCACCACCCTCCGCTCTAACTGCAGTACACCAAGGGGCGGGCTTGGAGGAATGCAATGCGTGAATTCCCTGTAAGAAGGATGAGAATCACTTGACCACAGGTGATGTTTTACCCCTCACAGATTGCACGCACATTAGCTTCCTTGTCCACCGTGAGCGCATGTACAGTTTTACGCCTCAGCTCCCTGAACAGCTCAGCTCTGCATATCTCTGGTACCCTGAACAAATTACAAATTCCTGCCTGGACTGTGGGTAGCAAGTATCCTGGTCTTCTTCAAAGTTCTTTGACATCACAAAGTCACATATCTTGCTATCTCAGAGTGTGGTTGCTGTCTGGTGAGCAGCCTATGTTTGAAAAATAAACGGGCCCAGTAGTTATGTTTCAAGTGAACAGTCTTCTTGGGATGTAAATGGTAACCAATTTGAAGTATGCTCATGTGGGTATGCTAATAGAAGGATTATAAGAGAGTGCTTTTTGGGTAGGGGAATATGTAAGGAGAGGGGAAATAAATGAAAGAATGTTGGGAGATTGTATTGGGGAGAGGTTAAGGGAAGGAGCATGATATATGGGGCACACGGGAAAGCCGGGGTGGCATCAAAACTCTGCCTAATTTGCATACATTATAAATAGATGGTCGCCTTAACATTCTCGAAAAAACCTCATTGCAGAAGTTGTCACATCAATCTCATTGACAGAGCAACGTTTGGGCCAAAATGTCCTTCATTCCACAGACCACCCCAAGGGTGACAAATGAGACTCCAGGGACACATGCCATATCAAGGATATAAATTAGGGGTTTATGACACTTAGTCACTTACAAGGAGGAAAGTTTTATCATAGCCATGCAAGCTGAGGAACAACCTTCAGTGGACGACTTAGTAACCAACCACATTCGTTTCAATGTCGTCTCTTCAATGCATTGAGGCTCCGAGTTGGAAAAGTGCATTTTGACTTTTCATCAAAACGAGATGGCATCATATTCGAAAACTACAATGATCACGGCAACAAACCCCGTTTCTGAAAACAATCATAGCTGAGTGGCACTGGGATCCGGGTCTTCAAAAAGCACACGCTGAGTGTGCATGTGCCGTTCGGTGCACTTTCACTATATGGTGGGGAGAAAACCAAAATTGCCATTTTGAATCCTCGTCACTCAAAGACCTCGCAATTTATTGAAAGCGCTTTATCTGGTAAAATAAAAACATCCATTTTCTAAATCATACGTTTCCAATGAAATATCATTTGAGGGAGTGAAAGATAAACTGCCATAAAAAAAATGATTAATTTCATGTGTTGAGTTAAAAAATTTTTAATAATAACCTTCTCTGAGAGAGCTGGAGTTTATATATTCAAAACATTGCTGTTTTTAAAATAGTTTCAACTTTGACGTAATGGCAAACCTCAGGCTAAATATTTAACATCCATCCGAGGGTCGGTACATACATTGATTAATCGCCCTGCATGTGAAACACTAGGGTGACAGTTTTATAGCTTGGTGGGGATTCGAACCATGGCTAGACAGCTCATCATAGGTGAGTACGCATACCTCTAGGTCTTGGCCATCCTGCTCAGCCTAGCAAACAGTCCACACATTGGAATTAATTGGTTTTGAATCACGATCTCGTCACGCGACTTGAGAAGTGGTCTTCGATTAATATTGTGCATTTCAAGAACAGCAGTCGGTATTTGGCATACTACGCACAAACAGAGCAATTTGTCTCACATCGTCAGCAGTCGCACATTTGTATATTTCTGATATTGTACATGTTGTTCGCATGTTTGTACAAGTCGACCGACACTGCCATCACCTTCGCATCATATCACACTTCCAGCACTCGCACATGTGATTCATGTTCCTCCAGCTCAAACAATGCCCTGAAGGAGTCCACATCGTTGTGCACAGATAAAATTCTAATGCAACCAGAAATTAAATGCTGAATTCATAGGACAATTTTTCATGATATTATATGTAACAAGAACAAGAATTGCTTTGCAATACATTCTACGTCTACGTGATCTTTTCTACGTCCAAAAAGGGCATAACTCTGAACAATGACAAATGAAACTCGAACTTATTCTGTAACTTATCATAATAAAGCCATGCACCAAGTTTCAGTTGACTATGTTAAAGGATATGGGAAAAAAAGTAGGAAAAACCAAAGGTGGGAGGACAGACGGATAGAGAGCAAACTTATAATCCCCACCAGTGAAACCAGTAGGGGCCAAATAATAATGACGAATTTAATAATTAAAAACTAGAAGGGCACTCTTCGATGTCGCGACATCAACAGATATGCCTCCACCCACGTTATTACACCATTGTACATAATTGTACCAAGTTTGATTTCAATCCCTGAACCCAGATTTAAAAAACGTGAAATCATTCTGGTAGCCAGACCATGTGTCTGCTCAGGTTGAAATTTAAAACAGATATTCCTCATGACTACTGGATCATAATTGTGATGTTTCACGTCAATTGATGAAGCGGTTTAAGAGAAAGGATTTAAAAAAGATTTTCATTCAATCCAATATGGCTGCCAGACCATGTGATCCATTGATTATAATTCATGAATACCCTGATATCCCCAAGGCTTGGGAAACATGTTGGTGAAGCTTCCTCTTGATCTGTCAAGCCGCTCTGGAGATTATTTTGATAGGTTTTAGGGTAAATCCAGTATGGCTGCCAAACCATGTGACCTATGACATCATAGTTGGAGAACTTTTTGGTCCTCGTGGATAGACGATCACACCTGCAAAGTTTTGCCTCAATCTGTTCAGTCGTTTCGGAGAACATTTTTGAAGGGTTTCATTTTTTTTAAACAATATGGCTGCCGAATAACGTGACCAATGACAACAATTTTTTTCCACCCATACAATTTAGCCCTAGATGACCCTCAAAAATTTTCATACTGATTGGATAAAGCGTTCAACGTATGCAATCATGAAGTCATATCGAAGCCACCTATGACATCATCAAAAAATCACACTCGTTTCCCATGGGGAGTACTTCACCTGTGCCAACTTTTAATTTTTTCCACGGAGCAAGTTTCGGAGATAAAGAGGTCCAAAGTTTTTCCTTTTTGC
Organism: Eptatretus atami; assembly: GCA_035128595.1. NCBI lineage: Eukaryota > Metazoa > Chordata > Myxini > Myxiniformes > Myxinidae > Eptatretus > Eptatretus atami. The sequence goes on from CM068963.1 coordinate 15,874,143, forward strand.
CAACATGGCTGCCACACCACATGACCTATGACGTCATAATGATCATTAAAACATTCTACATGAGTAGTCGCACCCATGGTGAAAATTTTGTCAATCGGATAAGCGGTTGCAGAGAAAACAGAGAAAATCAGCATGGACGGACATACGTATGGACAACCCGAAAACATAATACCTCCGGCGACTTCGTCAGCGGATGCATAAAAACAAACAATTGCAATAATTGCACATGTTGCAAAATTATCTGCGTTGCATATGAGGCATTGGCATTGCAGTTTGAAAATCCTCATCCCAACGGGGACAGGACAGCCTGTGGCCTGGTGCGATCAGCTTGAGACATCAGAAGTCTGAGGCTCAACAATCCATCAGTGACCCGGCACTGAATTCTGAGCTCAGCTCTTTAGCCTGCTGACAAGTTCACATTTGGAACGTTCCACAATCAGATGTTTGTCATCACTCCTGCCGGCAAACAAATCATTCATTACAAGGAATCATTGTTGACCCCAGCATTTACATCAGAGAAGCACCGTGCCACATGCGTCCCCACAAGGACCATTGCCAATTATCTCACGCAAAGCTCACCTATATGGAGCCCGCATTGTCTTTATCTCAGCACTTTACGATGACCTCGTGGTACAAATTCGTACACGTGTTTGATGCAACCACAAGAGCAAGTTCTGCACAATCTTTGAAACCAATTTTAAAGGAAACTAAACTCAAATTTGCCAAACTGAGATTTACTGCATCTAACTGTTGTCGGGTATTCCACTTTGTATCCTCATAGGAAACTAAAGAAATGCAACTTTGTGAATTTCCCGGTGAGTTCTGTGGATGCGGCCACGTCTAACTATTGTGGTTCTTGATTGGATGTGCAATGCTTGCGAAATGGTCTTTCACTCAGAGAGTGGTTATTGCATGGAATGGTCTCCCGGGAAAGGTAGTGTTAGCAGAAACAGGAGATCGGTTATTTATTTTCTGCACAAGATCAAGGCTTATCGAAGAACCAGGTGATGGACGGCAAGAGCCGACCATGGGGGCAACAGTTGGACACAGTGAGCAAGGGAATGAACGAACAGGTAAAAGGGGAGAGATAGGAGCGGAGGAAGCACAGGAACCTGCAAGTAAGGAAAAGGGTTGGGGCGAGGAATGGATAATACGGTAATAAAGATTGGCGTTAATAATGGGGGATGACATGAGATGGTGCACCGCATGCTTAAAGCACTGGATGGAAGAATGGGATTGAACAGTCTCAGAAAGGCAGTTCTACAAATGGGACAAAAGATGAATAAGTCAAGGTGTCCATTAATGCTATATTTGAATTGAATGAGCATTACAGAAGATTAATATACTGATAGATTAAATTGTTGGGGTCAGGTTGGATAAGGCACAGGCTTGATGGGACAAATAATTTCCCCACACGTCCAAGTTTTCTTTCATTTAGTTTACTCACCTATCATAGCATGGCTGACCGGGGACGCACAAAGGTAGGCCACGGCTGCCTCCATTAGGCCATGAGCCAGACCCAGTAATTTTTGGCCACCGGTACCATCCGAGGGGAATAATGCTCATCATAATTTTTGGCAGGGTATACATCTCTCCAGTCAGAAAGTATGCGATAGCATTGCAATGGTGGTAGCCTTTTGTGTGTTATTATCCATTTAGTAACCCCATCCCAAAATAAACTTTTCTTAAACCGGCACAAGACAGAAGAAGACATTCTATTTAAAACTAATGGTTCTCTCTTATTATAGGCGATATCTTCTTGAAAATTGTTAGGCACGTAGCTCATGCTATTTGCCTGCAATTGTTAAAGGAAGTGTTCACTACCAAAATGTGTGTGTTTTTCAGGTCAGGTCAGGTATAGGAGTATGTGCCAGAGCAGCGCGTCGCTGCGTCCACTTTCCGCCGGTACTCCAGGGGCCTCCGTCTGGCCATCCCCCAGGCAAATGCCTGGCCCATCCCCATCTACTTGAGATGCCGATCAACCTGCTGCAACCACGAGGCACGTGGTCGGCCCATTGGCCTCCACCACTCACGAGACTCCCTCGCTAAGAGAATCTGGTGAGCAGGATCAGCGTCAGGAAAACAAGCCACATGTCCACACAGCCGCACCTGACGCTCACGAACTATGCAGGTAACAAATCTCATTTGAGTCTCTCTCAGCAACTGCTCGTTGGACACA
>CM068963.1:15886087-15899450 GCA_035128595.1 Eptatretus atami
TTACTTTTAGTGGCTTGTACCAGCTGTACCAGGATTATCCACCAGCTATTGAGTTCGATGTCAGAGGTGTTACTCTCCCATTGCTGACCCTACAATCAACTGTATCTACCTTCCTTTGTGGAAACACAGACTGCAGTGAACGTGTTGAAATGGGTAAAGCTCATCCATGCTGAAACTTCTCAAGGCTGGTGGAAATGCTGTACTCATGTCAATGCATGCAATTCTGTGTTGTTGCCTGGAACACAGGCATCATCCAACTGATGGAAGAGGGGCCTTGTTGTCCCTCCTGAAAGGAAGGTGATCGGCAAGACTGCAAACAACCGAGGGTGACGCTGTTCTCAGTGCGGGCAAGGTATTTGCTCGGATATTTCTTGATAGGTTTCGCCACCATCTGCTTGAGCACCAGCGCCCAGAGCAGTCAGGCTTTACACAAAGAGGTCAACGATTGACTGTATCCTTGCCCTCAGGTCCTCACCGAACACAGATGAGAGTTTTTGTAGGGGCTGCTTGCATCCTATGTTTAATCTCTGCAAAGCGTTCTATTCAGTGAGTGAGGATGTTCCTCAGAGGATTCTTGATCTTCGTGGGTGCCACCAATATTGATCAAACTGATGTTTGAACTATACCCTGGAACTGAGAGTGCTGTGAGATGTTGTGATACCATCTCTGACTTATTTTCTGTTCTTACTGGACTTCATCAGGGGTGTGTACTGGCCCCCACACTTTCAGCACTTGTATGAACTGGATTCTAGGAGGATGCTCAAGAGGTCAAGCTGTGGTGCATCGTTTGGGAATGTCAAGATCTCTGACCTTGATTTTGCAGATGATGCCGTCTCTTTGCAGAGACTCAGGATATCCTTTTGGGGCCCTTGAGGTGCTGAATGAGGAGTCAGATCCACTGGGATTTCAGGTTCCTGGGTCAAAACTAAGACCCAGCTTTTATTGACACTTGGATGCTGCATCTTGTCTGTACCTGTTGTGGAGAGATGTTGAGGTCACGGCGATATTCACTGACCTTGGCAGTGATATTCATGTCTCTGCTGGCCGTGAGCCAGAGATCAATCGATTCTGGGTCGGGCCTGCGGAGTAATGGGTTCACTGGTTCATGGGGTGTGTGTCTGTCGGTACCCATGCAAGGAGAACGAAAGTCCGAGTCTTCAGGTCCTTTTACTTCTAGTCTTGCTCTATGGGTGTTAGACTTGGACTCTGACCAGGATCTGAGATGGGAACTTAATTTCTTTGGTACCTTGTCTTTCGCCGAATTCGGGCTATCACTGGTTGGATTTTGTGTCCAATGAGTGGTTGCTGAGAGAGATTCAAATGAGATTTGTTGCTTGCATTGTCCGTGCACATCAGCTGCGGCTGCATGACATGTGGCTCGTTTTCCTGACGCTGACCCTGCTCACCAGATTCTCTCAGTGAGGGAGCCTCGTGAGTGGAGGAAGCCAATTGGCCGACCACGTGACTCCTGGTTGCAGCAGGTTGATCACCATCTCAAGGAGATGGCGATATAGCCCGGCATCTGGCTGGGGATGGCCAGACGGAAGCCCCTGGAGTACCGGCAAGAAGTGGATGCAGCAACGCACTGCTCGCAGCAATGCTCCCATACCTGACCTGACCCTGATACCCCTCCCCCCCACCCCCTACCCTGCCGTAAACCCGTTCAGATCCCAATTTCAAAATAGCATGAACAAACTTTGGTGCATCACGGGTGATGAAGGTTGTCGTCAAGTTTCATCAAAATTGTTTATGTAGTTTCGGTGAAAGAAAGCAAATACATATTTTGGGGCAACCCCTTCTAACACCCCCCCCCAGACTCCGATATATATATATATTATATATATATATATATATATATATATATCCATATTTCAAATGTCGTGAACAAACTTTGGTACATCATGGGTGAGAAGGTTGTTTTCACGTTTCATCGGAATTGTTGGTGTAGTTCTTAGAAGAAAGCAAATATCTCTTCTTGGGGGCATTCCCCCCGTAAACTCCCTCTGCAGACCCCCCTTTTTTTTTAGCTCACCTGGAATGTAGGTCAAGGAGCTTATGGGATGGCACGTCATCTACCAAAGTTAGTTAATCTACTAAAGTTAGTTCACGCTATTTTCAAAATTTGGGGTCTCCGGGATTGTCTGGGGAGTTGCTCCCCAAAATAGGTATTTACTATAACATTGGTTCATCGGTACATTTGCTGATTCTGTCGCTCGTTGACTTCCTCCTCAGTATCATTATTCTACCAGGGTATCGCCTCTATTTTTTAATGCGGTGAACAAACTTTGGTACATCACGGGTGATGAAGGTTGTGGTCTCGTTTCATCGGAATTGTTTGTGTAGTTTCAGAAGAAAGCAAATATCTTTTTGTCGGGCAACTCCCTCCATAAACTCCCTTCGTAGACCCCCTCAGACCCCGATTATTTTTTTTTGTTCGTCCTGATGGTAATCTCGGTAATCAAGCAACAGATGTTGGGTTGGTGTGGTCCAGCAGCTGTCCAACCAATGAGTGCACATTTCAAAAATGGACCCCAACAAGAACCCCAACAACAACAACAACAACAAAACAACAAAAACAATGATAGCAATGCGAAGCTCTTGTAGACCTGTGAGATGCTCGAGGTAAAAAATGGAAATTTGGAAGGAATTTGGCTTTGGGACTGGGGTGGGGGATTAATGTGGTAGAAAAAATCATTGGAGATACTGTCGATGTAATTTAGGCTTTCCTTTCTGAGTTTCGCTTTGCTCTTATACGAGCCTTGACATGTATGTTTAAAAAAAAAAACAAAATAAAAATTGTTTTGGATTGTGATCATTTGAGATGGTGGTAAACAGCTGTCTTGAAGACTCGGAGGGAAGGTTGAGATTGAAAGTGCAACAAAACGAAGCAAAGACCATACTTCCATAAACTTAGATACATGTACTCATAAGCATATGCATTAAACTTGTTTTTATTATAACGTTTAAAACTTAATACAATGAAGCGGCAGATATCTTGACTTAAACCAGCAGAAGTTAATAAATCAATCTCATGGGAAATGAAACTGCTCAACAAACTCTCAGGGATTGCTTCAGCCCTGAACTCGCCTTTTGAAGAGAAGTTTCGCGTCGAGCAATTTCTGATTTCCGCAATTCAAATCCTGGAGGATATTGGTGATGTAAGCCAGGCTTTCCTTTCTGAGTTTCATTTAGCAATTCATAATGAATCTTCACATCTGACTCGCAGACAAACCTCTCCTCCGGAGAAGGCAAAATGGTTTTCCTTCTATTTTGATAACAATCCACTTTTTCCCTGGTTGGACAGTTGGAGTTGGGGAGTCGGGACCATCACAGACATTTTTTTGTATTTTCTTCTCCCGAATTTTACGTCCTTGGAGCACGAATCAAAAGAGCCAAACGACTCAATTAAAACATACAAACAGCCATGCTGGACTACTCCAGCTTCGACTACACATATGTGCCAGTCTCTTGAAATTCACACCACATCGAAAGAGTGATTGTTATTTTGTAATAATTCAATCAGTTACCATTATATTATTGTAATAATAACAATACAATGTTCTCTTGGCAAATAAACATTGGTATTTACTTTTTATTAAACATGAAGTTACTGTCGTGTTTTCAATTTGCTTATCCATCCAAACTGCTCGTCTCTGTTATGGAGGCTTGTGGGCTCCCGCAAGGACCTGAGGCTGTACATCTCTACAACTACTGCTGTAATGACCTTAATTGTTTTCATCTTCTTATGGAGTCGGACAGGGAATGTATTTGGCCAATCGGGAACCTCCTGGTCAGGCAAGACATTGGAGTGAAGGTGATTTGGGCAGGAATTTATACGATCTCCTGGGTATAAATTTTATACTATCTCCGAGTTATCTCTTGGAAGTGAGAACTCACCTTCTCTGTCAAAGTCACCGTGCATGTCCATCAACCGATGCTAGCATGTGGGATACTCAGCTTAATGTCAATCTGTGGGACGGTGCCCTTTGTGATGTAACGCCATGCTTACAAAGTAACAATCGGACGGTTTATTGTCTGATCAGGAATCGAACCAAAGCGAGAGAGCTCAAAAGAAAGTTTGCAAGCTCTGCACCATCCTGCCAGGACTACACGAGATTATACATATTTGTATTAACTTGATACCCTTGCCAGAAGAGAGGGTATTGCATTTGGGTCCATTTTTCTATCTTTCTGTTTGTTACTTGCAAAATCGAAGATTTTTCAAATATTTGGTCAGTTTGATTTGTTATTCTGTCTCTGTCTGTTTGTCTGTCAATCGCCTACAGGTCACAATTTAAAACCGATCTTCACGAACTTCCCCAAGTTGTTGAGGTCGTCTCAACTGAGAAGCCTATTGATTTTGAGGTTAAACATCTAAATACGTCATTTTTCATCCGATTGACTTGAAATTTGAACAGGATTTTCATATCGCGTCACTGAATTGGGAAATCAACTATTGTTGAGATAAAAGGTCAAAGGTCACTCAAGATCAAACTTCGAAAATCATCAATTTTCAATCTGAAAAATAATCGATTTCCAGTTGATCTGAGCTTTGATTAAGATTGTCAATTTTAATCTTCATGAAATTTACAATTTAATGTATCCATGGCAACCTTTGGAGAGGGGGGTGGATTTTTCAAGTATCGTGCTGTGCATGACGTCTTTTTCTTGTTATTTATTTGTCCGCACAGAACTGAGTGTTTTTCCCTGCAACCACTTGTCAGGTTGACAAGAAATTTTCACCATAGGAGCGATACTCATGTAGAATGTTAAACGATAATTACAAGTATGACATAGGTCATTGGTGTGGCAGCCATGTTGGGAAAAAAAGGAATAACTTTGGACCTCTGTATCTCCGAAACCGCACTAAAGAAAAAATTGAAACTTGGCACATGGCAAGTACTCCACATGGGGAATAAGTGTATTTTTTTTTTTAAAATGATGTCAAAGGTGCCTTCATCCTGACGTCATAATTGCAAATGTAGAACGCTACATCTGATCAGTATGAAACTTTTTGAGGTCATTCAGGATAAATTGGTCCACAGAAAAATGTGGATGACATCATCAGTCACGTGGTTCAACAGTCATAATATAATTATTATATAATATATATATATATATATATATATATATATATATATATACTAGGTGAATGCACCCGGCACTGCCCAGGTTCTTTTTGAATGAATTTAATCTTCTATACATATGTCTGACCGCGAGCACAGTATCAGTTCCTATTGGGCCATGGCAGTCATAGGCTAAGGGGGTGGTGAGGGGAAACACCCCTTCCCCCCCACCCCGGCCGAGGGGCCTTGCCACATAGCCTATAACCTTCCCGACATTTTTTGTTTCAGTGGTTATCTCCTATCTTTCACCTTTCAGGAGATTAGCACGTGCAGACAAACAAACAAACAGATAAACAAAAACTTAAATCATATGTTAGATATGTTGTATATGGCATTGGCCCCTGTCCAATCGGCTGAACTTGAAAAATTAACGTTACGAAATCAGGTGATGACGTCATAATTCGGAAACCGGAAGTACAATTATTTTACATCGGGACACTCCGGTACATGTTCTGTCAGCATGTGAAGTTTGGTGAGGATCAGTCCAGTATTTTTCGCGTGCATAGGTCACAGACAAACACACTTTCAACTTTATATATATAGATATATTTTTTTTAAAACCTTCAAAAATCATCTCTGAAACAGCTGATCAGATTGAGTCAAAACTTTACAGGTATGACCGCCTATCCATGAAGAACAAAACATTCACACCTATGATGTCACAGACCATGTGGTTTGGCAGCTATATTGGATTTACTTTAAAACTATTAAAAAAAATCTCTCCAGAATGGCTGGACAGATTGAGCTGAAACTTCACACACATGTTCCCCAAGCCTTGGAGATACCATGGTGTTCATGAATAATTGATAGGTCACATTGTCTGGCAGCTATATTGGATTGAGCAAAAAACTTTTTAAAATCCCTTCTCTTGAATACTTTATTGAGCGAAATGAAACTTCACAAATATGATCGAGTAGTGATGGGGAATATATGTTTTAAATTTAACCTGCTCAGCTCAGACACATGGTCTGGCAGCCAGAATTATTTTTTTGAATCTGGGTTCTTTTTAATTTTTTCAATAAAGCTTACTTGGCTGCACCTGGATAGTTTTGAGGGTATAGGAGAAGCAGCTGTAACCAAATCCTATCTAGGTTCCTCCTGATGACTTAATCTTTACTTTTTGCTTGTTTGGGTTCCTCCTCATGACTCCAATGCAGGACTGACTGTACCTATAGTATTGGTCTGCCATTTGCTTTGAATTAATTTATTTTAATCCCATTCTGAATTCAATTGAATAATAATAACGTCATAGGTCAGGGTCAGTGTCCGATCAAAGCGGAGTCGCATCAAAGCGGGATGTCTTGGTACCCGGTCATCACTACCAGCAGTATAAAAGTGGCAGTTATAGTTTTGCTATTATTAATTAACACACCAGAACACAAACACAACACAAAACAAGTCCTGGCATGGGTCTACAATCTCTGATTGCTCTTTTTCTTGTTACTCTGCCACCAAAGGTGAAGGACGTTATGTTTTCACCACTTTTCGTCTGTTTTTTTCTGTTTGGTTGTCTGTCTGTTTGTTTTTGTGCAAGATATCTCAAAAAAGTTGTGAATGGATCCAGCTGAAATTTTGTGGACAGGTTCTGTGTGTGACAAGGACGAACCGTTTCAATCTCAGTGAAGATCCGGAACTTGTTAAAGTGATTCTTCACCATTGAGAGATCGGGCCAAAAACGATAGAGAACACGATATCTCAAGAAGTTATGGACGGATTCGGACGAACTTGGTGGATATGTTGGGTGTGTGACAAGGAAGAACTGATTCGATTTTGATGAAGATCCGAATCCGGATCCAGATCTGATAATTTTTTAATTGATTATTCACCATTGATGGTGTTGAACTGATATATAGCACGCTATCTCAAAAAGTTGTGCATGGATTCGGACGAAACTTGGTGGACAAGTTCGGTGTATGGCCACGACGAATTGGTTCGATTTTGGTGAAGATCTGGATCCAGATCCGACGACTAGAATTTTTAAAGTGATTCTTCACCATTGAGAGATAGGGCCAAAAACGATGTATAGCATGATATTCAAAAATGTATTGGGCCCGATATGTTCTCTGGATCAGGCATTACGTGGTGGAGGTATGTGTTCCACTGAGTGCCCTTCTCGTTGAAAATGTAGTCATGGTTAAAATTATACGAATGTTCGTAACTTTTTCATTGGTAGAGTACTGAGGTTGAAGTTGTACAGGTGTTCAATGTGTGGAGGACAAACCGGCTGCTGCTTTAATACTGTAATATCTTTAAGAAAGCACGATGAAATCATATGGGTTCATCATAGGATACAATTGTCTTCAACCCAACCATACTCTGGTCTTCTTTCTGGCCAAAGGATCTTGAGACTCAGTGCATGGTACTTCAAGTTGGTTTCAATGTCATTCCTGTTTCCAGGGTACCTGTAACCTTTGACCTTTCTTTAAACTCCCGCAAAAGTACACGGGATAGAAGTTGTAATGAAGCCGTACCTATGTTATCTGCAAAGTCATTGTTGAGATGACTCTTCAGACATAAATCGAAGAAAGATTTGCAGGAGCATCATGATAAATGCTTTGAAAACTTTTTATCTGTTTTTGAAAATATTCATCGGATTATAGAACCATGAAGCATCCTCGCCTGCGGCAGGAATGCCTCCAGTCGCGAAGGCTGGCCATAACGTATTCAAATAACAAGCTGCAACCTTAAAGCCTTCTAAAAAGGACTCGAATTTCGATTTTGCCTTTGTTTTGAGCGTCATAAATTTCAAACAAAAATAAGCTTGGATTTCCAGTTTGAGAATCGACTGTCTGAACAAAATCAAAATGTTCATTTCACACCATAAGGTGAAAGAATTCACTATCAGGGAGTAAATTCAACTTGATTAATTTCACAATAATACCATGTAGTCCATGAGCCAGTAGGGTTGGTCAGTACATGTGGTAGGAATAATACCCATAGTGATTTTTGGCAAGGTATATAACCTGAGAGTTCGAATATATGTGATAGCATTGCATCGGTGGTAGCTTTTTGTGTGTTATCACCCTGTTTATATGCCTCCCTTAAATAAGCTTTGTTGCAAAATGGCCAGTACAAGGTAAGACATCCTACTTCAACTTAGCATTTTTTTTTTATCAGTCAAACATTAACATTGAAATTGATGTCACCTTTTGCTAGGATCATTTGCTTCTCAATAAAAAGTGCAAAACATGCAGAGGTTGAAAGGTATGTCATTGGTGACACTTATATAATCAGTGTCTATTTCCTGTGTGATAAATCATACCGCTTTGGAAAAGTATTTGTCGATCATTTACTGTGGAAAGTAAATAAAAGTTCTGGAACAGTATAATTACATGGGTGTTGAGCAAATTTATTAAGAAGTCCAAAAATCTAAATGTCTTTTTGGTAAGTTGTACAGTATATTAAGATCAGGAGAGCAGACAATGTTACCCACCCCCCAAATGAAAAAAATATATCTAATTTGGACGGATTTATTGTAGTTTGGTCAATGTCATGATATTTTCCCTGTTGTTATTGAAGGATACTTTCCAAAAATCAAACAAAGGTAAATGATAGCATGTTCATGAACAAGATTAATGTTTTTTCCCTGTAATTTCTCAAAAAATACAGAATTTCAGGGATTTGGATACTCAATAATGCACATATGAAGGTATCAAACACCCGTATTACACAATATAAACCAATAAGACAGGATTAAGATGGTTAATCATGTGCAATCTGATGAATGAGTCACAGGTGAAAATGAAACACAATCTTCTGTTGTAGGGCAAAAAATTACAGAATAGAAACACAAATGTGGTGTTCCACACTAACAAGGCCATTACCTCGGCCCAATGTGTTGCTGATAAACATATTGTCTTATGAACCAAAGACGGGTCCTTTATAGTTTCTGAGACTTCTCTGATCATATGCACTGATTGTAAGTGATATAAAATGTTGAAGTAACTTAAAAATCATAATCATTATCCAGTTCTTCAATATCCTCATCTAAACTTTCCCCATCGTCTGAATCAAAGATGGATGCCTGGTTCCACAGTTTGGCAGTCTGCACATATCAGTGCATTTCAGTCCGTTTGACAAACACCCAGCAGGATTAAAAACAAAATCTGTCAAAGGGCGGAGGAGTCCTTGTGAGCCAACGGCCATCCATATCTAGTGCCTAACTGTGTCTGCGGACGTCTTCCTGCAGTTGGGTTACTTCTTATTAGGAGGTTGGTGGCAGGATTTGCCCTCTGGCGACCGTAAAACCCTTCATTCCGCCACAAAAACAAAGAAATCTGAAAACCCACTCCGTGAGGAGTACCTCCTGTGCAGCTTCCCTTCGCAGGGCAGCTCACCGGATGACGGGATTGGGGCAAAGCCTTCGGGACCCCAATCTTTGATGATAGGAGGGAAATCACGGGGTAACATTCATGGGTCAGATTGCGGGAGAGTGTGTCGGAGTGGTGCTGAGGTGTTGTCCACCAAGACGGCGGTTTCCTTGGGTTAACCTGAGGCGGTCCCTTCGTGGTGGGTGCCTGGAATGTCCTATCCGAAGAGAGGATGATCACCTGTCTCTGTTATCATCTGAGCTCAAGCGTTTGGACATCGGTATTGCAGCACTCTCTGAGGTTCGGAGACCGGATTGCGGCGAGATCATGGTGGGTGGTTACACCGACTCATTGGTCTGGTCGCTCTGATGGTTACCATGCCCAAGGAGTTGCTGTAGCTGTGTCAATAAGCTGACTCCAATGATATAAGTTAGAGGTAACACGGTCAACGAGCGAATTATGAGACTAAGAATTTCAGCTCCTTACTTCTGTTCTTCTATTTACCCCATGGTCTCATGTCTTATGTCGATCTGAGGCGAGTGATCTCCACTGGAGGAGTTCTATGCCACGCTCAAGTCGTGGTGATCAGTGCCAGCGAGATACACTTCTCGTCTTGGGGGATTTCAATGCATCGACTGGAACTGATAGGGATGGTTATGAGCCGTGTGTTGGTTTCCATGGGTCAGGAACTATGAATCAGAATAGCACTAAGTTCCTTGACTTTGCAAGAAGTCATTGACTTAGAGTGGCCGGTTCATGGTTTCAGTGCCCACAGGCTCATCGCTGGACTTGGTATTCCAACGCTGGCGGTGTGGCAAAGGAGATTGACCATGTCCTCGTTGATGGTCGCTGGAGGATGATCCAGAACTGCAGGGTCTACGGAGTGCTCAGTCCTCAATACTGACCACCGGCTTGTTGTAGCAACTCTGAAGTTGCACCTTAAATCCAGAAGAATGGTACCATCCCAGCCTAGGCTGGATGTTGGCAAGCTCAAGGATGAGAGGGTAGCTGAGGAGTTTGCGAACGAGCTGAGTGGAGATTTGGGGGGTCTGGGTGCTTTGGGAGGTCCTGAAGAGTTGTGGAGTGCCTTCAAGACCACCATCCTTGATGTTGTCAGTGGAAGTCTTGGAACTCACCATAGGGCAAAGAATAATTTTGTCTCTCAAGGGACGCTGGGTACCATTGACCAGAGTCGCGCAGGGCCAGGCTGAATGGCAGAGCTGAGCTGTTCAGGGAGCTGAGGCGTAAAACTCTACGTGCGATAAGGGTGGACAAGGAGGCCTATGTGTGAGTAATCTGTGAGGGGATAGAGCATCAACTGTGGTCAAGTGTTTCTCGTCCTGCTTACAGGGGAATTCGTGCATTGCGTTTATCCAAGCCCATCCCTTGGTGTACTGCAGTTGGACGAGGGTGGTAGGCTCTTGACAGAGGAGTCCGAAGTGAAGGCCCGCTGGGCCGGTTACTTTGAGCGGTTGTACCAGCTGATCCACCAGCTGTCGAGTTGGATGTCAGGGGTGTTACAATCCTGTTGCTGACCCTCCATCAACTGTGCTCCACTTTGCGTAACACAAGCATAGGCGCTGACCAGTTGAATGTGCGGTAAAGCTCCAGGATCTGTGACATCCATGCTGAACTTCTCAAGGCTGGTGGAAATGCTCTCTCTCTCTATCGAGTTCAGCCTGTGGCTGCTGGTTGCATCATTGGTTGGGACGCGGCTATGCCGCTGATGCAGTGTTCCCCTTACCAGTACACTGGTGCTCATTTTGCGACCCGGAAGAATGACAGGCTGAGTCAACCTCTTGGTGTATTTCTTTAATTAAGCGGCCACCAGGGCTTGAACTCAGGACCCTAGGATCCCAACCGCGCACCCTAACCACTAAGCCAACACAGGCTTCGTATCTATGTGATTAATGCCGTGCATTGCACTGCACGTTGCTGTAGTCTGCTCGAAATGGCAACAACAGGTGAGCACACGCACTGCACTCGGCAATGACCAGGGCACAGTGTTGTCATCGCTCTGGATAACGATCGATCGCCCGACTGTCCCGCTACCAGCGTAGAGGTGGTTACACCAAGAGGTCAACGTTGTCCTGTCTCCGAGGGGTTTCGCACGCTGCAGACCTGAATCTTGCTCGGATAATGCAGAGCGACTCTTAAAGCGATCAGCAGTCAGTCAAGGTCACGATTGACGTACTTGTCGTCCTAACGCACGAAGTTCGGAGAGCTTGCACTATTTGATCTCTTAAGCGTTTGATTCATGAATCGGTCCTCTGGAAGATCTTGGTCTTGTGGGTGCCCCAAACTGATCGATCTGATGTCTGAACTTGACTCTGGTACTGAGAGTGCTGTGAGATGTGGTGGTACCATCTCTGACTTATTTCCAGTTGTTACTGGAGTTCGTCATGGGGTGTACTGGCCCCCACCCTTTTCAGCACTTGTATGGACAGGATTCTCGGGAGGATTGTCGAGAGATCAAGCTGGGGTGCATCGTTTGGGAATGTCAAGATCTCTGACCTTGATTTCGCAGATGATGCAGTCACCTTTGCGGAGACTTCAGAAATCCTTTTGGGGGCCCTTGAGGTGCTGAATGAGGAGTCGGAGCCGTTGGGATTACGGGTTTCCTGTGTCAAACTAAGATCCAGGCTTTCAATGACATCTTGGAAGCTGCTGTCCTGTCTGTGCCTGTTTGTGGTGAGGATGTTGAGGTCGTGGAGAGATTCACTACCTTGGCAGTGATATTCATGTATCTACTGGCTGTGAGTCAGAGGTCAATAGACATCTGGGTCGGGCCTGGGGAGTCATGGATTCACTGGATAATGGGTGTGGTGCTGCGGTACTTGTGCAGGAGACAAAGTCCGAGTCTTCAGGACCTTGGAGCTTCCAGTCTTGCTCTATGGATGCGAGACTTGGACTCTGACCAAGGATCTGAGACGGAGACTTAATTCCTTTGGTACCAGGTCTCTTCAGAGAATCCTTGGCTATCGCTGGTCGGAGTTTGTGTCCAACGAGCAGTTGCTGAGAGAGACTCAAATGAGATTTGTTACCTGCATAGTTCGTGAGCGTCAGGTGCGGCTGTGTGGACATGTGGCTTGTTTTCCTGACGCTGATCCTGCTCACCAGATTCTCTTAGCGAGGGAGTCTCGTGAGTGGTGGAGGCCAATGGGCCGACCACGTGCCTCTGGTTGCAGCAGGTTGATCGGCATCTCAAGTAGATGGGGATGGGCCAGGCATTTGCCTGGGGATGGCCAGACGGAGGCCCCTGGAGTACGGCGGAAAGTGGACGCAGCGACGCGCTGCTCTGGCACATACTCTATACCTGACCTGACCTGAAAAACACACACATTTTGGTAGTGAACACTTCCTTTAACAATTGCAGGCAAATAGCATGAGACTACGTGCCTAACAATTTTCAAGAAGATATCGCCTATAATAAGAGAGAACCATTAGTTTTAAATAGAATGTCTTCTTCTGTCTTGTGTGCCGGTTTAAGAAAGTTTATTTTGGGATGGGTTACTAAATGGATAATAACACAAAGGCTACCACCATTGCAATGCTATCGCATACTTTCTGACTGGAGAGAGTATAACCCTGCCAAAAATTATGATGAGCATTATTCCCTCGGATGGTACCGGTGGCCAAAAATTACTGGGTCTGGCTCATGGGCGCTTAATTGGGAGGCAGCCGTGGCCTACGCCCAGCGGGCCTTCACTTCGGACTCCTCTGTCAAGAGCCTACCACCCTCTGCTCCAACTGCAGTACACCAAGGGATGGGCTTGGATAAACGCAATGCACGAATTCCCCTGTAAGCAGGACGAGAAACACTTGACCACAGTTGATGCTCTATCCCCTCACAGATTACTCACACATAGGCCTCCTTGTCCACCCTTATCGCACGTAGAGTTTTACGCCTCAGCTCCCTGAACAGCT
>CM068963.1:15912843-15930735 GCA_035128595.1 Eptatretus atami
CTAGGGGAAAGGTCGAGCCCCCACCCACCGATGCCCTGGCCAGCGCACCGAGGGGGGAGGGGTCGAGCCGCGCATGGAGCGCATAAGAGGGGTGTCAGTCGATCGGACAGGGCGCTCTCCTGTCATGGTCGTCATTTTCATCGTTGTAGAGAGATTGGGCTGATCCTGTCGCCGGCGTCTGCGCTCATCGGATCCCGACGCTCGCTGGTCATCTCGAGCGCGGGTCTCGTCTGGACGCTCGCTGGCATCTGGGCATGGGTCGCAGCTCGACGACGCTGTGCTTGGTCTCGTCCTGGTTCGCATCGTACTCGTCTTGAAGACCGCACGAGGCGGACAGGCCAAATAGACCCTTGGTCTGCAGCTCCACTATCCTCTGAGCTGAAGGCCGAATAAAGGCGTCAGCCCACTACTTCGTGTGTGTGTGTGTGTGTGTGTGTGTGTGTGTGTGTGGTGTGTGTGTGTGTGGTGTGTGGTGTCGGTGGGCCTCCCGTCCTCTAAGTAGTAATTTGTATAGTGTTTGCTGTACATTATTTTCCTTTCTATTATTCGGTTTAGCTCTGCCTGACGCGCTTCCCTCATTCCCCACCTTTGCATTAAAATAAACTCCGATTGTTAAACGTTTCAGCTCGTTCGCGTCTATTTTTTCATTGACTGAGCATGTCGCGTGCCGGAGATTAGCTGGCCATTGCCATTATAACGGACAATCGGGACGACGGTTCTCGGCGATTAAACCGCTCCGAATCGCACACGGAACGAGATCGCTAAGCGGCTCGTTTCCGTACGGGTTGCGTGAGGGTGTGAAGACTCGGTAGATCGCCACGTGGTCTCTAGGTATTTTGAGATTTGGCGAATAACCCTGTACCACGTGGTGGAAATATTGACGCTTCACGGTCCAAAGCAAAGACCCGTATTCTCCGGAGTTTTCCGGAAAGTACGATCTGATTCCGGGCGATTGGTCGAGCAGACTTGCGGTTCCATCTAGCGGTCGTGCTCGCGGCCGACGTCCCGGCCCCGCAACAATTTTTACATTAGATAGAAATCTTTACAATCTCTCTCCTTCATCCATTTAGAAATCTTTAAATCTTTGAAAAAAAAAAATCATAATTTTTTTTATCTTCAACTGCTTCATCAATTGACATGAAAAATTACAACTTAATGGTTTGGAGCGATGAGGCCAGCTTTAAGTTAAATGGCTCAATTAACCAACACAATTGCACGTACTGGGCTCCTGAAAATCGGCATGTTACTTGGAACACCATTTAAACTCACCAGGGGTTACTGTGTGGTGTGGGATATCAGCATGGGCATCCTAGGGCCATTCTTTTTTGACCAAACTGTCACTGGGGATGTTTACTTAAATTGCTGCAGGAATCTGTCGGTCCACATGTCGAGAGATATTTGGTGACGAAGAGATTTACTTTCAGCAAGACGGAGCACCTCCCCACTACCACCGTGATGTAAGGGCCTATCTCGAAGCAACTTTTCCGAACGAATGGATTGGGCGAAGAGGTAGTGTTGAATTCCCTGCACATTCCCAGACCTCACTCCAATGGACTTCTTTTTATGGGGATATCTCAAAGATAAGGTTTATGGGCTCAAAACAGCAGCAGTCGATGAGCTGAAAGAGGAAATTGAAAGACAATGTCTTGCAGTTCCAAATGAAATGATTCGGAACGCTGTTGAATCCATTGATCCGCGTTATCAGCTGTGTTTGGAACGTGATGGTCAGTTTGATCATTCGTAAACATGCATTTATCCATTTAACCATTAATCTTGTTTCTAAGTCAATAAACAAGGCATTTATTATCATTTAAAGAGTGAGTACATTTTTTGGGAAACCATATATATATATATATATATATATATATATAATATATATAATATATATATATATTAGGGTGGTCCACAAAAGTAGAAAAAAATAGAAATGTTGCTCCACAAGCTTAAAATTATTCTAATATGATCCAATAATGCGCATAAATTTTTTTAGCTTGATCGCAGGTGATTTAGAGGTCGTCCATATGACGACTTTTAGTCTCATGACTTGAATAAATTAGGGTATGGTCAGGTACGATTACGGGTACTTCTGGATGCCGAGGTGGAAATGGAGTGCATTTTCGAACTCTATGGGGTCGATTTACTCTAAGAAATTACTGGACCGACATTGAATTCACTACCATTTCGAAAATATGACCTAAAACAAGATTTATCATTACTACTGAGTTGAGTAACTAATCCTACTCATTTCGATATTTTCTAATCTATAATTAATTTGTGGTCCGTCTAAACATTTCTTAGAGTAAATCGACCCCACTGGAGTTCGAAATTCAGTCCATTTTCACCTAGGAAGTTCAGAAGTGTACGGATTCGCATCTCACCATCCCCTAATTTAAATATAATAACTAGCATAACCCGCGCTCTGCGCGACATGTTGGGTGGGTGTGTTTGAGAAAGGAACTGATGCAGAGTATCAGTAGTAATTTTACTTTAATGCAGTAAGTGGAATACGATTTCACTGTTTCAGAACCATTTTTTTTACTTTTTTTTTGTACCATGCACCTCATATGGTCTTTGAGATAATGTAAGCCGAATATCACGTTACTCGAGCGCAGAACAAAGTCGAGATAGCGCGACACGAACCACAAACTCGGAAATAATATATAAGATAACTAAATAAATAACTAACATATTTTTCGTGAATCTTGAATCCAAAATACTGGATGTTGGGCTGGCTAGAAATAAGTTCAGGCGGAGTGGAGACAGCAATAGAGGGCGGAGATGATAGTGGTATTTGGTAAATGAGACGAAATATTCTAATAGTTTGTAATTCCATTGATTGAAAAATTAGGTATGGTGAGATGCGAATCCGTACACTTCTAGACTTCCTAGGTGAAATGGACTGCATTTTCGAACTCAGTGGGGTCGATTTACTCTAAGAATGTTTAGACGGACGACAAATTAATTATAGATTAAAAAATATCGAAATGAGTAGGATTAGTTACTCAACTCCAGTAATGATAAATCTTGTTTTCGTCATATTTTCGAAATGGTAGTGAATTCAATGTCGTGCAGTCATTTCTTATTGTAAATCGACCCCATAGAGTTCGAAAATGCACTCCATTTACCTCGGCAATCCAGAAGTACCCGTAATCGTACCTGACCATCCCTAATTTACCCAACTCATGAAACTAAAAGTCGTCATATGGAGCGGAGCGACCTCTAAATAACCTCCGATGAACTTAAATTTTTTTATGGGTTATTAGATCATAGTGGAATAATTTAAGGTTGTGGAGACATCTGAATTTTTTAAATTGTTTTTGCTGGTTTTGAGACCCTAATAGATATATATATATATATTGTTACGGGAAATGGCCCTTAGTAGGCTACTAAATATAGGATTAGCTCAGATCCCCATTAAATGCATGTTTAGCTAGGCTGTTCAGTAAAATGGACGTTACATATGTGTCGGGAGGTGCAAGAGGAGTTTATTGTTTGTGCGGTGGTGGTGGATCGAGAGCTCCTCTTCTTCCTTCCCTCTCTGAACGATAGGCCCCGCCCAGTCGGCTGAGGGGAGAGTGCCTGGAGAGGGAGGTGGAGCTGGGGGAGGAGTTTGTCGGCTTCGTAAAGGGGGAGGAGCCAGTGGCTTGCAAGCGAGCGAATAAAGAAGAGACAGTGGTGATTCTGCTGGGAGAGAAACTGGACTTGGGCACGCCGGGGTCTGCCTTCTGTGGCCTGGAGAAGCGAGCCAGGCTGAAGGAAAGCGACGCAGGAGGTCTGTCTGCCCTCGGCAGCGGAACGGAGACCTCTTGGAGTGGTTCAGTTTTGGGAGAGGTAACAAAAACGGCAGTCGGTTTTGAGGCCACGAGCACCGAAAGGAAAAAGGAAAGCGGTGGTGCGATCGGCAGGGAGAGGCCTGCGTTTGTGTGAGTCTGGAAGTCGGCTTTCGAGCGGGGGAGATCGACAGGTTCAATCTGCGTCTAACGACGGAGCCTCTGACTGTCCTACTCACCTCACGGCTCGACGACGTCTTGGAATCCCATGGACCCAGCCGCCGGAGCCGGCACCCCGATTTGGCCTTGTCTAGTGAACGGCCAGGCCTTGACTTGTATGCTGGACTTGAGAGAAACCAGCTGGGACCATCGTGACCTTATGCGGGGTCAGAGCACGTGGAGACCGCATGCGGTGCGAAAAAGGAAGGCGAGTGCCCGTTCGCCACCGGCGGCGTGTTCGAGCTTGGGCTCGAATCGTGGACATCGGCTTGTTACGAGCGACATTAGTGCTTTTGACCTTTCCTCTCATCCGTGAAACATCACCAAGTACTCTGTCTTGTCTGCATGCTGTCTGTTCTGTCTTGTCTGCCTGTTGTTTAAGGCATATCTTGGTAGGGACCCCCTCAAAACCCGTAATCCATAGTTCCCTAGTTAAAGAACGGGTTATAGTATTGTTAATAACATTGTCGTGAATATTTTGCTTGTGTTGTGTTCTCGAATGTTCCCCAATAAATCTGGTTGGTTCGTATGAAGTTGCCGCTCGCGATTAATTTTGTGTCGCGTCGAGGAACGATCCGTTCGATTGCATATAAACCAAAATGGGTTACAGACTGGCAGAAAACGCTCAGCAATCTGACAAAACCAGTCTGTAACCGGGGTTCTATTTCCCCAATGTTAAGGTCCAGGATTACGTTGGTATCGCGATTGAAGACGCGTGACCCGAGGCCTGTGCCGAGCCAGCCGGCGTTATAAACCCGGAGACAGCGGTGGTGAGGGTGCGCCAAGAGTCGGGTGAGAATCGTCACCCCGGATCTGCAACAAATATATAATATATATTATATATATATATATATATATATATATATATATATATATATATATATATATTGTGTCGCAGGCTGTGACCACAGTGCGGTCATACTTTTTTTATGTTCCGAGAGCAGACTTCTGTATCCATCCTGTCTAAACCCGGTGTGTCCTCCACTACCCGTTATTCCTCCTCACATTCATTATTGTTCATCTCTCCTTCTTTTGGTCCTTTAACCCTGTTGTTATGCCTATGTTGGCTTCATGGTTTGGGTGGTGGGCTTGGGATCCTCGGATCCTGAGTTCAAATCCCCCGTTGCTGTTGAATATATACCAGGTGGGGTTGACCTGCCTGTCATCCTCCGAGGTCGGCAAATTGAGTGCCAGCTTGCTGGTATCCTGTGTCGGAGTGGCAACCCATCAGGATTGTGCCCAATAGCCAAGTTGACTGCTTAGGCAGCACCACAGCTCTGCACAGAGTATGGTCCCAATGGATGGATGGAACCCTGTTTGTTGCTGCCCCCCCCCCTTCTCTACTGTAACCTTTTGTCCTGTTGAATCCTCATCTGTTCGGTATAACTAGCTGTTTCACAATCCTCGACTGTATACAAACACCCTTTTAATGGACTTCTCAAACCCATCTGCTGGAACTCATGTGGTTTTGAGCACAGTTCCATGTGGAAACATAAAGGCTGCAAGTTATTTGTAGGATGCAAAAGGGTTTTTATCAAACCGGTAGATGTACAATTGCAGCACAATCACTGAAAACCTTTGGAGTTTCACTTAACATCAGATCACCACGGATGTGCTAAAGCTATCCCATCCTCCCTCACACCTACGTGGACAAAGGCAATATTGCCAACAATGCATGATTACCACAGATGTCTAAAGTGCAAAATACAACAGCCAAATTATATTTACTTGATCGGTCTTGCAGAACGAATCTATTCACCTTACAGGACTTTACTGTGCATTCTGACAAAGTAGATAAGGTCCCAATAGGAAAGATAAGTCAGGTTAACAATCAAACAAAACAATCATCAATGTGGATAAGTCAAGGTACAACCAAACAAAAACAATCATATTATCAATGTGGATAAGTCAATGTAACAAATCAAACAAAACAATCATTATCAATGTGATAAGTCAATGTTACAACCAAACAAAAACAATCATTATCAATGTGGATAAGTCAATGTACATCACATAAACATCATTATCAATGTGGATAAGTCAAGTTACAATCCAAAACAAAAACAATCATTATCAATGTGGATAATCAAGGTTAAACAAACAAACAATCATTATAATGTGGATAAGTCAAGGTTACAACCAAAAAAAACAATCATTATCAATGTGGATAAGTCAATGTTACAACCAAACAAAAACAATCATTATATCAATGTGGATAAGTCAATGTTACAACCAACAAAAACAATCATTATCAATGTGGATAAGTCAAGGTTACAACCAAACAAAAACAATCATTATCAATGTGGATAAGTCAAGGTTACAACCAAACAAAAACAATCATTATCAATGTGATAAGTCAATGTTACAATCAAACATAAACAATCATTTATCAATGTGGATAAGTCAAGGTTACAACGAACACTAAAAACAATTCAATTATCAATGTGGATATAGTCAGGTTAGAACCAAACAAAAACAATTATTATCATAATGTGGAATGAGAGAACTAGTTTTGCTCGAGAGCGAGTGGACAATCTGCGTCGGTGGACAGATAGAACGATGGATGAAATTGAGAGGACGTTGATTGAGGTATGCCTCTCTGCCGTGGGAAAGAAGAGAGTTGAACATTGCAGGTGCATTCTCTTTGGCTCTAAGCAAAGGGTTAACATCCAAAAACGTCAATCTTCCTCCCGGCTTCCTCCACAGCATTTGCATACCTCAACCTCAAACTAATGTACTGTTGATTTCATCCATTGTTCCATCCTCATCAATTGTAATGATGTTGGCATAAACAATTCAAATGGGAAAGAATAATGAATCATAACTAATCAATCATATTTTCACTCAAATGGGCTCTGAGAAATACAAGATTCTGTCTTTCTAAAAAAAAAAAGAAGGAAACAAGTCACAGCATCATGCTTGGAGAGCTGAATTGGAGCTGTCTGCGAGATGACTGACAGCAAGAGAAATTGCAATTGAAGACACAGTATTGAGGTTCTTAAAGGTCCTGTGGTTATGAAAATGCCCAACTACAGCAAATAAAGAGTTGCGGCCATACAATGTAGGTGTCAGCAAAGTAGGCTGAATTCAGGAAGCTGAATGAAGTTCTGTCAGACGAGGCGTTAATTAGTGTCAAAACCCCTCTGTTCATTGGTTTCATTTAAATATACAAACAGAACAAAGAAGCAGACCAGAGATTTGCAGACCCTCGCTAGGAACTTATTTTGTGTGGTGTGGTGTGTTGTGTGTTGTTGTTGTGTATGTTTGTGTACTGGTGTGTTTAATAATTAATGAGACATAATTGGAACTGCCACTTATAACTGCTGGCAGTGATGACCGAGTACCAAGACATCCCACTTTGAAATGCAATCCCACTTTAAATCGGACACACTGACACTGACATAATGAACGTTTTGTTAAGTATTAATCAGTTGAAGTTAGATGGGATTAAAATATAATTAAAGTCAAATGCAAATGGAAGACCAAATAGGAAAAGTCTCATTGGATAATAAAAGTACCCAAACAAGCAGAAAGAAAGTATGAAGACATCAAGGAGGAACACCTGAAAAATTTTGCAATTCAGCTGCTACTCCTCTATCCCTTAACCCATCCAGGCACAGCCAAGTGAGCCTTATTCAATTAAAAATAAAATGAAACCCACATCAAAAAATAATCATATGCTGGCTGCAGATCCATGTGTTTTGATTCAGGTTGAAACTTAAAACTGTATCTCCCATTCACCACTGGATATCTAATGCAAGTTCAACATCGATTGATTAAACGGTACAGAGAAAACATTAATTTAATATTTTTTTTTTCTTTTCTTTTTTTTTTTCAAAATCCAATATGGCTGCCAAAACACATGTGACATCAATTATTCGCTTACACCCTTGGTGCACGCATGGCTTTGGGGAACATTTATTGAGTTTCCCTCGATCTGCCAGCTGCCCTCTGGAGAAGAATTATTTTTTATATGTTTTTAGAGTAAATCCAATAATGGCTGCCCAACCCATGTGCTGTGAACCTTTTATTCCTCATGGAGAGTGGTCCATATGTGTCTAAAGTTTCACCTCAATCTTGCTCAGCATTTCAGAGAAGAAGATTTTTTGAAGGTTTAAAAAAAAAAAAAAAAAATGGCTGCCTGACGTCACGTGACCAATGACGTCATGCGAAAAAAATTTGTGGTCCTTTTTATCCAAGATGACCCTCACAAATGTCATAACTGATCGGATGTAGCGTTCTACTATGCAATTATGACGCCTAAACAAAGGCACCTATGAGACGTCCTTAAAAAAATCACACTCCATTCCCCATGAGGAGCACTTGCGTGTGCTAAGGTTTCAATTTTTTCCTTGGCGGTTTTCAGAGATACAGAGGTCCAAATTTTTCGCATTCTTCAAACATGGCTGCCAAACCATGGTGACCCATGACGTCATAATATATTCATGAAAACATATTACTGAGTAAGGCGCACCATATGGTTTAAAAATTGTCTCAATCCAACAAGCGGTTGCGGAGAAAAACATGAAAGGTTTCTGGTGCAGACAAACAAACAAACGAGCCAATGCAATGGCCTCTCTTCGGCGAGGTTTAAAAACAGTTTGTGAAATGGAGGGGCGACTTTGGATTCTCCGCATAGCTTAGGTCTTCTGTGCTCATGACCTCATTCAATGAGAGTATGTTTGATTACAACATTCAGGCCATCTGTAGTTCAACAGGGATAATGATCGTTTTCTCAGATATTCTTTCGTGCAATCTCCTTTGGGGACAAATTTGGCTAAAAAGGTAAAAAAAAAAAAAAAATAACCTGGTCATGGAAAGATTGGAAGTGTTGCATCACAGTTCGGAGGGGGACATTCAGCCGAGCTGTCCAACTGTAAATATGGTGGAACAAAAAAACAATCCAAGGATGTGTTTTTACAAAGTCACTCTTAACAGGACATTATTCCCTTCAGCAAGGACAAAATATATCAAAATAATTTGTCGGTGACCTCCAATGAGCAGGTGTCCACCTTTGTAGTGTGTACATTTGTTCCAGCGAAGTCGGTTACAACTCATAGCATTCAACAAAGTCAGTGGAGGCTCCGGAAGTGCAAATCAAAGCAAATCAGGTGTAAGGCTCAAGCTTAAGATAAACACTATAAGGTCACATCGTTCATTCAAATAATCAGATTTTTAACATTCAGAAAGGTGACAGCCAATGTGCATGAGCAGATCACTACCTGATCACTTGTGAGACCCTTTACATTTTGTCCAACCCTTTGGAGGATTTTGTGTCTACATCATACTGTGTCGACTAGGACTTTAGGAGACAATCAGTGTGCCTTTTAACATGGAATACAAGGGAATTAGGAGAAAATGGACAAATCAACATGAAATGGGTATCTAAACTGAGACCCATCAGTGAGTTCAGTGCTGACAGATGAGAGCTCAAAACAGGCCAAACCATTTAGGCCAGCTCTGCCATAACCTCCATTTTGTGCTTGCTGGATTTAATAAACTTTCATTATAGAAATGAAAACAAATTAATTTTAATATGTATTTTTACAGCTATATTTTGTTATATTAAAGCACAACAGAATGCACCAATGCAAGTTCAAATACCTTTAGAAAGAGCATGAATAAAGCTTCAAACAGGGGCAAGACATTCACTCTCATGAGTTTTACTCTTCACTGGCAAAAAAATAAACGACAGAACACATCAGTATTCAGTTGGACTTACTCCGTCTCGCTTTCTGTGCACACCATTCAAACCCTGGCTTGGAAACCAGGCTTCCCTGATATGACTTTTCCCATGTCAATTTAGGCCATTCAACAAATTGTTGGCAATTTGAGCTGGCCCCTATTTTTTGAGAACCTTTCTCTTTCGACCGAGCGGTTTGGGTGGAAGTTACCATCCAAACACGAGACTAATCATGGTGACTAGCGGGTGGTAAAACATTTATTCCAGGATTTCATTTTCTTAATATATTTGCAATTACTTGTTTATCTCACTGGTTTTTCTGTGCTTCAATAATTCTCGTGAATTCGCTTTTCTTTTCTGAAACGACAGAGTTTCAACGAATTAAGATTTTTTTGAAGCCAAAATGATCAAGCATCCATCCTTCAGGTTTTTGCCAGTGAGAGCTCTGGGAAAAAAAAAAAAGCTGTCCAAATCATCAAAAACTCTGTTTGCATTGGAAACAGGAGCTTTTCAACCACTCAATTTGGGTTGTCCTGCAAAAGTGGTTTGGGCGAAAGAACCTGGATGCAGCGAGAACCTGGGTTTTCAATGTGGTTTTGTGAGCATGGGAGTCCATGTACTTTTATCTGATATTCATTCATTGAATGAATTGGGATGCTCACGTAATCTATCATATGATTGCAACTAATCGTTGTCCATTGATTTGCCCTATGTGCATCTCATGTATCATGGATCCGTGCGGTGGGTCATGGTATCGGGCCTACAGTTCCGTTTTGTTGCTGAATATTTTTATACAGGGTTTCCATGAGTGGCTTGGTGGTATGAGCTGCAACGCAACATCCTCGAGGTGGTGCGTTCAAGATCGACCAAATGCAACAGTTCGGAAGGATTTGGATTCAATAAGTTCCTGAAACTGGTTAATCCAAGAAGTTGCCAGGCCGGACCGGATGGGTTTGAGTGTAGGTGGAGTAGCGGCTTGAACCCGAATTCATATCCAGTTCTCTGATGACTCCATCCTTCGCTCTTGCTACTTTCGGGGTCCTTTCTTGGTCTTTTCCGTTTTCATTATGTTTGGTAGCCATATGCCTGGAGCGCGCGTGGACTGTGCTTCTCTGCTGATGGACCTCTGGTAGCGCGTTACATGTTTCTGGTGTTTGGAGGCTGGGAGTAACTGCTGAAGTCTATCTGTCGGGGTTTCTTCCGACATTCTTGGCTTCTGTTCCTTTCACACTTGTTTCCGAATTTTAATTTTATTTTATTATTTATTATTTATATAATTTCTTTATTCATTCTAAATTCTTTTGTTCATTCTAATGTCTGGCTTTTCTTCCTCTTTCATCTCTTATATTCCTCTCTTTCATTATCTCTGAGGAGAAGTGAATTATTGCAGAACATCTTTCTGTAAAGCTCACTTACTTGGCTGCACCCGGATGGGTTTGAAGGTGGTGGAGTAGCGGCTGAAAACGCACATCCTACCCAGGTTCCTCCTGATTTGATCATCTTTGCTTTTAACTTTGTTTTCAAGGTTCCTTCTTGGTCTTCTGTAATCACTATGACCCTAAGGGAGAGGGGTTTAATCTATCTTGATTGACTCCTAATGTCAGTGATATTGGAATGGTTCACTCCTGTGCTTTTCAGGGAATCCTTTCGATGAGCACAATGCCCGCGCGAATAAATAAAAGACCCGCCCTTCGAAAGATATCAGACCACTTGTCGCGTTACACCTATGAGGAAGACAAGACTTTAAAATTGCAGTTTGGCTTCATTCAAACCTCCCCTGGATGACAAATATCATGATGTGCTATTGAGATTGACACCATCTAACTTAGAGCAAACTCTGCATCTATTCTGGCCAGTATTCATATTGTTATGTTCTGCCAAACTGGCGTGCCCCAGTAATTGGCAACCAACATATAGCAGTTTCTTGAGATCGCATTTCATCGTATTGTTACAAATGGGGTCTTCCAATGTGTCTAATGGGCTATCAAATGAATATCGTTGTGTGGGATGAAGTTTAGGGTTTAACACCACTTTCTCCCAATTTTTTCTATCATTTAATTAACACCATATTCAACCGTGTGGCCACCTCAATTAGCATATGCCACAAAACACCATTCAAATTGTGTGCCAGAACTTAACCGCCATACATACATCTTTCAACCACGTAGGCCGCCAACAAGAATACAATTACCGGCCACAGCCCAAAACCAACATCAATCGCTTCGCTTTGCTCGCACGCCATCCACTTCAGAACTCAACCATACCTAACAATGCACGCGCCCATTCCAAGTACCGCTACAACCACCATCTTCAACCACATCGTCTTTGATCACTTGACAGCAACCACCCATCGCGCCTGGCTCAGGGTGGCCGCTTCACCCTGCTCGGAAGTGCCACAACCAACCAAGCTCGCGTGCTGTGTAGCGCAAGCTTGCACTGGCATTCCTCTGTCACTCCCCCTGTTGGTGGCAACCATGTCCCTGCCGAGAACCATACGCAACCTTCCCAGGATGCTTGATTTACCATGGAAAGTCATGCACACTGCCCCACAGGTTAATTTGGGGAGATGGTCCGCAGGCCTTCAAGGACGAATGGATCCATTTCGGTCTGACGGTTCGCAGAGGCGGGTGACATCAGGATGCAGGCGAAGTCTGGGCCAATACAACACAGTGCGCCTCAGAACACACGAGGGGCAGAACATTTGGTTGTCGCATGGCCAGTTAGAGGCCCTGCCAAGGTCATTCTGGGCTCTGCTTCCACTCGGACATTGAAAAGTTCCAGGTTCTTTCAGAAGTTACTTTTGAGGTTTTTCGTGGTAGTTTCAAGAGGTTTTTTTTGGAGGGTTTTTCAAGGAGGTTCTTCAGGAGATCTTTCAGAGGCTTTTCAGTATATTTTCGGTCCTGATTACAGGTGTAAATTTCTGTTGGTAGGTCGAAGGCGCGAAGCATCATGTGCACAGCGGAGCATCATGGAGAAGGTAGAACAATAACCGGATGCTGCATAGTACCACCCTAATACCAGTCCTCTCTCCCTTGCCTTTCCCAGCCCCGACCAACCAGCCAGAAGAGATGGGCTTCACCAACCTGTAACTGGTGAGTGCTACGTGTAGAGGTGACGTAGAGATCGTGAATGCTCAAACTTTCTGTAAAAGGAATTAAGTCTCCATCTCACATCCCTGTTCAGAGTCCAAGTCTCAATCCGTAGAGCAAGACTGTGAAGCACAAAGGACCTGAAGACTCGACTTTTCGTCCTCCTGCATGGACGACAGCACCACACCCCATGATCCAGTGAACCATACTCCAGGCCCGACCCAGACATCTATTGAACCTCTGGCTCACGCCGGCAGAGAGACATGAAATATCACTGCCAAGGCAAGTGAATCTCCGTGACCTCAACATCTCTCACCACAAACAGGTACAGACAGATAGCGGCATCCAAGATGTCATTAAAGCCTGGATCTTAGTTGACCAGGAAACCGTAATCCCAGTGGTCCGCAACTCTCATTCAGCACCTCGAGGGCCCAAAAGGATATCCTGAGTCTCCGCAAAGATGACTGAATCATCTGCAAAATCAAGGTCAGAGATCTTGACATTCCAAATGATGCACCACAGCTTGATCTTCTTGAGCATCCTCCCTAGAATCCAGTCCATACAAGCACTGAAGTGTGGGGGGCAGTACACACCCCTGTGAAGTCCAGTAAGAAAAAGAAAATAAGTCAGAGATGGTATCACCACATCTCACAGCACTCTCAGTTCCCAGTAGTTTAGACATCAGTTGATCAGTATTGGTGGCACCCACACGAAGACCAAGAATCCTCCAGAGGCATCCCGATTCACTGAATAAGAACCTTTACAGAGATAACATAGGCTGCAAGCAGCCCTCCTAAACTCTCATCTGGTTCGGTGAGGACCTGAAGACAAGGATACAGTCAATCGTTGACCTCTTTGTGTAAAGCCTGACTGTTCTGGATGCTGGTGCTCAAGCAGATGGTGGCGAACCCTATCAATGAATTATCCGAGCAAAGACCTTGCCCGCACTGAGAGAGCATCTACCGGTAGTTGTTGCAGTCTTGGCCATCACCTTCCCTTCCAGAGAGGGACAACAAGGCCCTCTTCCAGTCAGTTGATGATGCCTGTGTTCCAGGCAACAACACTACATGCCACATGAGTACAGCATTTCCACCAGCCTTGAGAAGTTCACATCTGGAGCTTTCCCCATTTCAACCGGTTCACACGGCAGCTGTGTTTCCACAAAGAAGGTGGACCACAGTTGATTGAGGGTCAGCAATAGGGTTGAAACACACCTGACATCCAACTCAACATGGTGGATACCTCTGTTACAGCGCTTAGTAACCGCCAGCAACGTTTTTCACTTCGGACTCCTCTGTCAAGAGCCCCACTCCCTCTTAACTGCAGCACCGAGGGAGGGGCTTGGAGGGACGCAATGCGAATTCCCCTGTAAGCAGGACGAGAATTACTTGACCAGAGGTGATGTCTCCCCCTCACAGATTCCTCACACATGGCCTCTTGTCCACCCTTAGTGCACGTAGAGTTTTTACGCCTCAACTCCCTGAACAGCTCATCTGCCATTCAGCCGTGGCCCGTGATTCTCTGGCCAATAGTTGTCCATGTGTCTCTGCTTGAGAGACCAATTCTTCTCTTTCACGCTCCTTCAGTGATTGTCCCAAGGCACTCCCAATAGGCAACACCAGGATGGTGGTCCTTGAAAGCAACTCCACACTCTTCAGGATTCTTTCCCAAATGGTCAAAATTCCTCGCGAGTAGCCAAAACTCCCACTCAGCCTATTCGCAACTCCTCACTACACTCTCATCCTGAGCTTGCAAGCATCAGGCTTGGCGGGTGGGATGTGAGTACGCAATATTCTCTGCAGATGTATAACTACAACTTCAGAGTTCGCTACCTAGCACAGCCAGTGGTCGGTACTCTTGAGGAACTGAGCAATCATCGGGTAGCAACACTGATGTCTTCTGGATCATCCTCAACAACGCATTACATGTGGTCAATCTCCTTTAAAATATTGGTCAATCCACCAGCTATCTAGAGAGGAATACCAAGTCCACGACGATGAGTATGAGCCTGTGGCACTCCAAGTCAGTGAACGACTATACCTTGCAACCTAGACACAACCGAACGCAAAACAGCTAGAGGGAACGTGTGTGTGGTGTGTTGGGTGTGTGTGTGTGTGTGTTGTTGTGTTGTGTGTTGTGTGTGTGTGTGGTGTGTGTGTGTGTGGGTGTGTTGTGTGTGTGGTGTGTGTGTGGTGTGTGTAGTGTGTTTGTTTACCCCCATTCTTGTCAAAACCATTCGGTGTCTCATAGAAAATATTTGAGTCCACTCACAAGAGAATTCGGTGGCATTTTTCCCCAGTAGCCATCCAATCAATGTCACAATCAGAAGGAAGTATGATGGTCCATATCGCTCCAATTTGGAGAGGCATGTATGAAATGGGACTTCAAAACAAGACTTCAACTTTCATTTGATAATGGGTTACCAGTTTGATGCATTACGAGTTTCACAGAATAAAAATGCATAAAACTACATGGTATTTTCACTTGGAAACACACTGCACAGGAACGAGAAACCAATTCTCTTGCATCTTCCAAGAAAAAATGTCCAAACGTATTCAGGTTATGCTTCATTCACCAGGAAATTCTGTGGATCTCTTTTTTAGCTTGGATGTTGATTATGAATCAGAAAAAGTGTTGCCTTTCCACCTTTGTTGCCGATTACCAATATGACCAAATTTTCAATCCATTAAGATTAATTACCGGACCACTTGGAGTGAAGGAAGGGGGTTAGGGGGGAGGAGGGGGTGCACCAAATGTAATGAAAATTAGAAAGGAAAGAAACAGGGATGATGAATAGGAGAGAGGAAAGGAAGGTAAGGAAGTGTGGGAAGAATGTGGAGAGAGGAAAGGAGCTTGGAGAGATATGAATAAGAAGGGAGAGGGAAGGAGAAGGGCAACGCGTATGCCACACATTTGGTGGATGGCAATACATAGATACCGTTCCGAATATAACTCGAACTAAATGATCACACATTTGCTCTGCATTGAATAGACGCACTAGAATAGATTGTATTACATGGTGTGTGGTGTGTGTGTGTGTGTGTGTGTGTGTGTGTGTCATATTTACAATTACAAGGTTATTTTTTCAGGTTCTGGCCAGTGTGACCACTTACCTCATGTTTCATAAATGCCAAGGTGGCCAATGAAAAGCCAAGATTCACAAGGTTTTAGGAAAAGTCGATGATAATAAAAACCTATCGCCCAAAAAACCTATAGAAAAACAAGACGCAAAGGTGAAACAACGAATAGCCACAGATCTTGGTGAAAAAGCCAAGGAGTGGTGCACACTGGTTCTGGCATATTTTCTGGCTCAATGGCTCTGGATATTTGCGGAATTAATAATATTAATTTTCTTCCAACTGCTTTGATAAGTTCCACCATTGAAACAAGGGTTCAATATTTAAGCTTATGTCAAAACAACAAAACAACCATGGGTATTTGCAAGTAGTGGCATACACACCACACAATGTTGGAAAGAGAGAAAGGAAAGACATCAGAGAAATTAACTTAGAAGTTTCATGCAAGAGGTTAAAATTGACCGCATCTGTTTTGACTCACATGCGGCGAGCGAGGTCGAGTGTTGCGTGGCAACTGGGCAAAAAAGCACTCCAGCATATGCTCAAAGCCCGAAAACAATTGGACGATATGACGGACGCTGCTCGAACAATAAGCATTGCGCTCCAAATGCGGTAAGGCTAAAGCAAACTTCCAAATCGCCAGAAGTAAACAGCATGTGAGATGACGTCATCAGAGTGGTGGGTGCAGTTTAATACTGCAATTTATAAGGTTATCCACAAGAAGGTACATCGTGAAAACCAGGAAAAAGGAAAAGGATCAAATGGTTAACTTTATTGTGCCGCATCTCAAACTCCCAAATGAATCAAAAAAAACCAACTCAATCCACAGTTCTGACATTTTGGAATGCTTTTTAATTACATATGTGCAAGATAGAAATGTTCTCCTATTTGCAGTTTTTAACTCCAGTGAGTAATGAGATTCACTGAATAATGAATTTATTTACTCTGATTGGTAATGATTCTTGATTGTCAACGGTTTTTCCTTTTTTTAAAACGGTGAAGCTGCTTTCAAAATTTGGATTCTTTCCTTCCTTCCATCCGTCCGTCTGTCCTCCATCCATCTGTCAACAAAATAAGGAAGAACAATCTTTCCTGACCCACCGTGTTAATTCTAAAGGGCTAATAAAGTGATATTCTGGAAGGGTTCTAAAGGGTACTCCACAGAGTTCTTAAAGGTAAATCCAAGGGTTTCTAAAGGGTAAATCCAAAAGTGTTCTAAAGGGTAATTATAAAAGGGCGATCTAAAGGGCAATTGTAAAGGGTAATTCTAAAAGGGTATCCAAAAGGGATCTAAAGGGTTTTTTCTAAAGGTTAAATTTCGAGGGTTCTAGAGGGTACTTCCAAGGGGCAATTCTTAAAGGTAATTCTAAAGGGTAAATTCTAAAAGGCAATTCTACAAAGGTAATTCCAAAGGTGTATTTAAAGGGTAATTCCTAAAGGGTAATTCAAAGGGTAACTCTCAAGGTAACTCTCAAGGGTAATTCTCAAGGGAACTCTCAAAGGTAATTCTAAAAGGGTAATTCTTAAGGTAAATTTCTAAAGCGTAATACTAAAGAGTAATTCTAAAGGGTGAATTCTAGAAAGGGAAATTCCAAAGGGAAATTGGTAGTGGGCTCAAAGGGTAATTCTAAAGGGTAATTATTAGTGGGCTCTAAGGGTATTTCTACAAGGAATAATTGTAGTGGGCTCTAAAGGGTATCTCTCAAGGGTAACTCTCAAGGGTACCTCTCAAGGATAATTCTGAAGGTAAATTCTAAGGGAATTCTAAGGGTAATTCCAAAGGTGAATAACTAAAGGGTAATTCGAGATGATTTTTAAAGGATATTTTAAGGGTTAATTCTAAAAGGGTAAATTCTAAGGGTAAATTCTAAAGGGTATTCCTAAAGGGCAATTCTAAAAGGGTAATTCCAAAGGAGATTAAGGTACTTCTAGAGGTTTTAAAGGATGATTTTAAAGGGTATTCTAAAGGGTAATTTTATGGATCAAAAGGGTAATTCTAAGAGGGTAAATTTCTAGAAAGGTTAAATCCGAGAGTAATTCCAAAGGGTAATATT
>CM068963.1:15930786-15958345 GCA_035128595.1 Eptatretus atami
GTGGGCCCGTCCTCTAAGTAGTAATTGTATAAGTGCTTTGCTGTACATTATTTTCCTTTCTATTATTCGGTTTAGCTCTTGCCTGACGCGCTTCCCTCATTCCCCACCTATTGCATTATAAATAAACTCCGATTGTTAAACGTTTCAGCTCGTTCGCGTCTATTTTTTCATTGACTGAGCATGTCGCGTGCCGGAGATTAGCTGGCCATTGCCATTATAACGGGACAATCGGGACCGACGGTTCTCGGCGATTAAACCGCTCCGAATCGCACACGGAACGAGATCGCTAAGCGGCTCGTTTCCGTACGGGTGCGTCGAGGGTGTGAAGACTCGGTAGATCGCCACGTGGTCTCTAGAGATTGTTAAAGATTCTATCTAATGTAATATTGTTGCGGGGCCGGGACGCGGCCGCGAGCACGACCGCTAGATGGAACCGCAAGTCTGCTCGACCAACGCCCGGAATTCAGATCGTACTTCTCCGGAAAACTCCGGAGAATACGGGTCCTTTGCTTTGGACCGTGAAGCGTCAATATTTCCACCACGTGGTACAGGGTTATTCGCCAAATCTCAAAATACCTAGAGACCACGTGGCGATCTACCGAGTCTTCACACCCTCGACACCCGTACGGAAACGAGCCGCTTAGCGATCTCGCTCGTGTGGATTCGGAGCGGTTTAATCGCCGAGAACCGTGGTCCCGATTGTCCCGTTATAATGGAAATGGCCAGCTAATCTCCGCGCGATAGTCCAATGAAAAAATAGACGCGAACGAGCTGAAACGTTTAACAATCGGAGTTTATTTATATAGCTAGGTGGGGAATGAGGGAAGCGCGTCAGGCAGAGCTAAACCGAATAATAGAAAGGAAAATAATGTACAGCAAAGCACTTATACAATTACTACTTAGAGGACGGGCCGCACCACACACACACACACACACACACACACACACACACACACACACACACACACACACACACACACACGAAGTAGTGCTGACGCCTTTATTTCGGCCTTCAGCTCGGAGGATAGTGGAGCTGCAGACCAAGGTCTATTTTGGCCTGTCCGCCTCGTGCGGTCTTCAAGCGAGACGAGGAACCAGGACGAGACCAGCACAGCGTCGTCGAGCTGCGACCCATGCGCCAGATGTCCAGCGAGCGTCCAGACGAGACCCGCCCTCGAGATGACCAGCGAGCGTCGGGATCCGATGACGCAGACGCCGGCGACAGGATCAGCCCAATCTCTCTACAACGATGAAAATGACGACCATGACAGGAGAGCGCCCTGTCCGATCGACTGACACCCCTCTTATGCGCTCCATGCGCGGCTCCCCTCCCCCCTCGGTGCGCTGGCCAGGGCATCGTGGGTGGGGCTCGACCTTTCCCTAGTAAGCTCGCGAGGACGCCGGGAGCTGAGGGTTTTTGCTGTTGATCGGTGGGTGTGGCTCGACCTTTCCCCTAGTAAGCGCACGGAGGACACCGGGAGCTGAGGAGCTTTCTCCTCTGCAGCATTTCTGCAACCAACGGTCATTTTGTTGCTGTCGTTGAGGAAGATGAGGTTTTCCTATCTAATATAAACTACATATACAAGCGCATTTACATTGATTCACCACTAGACAAGGGAAGGAAGCTATCTATAAAACACATACTTACCGATATAATAATGGACCTGAATGTTGTGTGCGATAGGTTTCCAAATAGCACACAAAATGACAGACATATGACCTATTAATTACTCGCAAATCCCACCGTCGCTTCATGGATGGGAATACTGAGAGCGTGAGGGGGGGGGTGGGAAGAGGGGGAGAGGGGTGGGGTCAGGTAGAGGGAGAGTGGAGCAAGGATGGAGGGAAAGTGAGGATGGAGAGGTGGGAGAGATGTGGCAGCGAGAGAGAAATGGAATGTGCAGTGGAGCCCACATCATCAAAAAAAAATCACATTTCCAATGGGGAGTACTTCACATACTGACTTTTTTCATCATGTGTGTTTCAGAGATACAGAGGTCCAAAGTTTTTCTTTTATCCTATACATGATCACCTATACTCATAATTATCATAAACACTTCTACATGAGTCGTGCGATCTTTGGTGAAACTTTTTGTCAATTGGATAAGTGATTGCGGAGAAAACAGAGAAAATTAGCATGGACGTACGTACATATGTACGGACAGGCGTACAACCCGAAAAAAAAAATGCCTCTGGAAACTTCGGTAGCAGAGGCATAAAAAGTAGGAGCAACACCCCTGGGCGCTCACTTGTAGATTAATAATACTGAGGAGGACGTCAATGTCGGACCGAATCAGCAAAATCGAACCAATCAGTTATCGCAAATACTTATTTTGGGGAGCAACCAAATGCTCAGTTGTGCCGAACTGTGTCTGTGGACATCCTCCTGCAGTCGGGTTATCTTTTTTTAGGAGGTTGGTGGCAGATTGCACTCCGGAAACCGAAAAACCCTTCACTCCGCAAAACACAAGAAGAACGCAAAGAAAATAAGAAAACTCACTCCATGGGGTACTCCTCTGGCAGCTGGCATCTGCAGGGCAGCTCACTGGATGATGGGATTTGGGAAGCCTCGGGACCCCCACTCTGATGATGGGAGGAACCACCGGGTAACCTTCCAGGTCACATTGCAGTAGTGTGTGTTGGGGTGGTGCTGAGGTGTCGTCACAACCAGAGCTCTTGGGAACCTGAGGCAGTCCCTTCACGAGGGTGGGAATGTCTATCGAAAAGAGGATGATCACTGTCCTGTTATTATCTGAGCTCACGCGTTTGAACATCGGTATTGCAGCACCCTCTGAGGTTTGGAGACTGGATAGTGACGAGATCATGGCGGGTGGTTACACCTACTATTGGTCTGATCGCTCTGATGGTAACCATGCCCAAGGAGTTAGTAGTGTCCAATAAATTCATTCCAATGAAAATTGAGGTTACACCGGTCAAACGAGTGATTATGAGACGAAGGATTCGTCACTCCAAGGATGTCGTTTCCCTTGTCTCTGTATATTCTCTGAATGAAGTGAGTGATCTCACATGAATGATGCATTCTCTGCCACACTTGAGTCTGTGGTTGATCACTGCTCCAGGTGAGATACTCTTTTAGTCTTGGGGGATTTCAATGCATTGACTGGAACTTCTTGGATGGTTATGAGACATGTGTTGGTCCCCATGGGTCTGGGACTGTGAACCAGAATAGCACTAAGTTCCTTGATTTTGCAAGAAGTCATGGAATTAGGGTGGTTGGTTCATGGTTTCAGCGCCCGAAGGTCCTCACTGGACTTGGTATTCCAACGCTGTGGGTGTGGCAAAGGAGATTGACCATGTGCTCGTTAATGGTCAATGGAGGATGATCCAGAACTGCAGGGGCTACTGGAGTGCTCAGTTCCTCAATACCGAACACAGGCTTGTGGTGGCAACTCTGAAGTTGCAGCTTAAATCTAGGAGAATGGTACCATCCCGGCCAAGGCTGGATGTTGGCAAGCTCAGGATTAGGAGTTTGCAAACAGGCTGGGTGTGGGTTTGTGGGGTCTGGGTGCTTTGGGGAAGCCTGAAGAGTTGTGGAGTGCCTTCAAGACCACCCTCCTTGATGTTGCCGGTGGATGTCTTGGAACTCACCGTAGGGTGAAGAATAATTTTGTCTCTCAAGGGACACTGGATACCATTGACCAGAGTCAACAGGGCTAGGCTTCATGGCAGAGCTGAACTGTTCAGGGAGTTGAGGCGTAAAATCATATGTGGCACTGAGGGTGGACAAGAGAGGCTTATGTGTGAGGAATCTGTGAGAGGGTGGAGCATCACCTCTGGTCAGAGGATTCTCATCCTGCTTACAGGGGAATTCTCGCATTGCGTTCCTCCAAGCCCGTCCCTCGGTGTACTGCAGTTAGAGCAGAGGGAAGTGGGCTCTTGACAGAGGAGTCTGAAGTGAAGGCCCGTTGGGCTGGTTACTTTTAGTGGCTGTACCAGCTGTACCAGGATGATCCACCAGCTATTGAGTTCGATGTCAGAGGTGTTACTCTCCCTATTGCTGACCCTACAATCAACTGTGATCTACCTTCCTTTGTGGAAACACAGACTGCAGTGAACGTGTTGAAATGGGGTAAAGCTCATCCATGCTGAACTTCTCAAGGCTGGTGGAAATGCTGTACTCATGTCAATGCATGCAATTCTGTGTTGTGCCTGGAACACAGGCATCATCCCAACTGACTGGAAGAGGGGCCTTGTTGTCCTCTCTTGAAAGAAGGTGATCGTCAAGACTGCAACAACCGAGGGGTGACGCTGTTCTCAGTGCTGGGCAAGGTATTTGCTCGGATATTTCTTGATAGGTTTCGCCACCATCTGCTTGAGCACCAGCGCCCAGAGCAGTCAGGCTTTACACCAAAGAGGTCAACGATTGACTGTATCCTTGCCCTTCAGGTCCTCACCGAACACAGATGAGAGTTTTTGTAGGGGCTGCTTGCATCCTATGTTTAATCTCTGCAAAGCGTTCTATTCAGTGAGTGAGGATGTTCCTCAGGAGGATTCTTGATCTTCGTGGGGTGCCACCAATATTGATCAAACTGATGTTTGAACTATACCCTGGAACTGAGAGTGCTGTGAGATGTGGTGATACATCTCTGACTTATTTTCTGTTCTTACTGGACTTCATCAGGGGTGTGTACTGGCCCCCACACTTTTCAGCACTTGTATGAACTGGATTCTAGGGAGGATGCTCAAGAGGTCAAGCTGTGGTGCATCGTTTGGAATGTCAAGATCTCTGACCTTGATTTTGCAGATGATGCAGTCATCTTTGCAGAGACTCAGGATATCCTTTTGGGGGCCCTTGAGGTGCTGAATGAGGAGTCAGATCCACTGGGATTTCAGGTTTCCTGGGTCAAAACTAAGACCCAGGCTTTTTATTGACATCTTGGATGCTGCTATCTTGTCTGTACCTGTTTGTGGAGAGAATGTTGAGGTCACGGCGATATTCACTGACCTTGGCAGTGATATTCATGTCTCTGCTGGCCGTGAGCCAGAGATCAATCGATGTCTGGGTCGGGCCTGCGGAGTAAGGGTTCACTGGTTCATGGGTGTGGTGCTGTCGGTACCCATGCAGGAGAACGAAAGTCCGAGTCTTCAGGTCCTTTGTACTTCTAGTCTTGCTCTATGGATGTTAGACTTGGACTCTGACCAGGGATCTGAGATGGAGACTTAATTTCTTTGGTACCTTGTCTTTTCGCCGAATTCGTGGCTATCACTGGTTGGATTTTGTGTCCAATGAGTGGTTGCTGAGAGAGATTCAAATGAGATTTGTTGCTTGCATTGTCCGTGCACATCAGCTGCGGCTGCATGGACATGTGGCTCGTTTTCCTGACGCTGACCCTGCTCACCAGATTCTCTCAGTGAGGGAGCCTCGTGAGTGGAGGAAGCCAATTGGCCGACCACGTGACTCCTGGTTGCAGCAGGTTGATCACCATCTCAAGGAGATGGCGATTAGCCCGGCATCTGGCTGGGGGATGGCCAGACGGAAGCCCCTGGAGTACCGCAAAAGTGGATGCAGCAACGCACTGCTCGCAGCAATGCCCCATACCTGACCTGACCCTGATACCCTCCCCCCCACCCCCTACCCTGCCGTAAACCCGTTCAGATCCCAATTTCAAAATAGCATGAACAAACTTTGGTGCATCACGGGTGATGAAGGTTGTCGTCAAGTTTCATCAAATTGTTTATGTAGTTTCGGTGAAGAAAGCAAATACATATTTTGGGGGGCAACCCTTCTAACACCCCCCCCAGACTCCGATATATATATATATATATATATATTATATATATATATATATATATCCATATTTCAAATGTCGTGAAACAAACTTTGGTACATCATGGGTGAGGAAGGTTGTTTTCACGTTTCATCGGAATTGTTGTGTTAGTTTCTTAGAAGAAAGCAAATATCTCTTTCTTGGGGGCATTCCCCCCGTAAACTCCCTCTGCAGACCCCCCTTTTTTTTAGCTCACCTGGAATGTAGGTCCAAGGAGCTTATGGATGGCACGTCATCTACCAAAGTTAGTTAATCTACTAAAGTTAGTTCACGCTATTTTCAAAATTTTGGGGTCTCCGGGGATTGTCTGGGGAGTTGCTCCCCAAAATAGGTATTTACTATAACATTGGTTCATCGGTACATTTTGCTGATTCTGTCGCTCGTTGACTTCCTCCTCAGTATCATTATTCTACCAGGGGTATCGCCTCTATTTTTTAATGCGGTGAACAAACTTTGTACATCACGGGTGATGAAGGTTGTGGTCTCGTTTCATCGGAATTGTTTGTGTAGTTCAGAAGAAAGCAAATATCTTTTGTCGGCAACTCCCTCCATAAACCTCCCTTCGTAGACCCCTCAGACCCCGATTATTTTTTTTGTCTCGGTACCATGATGGTAATCTCGGTAATCAAGCAACAGATGTTGGGTTGGTGTGGTCCAGCAGCTGTCCAACCAATGAGTGCACATTTCAAAAATGGACCCAACAAGAACCCCAACAACAACAACAACAACAAGAACAACAACAACAATGATAGCAATGCGAAGCTCTTGTAGACCTGTGAGATGTCGCAGGTAAAAAATGGAAATTTTGGAAGGAATTTGGCTTTGGGACTGGGGTGGGGGATTAATGTGGTAGAAAAAATCATTGGAGATACTGTCGATGTAATTTAGGCTTTCCTTTCTGAGTTTCGCTTTGCTCTTTATACGAGCCTTGACATGGTATGTTTAAAAAAAATAAACAAATAAAAATTGTTTTGGATTGTGGATCATTTGAGATGGTGGTAAACAGCTGTCTTGAAGACTCGGAGGGAAGGTTGAGATTGAAAGTGCAACAAAACGAAGCAAAAGACCATACTTCCATAAACTTATGATACATGTACTCATAAGCATATGCATTAAACTTGTTTTTATTATACGTTTAAAACTTAATACAATGAAGCGGCAGATATCTTGACTTAAACCAGCAGAAGTTAATAATCAATCTCATGGGAATGAAACTGCTCACCAAACTCTCAGGGATTGCTTCAGCCCTGAACTCGCCTTTTGAAGAGAAGTTTGCGTCGAGCAATTTCTGATTTCCGCAATTCAAATCCTGGAGGATATTGGTGATGTAAGCCAGGCTTTCCTTTCTGAGTTTCATTTAGCAATTCATAATGAATCTTCACATCTGACTCGCAGACAAACCTTCTCCTCGGAGAAGGCAAAATGGTTTTCCTTCTATTTTGATAACAATCCACTTTTCCCTGGTTGGACAGTTGGAGTCTGGGAAGGTCGGGACCATCACAGACATTTTTTTGTATTTTCCTCTCCCGATTTTTACGTCCTTGGAGCACGAATCAAAAGAAGCCAAACGACTCAATTAAAACATACAAACAGCCATGCTGGACTACTCCAGCTTCGACTCCACTATGTGCCAGTCTCTTGAAATTCACACCACATCGGAAAGAGTGATTGTTATTTTTGTAATAATTCAATAGTTACCATTATATTATTGTAATAATAACAATAACAATGTTCTCTGGCAAATAAACATTGGTATTTACTTTTTATTAAACATGAAGTTACTGTCGTGTTTTCAATTTGCTTATCCATCCAACTGCTCGTCTCTGTTATGGAGGCTTGTGGGCTCCCGCAAGGACCGGAGGCTGTACATCCTCTACAACTACTGCTGTAATGACCTTAATGTTTTTCATCTTCTTATGGAGTCGGACAGGGAATGTATTTGGCCCAATCGGGAACCTCCTGGTCAGGCAAGACATTGGAGTGAAGGTGATTTGGGCAGGAATTTATACGATCTCCTGGGTATAAATTTTTATACTATCTCCGAGTTATCTCTTGGAAGGTGAGAACTCACCTTCCTCTGTCAAAGTCACCGTGCATTCCATCAACCGATGCTAGCATGTGGGATACTCAGCTTAATGTCATCTGTGGGACGGTGCCTTTGTGATGTAACGCCATGCTTACAAAGTAACAATCGGACGGTTTATTGTCTGATCAGGAATCGAACCAAAGCGAGAGAGCTAAAAAGAAAGTTTGCAAGCTCTGCAACCATCCTGCCAGGACTACACGAGATTATACATATTTGTATTAACTTGATACCCTTGCCAGAAGAGAGGGTATTGCATTTGGGTCCATTTTTCTATCTTTCTGTTTGTTATTGCAAAATCGAAGATTTTTCAAATATATTGGTCAGTTGATTTTTGTTATTCTGTCTCTGTCTGTTTGTCTGTCAATCGCCTACAGGTCACAATTTAAAACGATCTTCACGAAACTTCCCCAAGTTGTTGAGGTCGTCTCAACTGAGAAGCCTATTGATTTTGAGGTTAACATCTAATACGTCATTTTTCTCCGATTGACTTGAAATTTGAACAGGATTTTCATATCGCGTAACTGAATTGGAAATCAACTATTGTTGAGATCAAAAGGTCAAAGGTCACTCAAGATCAAACTTCGAAAATCATCAATTTTCAATCTGAAAAATAATCGATTTTCATCCAGTGATCTGAGCTTTGATTAAGATTGTCAATTTTAATCTTCCATGAAATTTACAATTTAATGTATCCATGGCAACCTTTGGAGAGGGGGGTGGATTTTTCAAGTATCGTGCTGTGCATGACGTCTTTTTCTTTTTATTTATTTGTCTGCACAGAACGTGAGTGTTTTTCCTGCAACCACTTGTCAGGTGACAAGAAAATTTTCACCATAGGGAAGCGAATACTCATGTAGAATGTTATAACGATATTACGAGTATGAATATAGGTCATGTGGTGTGGCAGCCATGATGGGAAAAAGGAATAACTTTGGACCTCTGTATCTCCGAAACCGCACTAAAGAAAAAATTGAAAACTGGCACATGGCAAGTATACTCCACATGGGGAATAAGTGTATTTTTTTTTTAAATGATGTCAAAGGTGCTTCATCCTGACGTAATAATTGCAAATGTAGAACGCTACATCTGATCAGTATGAAACTTTTGGGTCATCTCAGGATAAATTGGTCCACAGAAAAAAATGTGGATGACATCATCAGTCACGTGGTTCAACAGTCATAATATATATTATATATATATATATATATATATATATAATATATATAATATATATAATATACTAGGTGAATGCAGCCGGCACTGCCCAGGTTCTTTTGAATGAATTTAATCTTCTATACATATGTCTGACGCGAGCACAGTATCAGTTCCCTATTGGGCCATGGCAGTTCATAGGCTAAGGGGTTGGTGAGGGGGAAACACCACCCTTCCCCCCCCACCCCGGCCGAGGGCCTTGCCACATAGCCTATAACCTTCCCGACATTTTTTTGTTCAGTGGTTATCTCCTATCTTTCACCTTTCAGGAGATTAGCACGTGCAGACAAACAAACAAACAGATAAACCCAAAAACTTAAAATCATATGTTAGATATGTTGTATATGGCATTGCCCCATGTCAACTGCGCTGAACTTGAAAAATTAACGTTACGAAATCAGGTGATGACGTCATAATTCGGAAACCGAAGTACAATTATTTACATCGGGACACTCCCGGGTACATGTTCTGTCACATGTGAAGTTTGGTGAGGATCAGTCCAGTATTTTTTCGCGTGCATAGGTCACAGACAAACACACTTTCAACTTTTATTATATAGATATATGTTTTTTTTTAAACCTTCAAAAATCATCTCTGAACAGCTGATCAGATTGAGTCAAAAACTTAACAGGTATGACCGCCTATCCATGAAGAACAAAACATTCACACCTATGATGTCACAGACCATGTGGTTTGGCAGCTATATTGGATTTACTTTAAAACCTATTAAAAAAAATCTTCTCCAGAAATGGCTGGACAGATTGAGCTGAAACTTCCACACCATGTTCCCCAAGCCTTGGAGATACCATGGTGTTCATGAATAATTGATAGGTACATTGTCTGGCAGCTATATTGGATTGAGCAAAAAACTTTTTAAAATCCCTTCTCTTGAACTACTTTATTGAGCGAAATGAAAGCTTCAGCAATATGATCGAGTAGTGATGGGGAATATATGTTTTAAAATTTAACCTGCTCAGCTCAGACACATGGTCTGGCAGCCAGAATTTTTTTTTTGAATCTGGGTTCTTTTTTAATTTTTTTCAATAAAGCTTACTTGGCTGCACCTGGAAAGTCTTTGAGGGTATAGGAGAAGCAGCTGTAACCCAAATCCTATCTAGTTCCTCCTGATGACTTAATCTTTACTTTTGCTTGTTTGGGTTCCTCCTCATGACTCCAATGCAGGACTGACCTGTACCTATAGTATTTGTTCTGCCATTTGCTTTGAATTAATTTATTTTAATCCCATTCTGAATTCAATTGAATTATAATAAAAGTCATAGGTCAGGGTCAGGTGTCGATCAAAGCGGAGTCGCATCAAAGCGGGATGTCTTGGTACCGTCATCACTACCAGCAGTTATAAAGTGGCAGTTATAGTTTTGCTCATTATTAATTAACACACCAGAACACAAACACAACACAAACAAGTCTGGCATGGGTCTACAATCTCTGATTGCTCTTTTTCTTGTTACCTTCTGGCCACCAAAGGTGAAGGACCGTTATGTTTTCACCACTTTCTGTCTGTTTTTTTTCTGTTCGGTTGTCTGTCTGTTTGTTTTTGTGCAAGATATCTCAAAAAAGTTGTGAATGGATCCAGCTGAAATTTTGTGGACAGGTTCTGTGTGTGACAAGGACGAACCGTTCAATCTCAGTGAAGATCCGGAACTTGTTAAAGTGATTCTTCACCATTGAGAGATCGGGCAAAAACGATAGAGAACACGATATCTCAAGAAGTTATGGACGGATTCGGACGAATTGGTGGATATGTTGGGTGTGTGACAAGGAAGAAACTGATTCGATTTGATGAAGATCCGAATCCGGATCCAGATCTGATAATTTTTTAATTATGATTATCCCACCACATTGATGGTGTTGAACTGATATATAGCACGCTATCTCAAAAAGTTGTGCATGGATTCGGACGAAACTTGGTGACAAGTTCGGTGTATGCCACGACGAATTGGTTCGATTTTGGTGAAGATCTGGATCCGATCCGACGACTAGAATTTTTTAAAGTGATTCTTCACACATTGAGAGATAGGGCCAAAAACGATGTATAGCATGATATTTCAAAATGTATTGGGCCCGATATGTTCTCGTGGATCAGGCATTCCGTGGTGGAGGTATGTGTTCCACTGAGTGCCCTTCTCGTTGAAAATGTAGTCATGGTTAAAATTATACGAATGTTCGTAACTTTTTCATTGGTAGAGTACTGAGGTTGAAGTTGTACAGAGTGTTCAATGTGTGGAGGACAAACCGGCTGCTGCTTTAATACCTGTAATATCCTTTAAGAAAGCACGATGAAATCTATGGGTTCATCATAGGATACAATTGTCTTCAACCCAACCATA
The DNA here is from genome assembly GCA_035128595.1 of Eptatretus atami. Classification (NCBI taxonomy): domain Eukaryota; kingdom Metazoa; phylum Chordata; class Myxini; order Myxiniformes; family Myxinidae; genus Eptatretus; species Eptatretus atami. The sequence goes on from CM068963.1 coordinate 15,942,222, forward strand.
CTCTGGTCTTCTTTCTGGCCAAAGGATTTGAGACTCAGTTGCCATGGTACTTTAAGTTGGTTTCAATGTCATTCCTGTTCCAGGGTACCTGTAACCTTTTGACCTTTCTTTAAACCTCCCGCCGCAAAAGTAACGGATAGAATTGTAATGAAGCGTACTATGTTATCTGCAAAGTCATTGTTGAGATGACTCTTCAGACATAATCGAAGAAAGATTTGCAGGAGCATCATGAAAATGCTTTGAAAACTTTTTACTTGTTTTTGAAAATATTCATCCGGATTATAGAACCATGAAGCATCCTCCGCCTGCGGCAGGAATGCCTCCAGTTCGCGAAGGCTGGCCATAACGTATTCAAATACAAAGCTGCAACCTTAAAGGCTTCTAAAAAGGACTCCGAATTTCGATTTGCCTTTGTTTTGAGGTCATAAAATTTCAAAACAAAAATAAGCTTGGATTTCCATTTTGAGAATCGACTGTCTGAACAAAAATCAAAATGTTCATTTCACACCATAAGGTGAAAGAATTCACTATCAGGGAGTAAATTCAACTTGAATTAATTTCACAATAATACCAATGTAGTCCATGAGCCAGTAGGGTTGGTCAGTACCATGTGGTAGGAATAATCCCTCGTAGTGATTTTGGGCAAGGTATATAACCTGAGAGTTCGAATATATGTGATAGCATGTGCATCGGTGGTAGCTTTTTGTGGTGTTTACACCCGCGTTTATATGCCTTTCCTTAAATAGAGCTTTTGTGCAAAATGCCAGTACAGAGGTAAGACATCCTATTCACTTAGATTTTTTTTTATCAGTACAAAACATTAACATTGAATTGATGTCGGACTCTTCTTGCTAGGATCATTTGCTTCTCAATAAAAAGTGCAAACGATCAGAGGGTTGACAAGGTATGTCATTGGTGGACACTTATATAATCAGTGTCTATTTCCTGTGTGATAATCATACCGCCTTGGAAAAGTATTTGTCGATCATTTTACTGTGGAAAGTAAATAAAAAGTTCTGGAACGTAATAATCTTACATGGGTGTTGAGCACAATTTATTAAGAAGCTCCAAAAATCTAAATGTTTCTTTTTTTTGTAGTTGTAGCATATATAAGATCAGGAGAGCAGACAATGTTACCCCCCCAATGAAAAAAATATGATCTAATTTGGACGGATTTATTGTGTTTGGGTCAATGTCATATAGTTTTTCCCTGTTGTTTCTTGAAGGATAGTCTGTTCCAAAATCAATCAAAGGTAAATGATGGACATGTTCATAGAACAAGATTAATGCGTTTTTTCCACGCAATTTCTCCAAAAATACAGAATTTCAGGGAATTCTGATACTCAACTAATGCACATAATGGAAGGTATACCCAAGACATCCCGTTATACACAATATAAACCAATAAGCACAGGATTAAGAATGGTTACTCATGTGCAATCTGATGACATGAGTCACAGGTGAAAATGAAAACACAATCTTCTGTTGTAGGGCACAAAAATACAGAAAGATAACAACAAATGTGGTGTTCCACACTAACAACGCATTACCTCGCCCAATGTGTTGCTGATACAACATATTGTCTTATGAACCAAAGACGGGGTCTCTTCTATAGTTCTGAGACTTCTCTGCATCATATGCACTGATGTAGTGATTAATAAAATGTTGAAGAATGAACTTAATAAAATCATAATCCAATCTATCCAGTTCTCAATATCCCTCATCCATCTAAGAACTTCCCATCGTCTGAGATCACAAGATGATGCCTGTTCTCACAGTTTTGGCAGTCCTGCACATATCGAATGCATTCCAGTCCGTTTGAACAAACCCAAGCACGGATTAAAAACAAAACTGTAAGGCAGACTCTCTATGTGTTTGCGCCCTTCTGTCTCTAAAGGCGCCTAAGCCCTGCCCCTTGCCTCGACTTCTGTCCTCTGTCTGCCCCACGCCTCCCCGCACTGGCTCCTCTTCTCATCCCTTTTCGCTGCTGCTCTTCCCTCCCGACCTCCCCTCCAGCTTCTTAGCTTTTCCTCCTCTTCTCGTGCCGCCATCATACTGTGCCTTCTGGCGCGACGTCTTCTCAGTTGGGTTTACTTCTTATTAGGAGGTTGGTGGCAGGATATTGCCCTCCTGGCGAACCGTATAAACCCTTCATTCCGCAAAACACCAAAACCAAAGAAATCTGAAAACCCACTCCGTGGGAGGTACCTCCTTGCAGCTTCCTTCGCAGGGCAGCTCACGGAATGACGGGATTTGGGGCAAAGCCTTCGGGACCCCAAATCTTGATGATAGGAGGGAAATCACGGGGTTAACATTCAGGGTCAGATTGCGGGAGAGTGTGTCGGCGAGTGGTGCTGTAGGTGTTGTCCACCCAGATCGGCGGTTACCTTGCGGTTACCTTGAGGCGGTCCCTTTCGGTGGGTGCCTGGAAATGTCCTATCCGAAGAGAGGATGATCAACTGTCTCTGTTACTCATCTGAGCTCAAGGTTTGGACATCGGTATTGCACACTCTCTGAGGTTCGGGACCGGATTTGCGGCGTAGATCATGTGGTGGTGGGTTACACACCGACTATTGGTCTGGTCGATCTGATGGTTCCATGCCCAAGAGGTTGCTGTAGCTGTGTCCAATAAGCTGACTCTCAATGATAATTGAGGGTAACACCGGTCAACGAGCGAAGTTATGAGACTAAGGATTTGTCACTTACCCTTAGGTCCAATTTTCCTCGGTCTCTGTTTTTATGCTCCGACTGAGGCGAGTGATACTCACTGTGAAGGGACGTATTCTATATGCTACGCTCAGTCTGTGGTTGATCAGTGCCCCAGGTCGAGATATCCACTTCTCGTCTTGGGGGGATTTACACATGCATCGACTGGGAACTGATAGGAGATGGTATGAGGCCGTGTGTTGGTTTCCATGGGTCAGGAACTATGAACATGAATAGCACTACAGTTCATTGACTTTGCAAGGAAGTCATTGACTTAGAGTGGCCGGTTCATGGGTTTCAGTGCCACAGGCTCATCGCTCGGACTTGGTATTTCCAACGCTGGCGGTGTGGCACAAGGAGAATTAGACCATGTCCCTCGTTGAATGGTCGCTGGAAGATAGATCCAGAACTGAGGGTCTACGGAGTTTGCTCAGTTCTCAAATACTGACCACGGCTTGTTGGTAGCAACTCTCGAAGTGAAGCACCTAAATCCAGAAGAATGGTACCATCCCCACCTGGCTGGATGTTGGCAAGCTCAAGGATGAAGAGGGTAGCTTGAAGGAGTTTCGAACGAGCTGAGTGGAGATTTGGGGGGTTGGGTGCTTTCGGAGGTCCTGAAGAGTTGTGGAGGCCTTCAAGACCACCATCCTTGATGTTGTCAGTGGAAGTCTTGGAACTCACCCATAGGGGCAAAGAATAATTTTGTCTCTCCAAGGGACGCTGGGTAACAATTGACCAGAGTCGCAGGGCCAGGCTGAAAGCAGAGCCTGAGGCTTGTTCGGAGCAGGCTGAGGCGTAAAACTCTACGTCGCGATAAGGGTGGACAAGGAGCCTATGTGTTGAGTAATCTTGTGAGGGGATAGAGCATCAACTGTGGTCAAGTGTTTTCTCGTCCTCTTACAGGGAATTCGTACGCATTGCGTTTATCCAAGCCCATCCCTTGGTGTACTGCAGTGATGAGGCAGAGGGTGGCTAGGCTCTTGACAGAGGATCGAGTGAAGGCCCGCTGGCCGGTTACTTTGAGGGTTGTACCAGAGCGATCCACCAGCTGTCGAGTTGTGGATGTCAGGGGTGTTACAATCCTGTTTGCTGACGCTCGCAATCACTGTGGTCCACGCATTTGCCTTGTGGAAACACAGGCTGCAGTGAACCAGTTAACATGGGGTAAAGCTCCAGGGATCTGTGACATCATGCTGAACCTTCTCAGCTGGTGGAAAATGCTCCTCGTCTCTATCGATTCAGCCTGTGGCTTGCTGGTTATGCATCATTGGTGGGACGCAGCTATGCGGATGCGTGTTCCCCTTTTTTTTTTACTTTTACAGTACACTGGTGCGTCATTTTGCCCGACCCCGGAAGAATGACAGCGAGCAACCTCTTTTGGTGTATTTCTTTTAATTAAGCGGACACCAGGGCTTGAACTCAGGACCCGCTAGGATCCCAAGCCGCCACCGCAACCACTAAGCCAACCCAGGCTTCGGTGGAAATGCTGCACTCTGTCATTGCATGCAGTTCTGCTGTGCTCTGCCTGACACGGGCCATCATCAATGCACTGGAAGAGGGCCTTGTTGGTCACTCCTCTGGAAAGGGAAGGGTGATCGCCACAGACTGCAAACACCTACCAAGGGGTGACGCTGCTCTCACTGCGGGCAAGGTCTTTGCTCGGAACTAATTCTTGATCGAGTTCGCCACCATCTGCTTGAGCACCAAGCGTCAGAGCAGTCAGGCTTACACCAAAGAGGTCCACGATTGACCGTATCCTTGTCTTCAGGTCCTCACCGAACGCCAGACGAGAGTTTTCGCGGGGTCTGCTTGCAGCCTATGTTGATCTCTGTAAAGCGTTTGAATTCATGAATCGGATGCCCTCTGGAAAGATTCTTGGTCTTCGTGGTGGCCACCAAACTGATTGATCTGATGTCTGAACTGACTCTGGTACTCGAAAGTGCTTGTGAGTGTGGTGGTACCATCTTCTGACTTATTCCATTGTTACTGGATTTCGTCATGGGTGTGGTACTGGCCCCCCCCCTTTTCAGCACTTGTATGGACAGGATTCTCGGGAGGATGTCGGAGAGATCAAGCGGGGGTGCAATCGTTTGGGAATGTCAAGATCTCTGACATTGATTCGAGATGATGCATCACCTTTGCGGAGACTTTCAGAAATCCTTTTGGGGGCCTTGAGGTGCGAATGAGGATCGGAGCCGTTGGGATTACGGGTTTTCCTGTTTCAACTAAGATCAGGCTTTCAATGACATCTTGAAGCGCTGTCTGTCTGTGCCTGTTTGTGGTAGAGAGATGTTGAGGGTCGTGGAGAGATTCACTTACCTTGGCAGTGATTATTCATGTTCTAACTGGCGTGAGTCGAGGTCATAGACATTCTGGGTCGGGCCTGGGGAGTCATGGATTCACGGATAATGGGGTGTGGTGCTTGGGCCGGTACTTGTGCAAGCGAGGACGAAAGTCCGAGTCTTCAGGACTTGGAGCTTCAGTCTTGGCTCTATGGTGCGATACTTGGACTCTGACAAGATCATGAGACGGAGACTTAATTCCTTGGTACCAGGTCCTCTTCAGAGAATCCTTGGCTATCGCTGGTCGGCAGTTGTGTGTCCAACGAGCAGTTGCTGAGAGAGACTCAAATGAGATTTAGTTACCTGCATAGTTCGTCGAGCGTCAGGTGCGGCTGTGTGGACATGTGGCTTGTTTTTCCTGACGCTGATCCTGCTCACCAGATTCTCTAGCGAGGGAGTCTCGTGAGTGGTGAGGCCAATGGGCCGACGCACGTGCCTCGGGTTGCAGCAGGTTGATCGCATTCAAGTGATGGGGATGGGGCCAGGCATTTGCCTGGGGGATGGCCAGACGGAGGCCCTGGAGTACGGCGGAAAGTGGACGAGCGACGCGCTGCTCTGGCAATACTCTAACCTGACCTGACCTGAAAAACCACCATTTGGTAGTGAACACTTCCTTTAACAATTGCAAGGCAAATAGCATGAGCTAAAACGTGCCTAAAATTTTCAACAGAAGATATCGCCTATAATAAGAGAGAACCATGAGTTTTAAATAGAATGTTTCTTCTGTCTATGGTGCCGTTTAAGAAGTTTATTTTGGATGGGGTTCTAAATGGATAATAACACACAAAAGGCTACCACCGATTGCAATGCTATCGCATACTTTCGCTGGAGAGATGTATACTGCCAAAAATTATGATGACATTATTCCCCCTCGGATGGTCGGTGGCCAAAAATTACTGGGTTGCTCATGGCCTAAATGGAGGCCAGCCCGTGGCTACCTTTGTGCGTCCCCCGTCAGCCATGCAATGATAGTGAGGTAACACTAAATGAAAGAAAACTTGGACAGTGTGGGGAAATTATTTGTCCCATCAAGCCCCTGTGCCTTACCAACCTGCCCCAACAATTAAATCTATCAGTATATAATCTTCTGTAAATGCTCATTCAAATTCAAATATAGCATTAATGGACACTTGATTATTCATCTTTGTCCGATTTGTAGAACTGCCTTTCTGAGACTGTTCCAATCCCATTCTTTTTCATCAGTGCTTTTAAGCATGCGGTGGTACCACTCATGTCATCCCCCATTCAATTAACGCCAATCTTTAGTTCGTATTATCCCATTCCTCGCCCCAACCCCTTTTTCTTACTTGCAGGTTCCTTGTGCTTTCCTCCGCTCCATCCTCTCCCTTATTATTCGTCATCATTCCCTTCTCACTACTGTGTCCAACTTCCCCAATGGTCGGCCTCTTGCCGTCCATACCTGGTTCTTCGATAAGCTTGATCTTGTGCAAGAAAATAAATAACGATCTCCTGTTTCTGCTAACACTCCTTTCCGCGGAGACCAATTCATGCAATAACCACTTCTCTGATGAAAGACGAATTTGCAAGCATTGCACAATCCAATCAAGAACCAAAATAGTTAGACTGGCGCATCCACAGAATCACCGGAAATTCCAAAGTTGCATTTATTTAGCTTCCTATGAAGGATAACAAAGTGGATACCGACAACAGTTAGATGCGTAAACTCTCAGTTTTGGGCAAATGAGTTTTAGTTTCCTTTAAATTGGTTTCAACAGATTGTTGGCAGACTTGCTCTTCGTGGTTGATCAAACACGTGATAACGAATTTGTACCACGAGGTCATCGTAAATGCGAGATAAAGACAATGCGGGCTCCATATAGGTTTGAGCTTGGCGTGAGATAATTGGCTAGGTCCTTGTGGGGACGCATGTGCCAACGGTGCTTCTCTGATGTAAAGCTGGGGTCAACAATGATCCCTGTAATGAATGATTCGGTTTGCGGCAGGGGAAGATGATGACAAACATCGAATTGTGGAACGTTCCAATGTGAAACTGTCAGCAGGCTAAAGAGCTGAGCTCAGAATTCAGTGCCGGGTCACTATGGATTGGTTGAGCCTCAGACTTCTGAAATGTCTCAAGCTGATCGCACCCAGGCCATCGGCTGTCCTGTCCGTGGGATGAGGATTTTCAAACTGCAATGCCCCAATGCCGTCATATGCAAACGCAGATAATTTTGCAACACGTGCAATTATTGCAATTGTTTGTTTTTAATGCATCCGGGCGGGACGAGTCGCGGCAAGTAATTATGTTTCGGGTTGTCCATCGTATGTCCGTCATGCTGATTTTCTCTTTTTCTCTGCACTGCTTAATCCGATGACAAATTTCACCATGGGTGCGACTACTCATGTAGCAAATGTTTTTAATATCATTATGACGTCATAGGTCATGTGGTGTGGCAGCCATGTGGCAAAAAGGAAAACTTGGACTCTTTACTCCGAAACTTGCTCCGTGGAAAAAATTAAAAAGTTGGCACAGGTGAAGGTACTCCATGGGAAACGAGTGTGATTTTTTTGAGATTGTCATAGTGGCTTCGATATACTTCATGATTGCAATACGTTAGAACGCTTTATCCATCAGTAGAAAATTTTGAAGGGTCATCTAGGCTAAATGTATGGGTGGAAAAAATTGTTGTCATTGGTCCGTTATTCGCAGCCTATTGTTTAAAAAAAATGAACCTTCAAAAATGTTCTCCCGAAACGACTGAACAGATTGAGGCCAAAACTTTGCAGGTGTGATCGTCTACCAGAGGAACGCAAAAAGTTCTCCAACTATGATGCATAGGTCACATGGTTGGCAGCCATACTGGATTTACCCTAAAACCTATCAAAATAATCTCAGAGCGGCTTGACAGATCAAGAGGAAGCTTACCAACATTGTTTCCAAGCTTGGGATATCAGGGTATTTCATGAATAAATCAATGGATCACATGGTCCTGGCAGCCTATTGGATTGAATGAAAAATCTTTATTAAATCCTTTCTCTTAAACCGCTTCATCAATTGACGTGAAACATCACAATTATGATCCAGTAGTCATGAGGAATATATGTTTTAAATTTCAGCTGAGCAGACACATGGTCTGGCTACGCAGAATGAATTCAGTTTTTAAATCTGGGTTCAGGGATTGAAATCAAACTTGTACAATTATTACAATGGTGTAATAACGTTGGGTGGAGGCATTAATCTGTTGATGTCCGACATGCGAAGAGTGCCCTTCTAGATTTTTTAATTTATTCAAAATTCGTCATTATGTATTTGGCCCTACTGGTTCACTGGTGGGGATATAAGTTTTGCTCTCTATCCTCTGTCTCCACCTTGGTTTTTTCCTACTTTTTTTCCCATATCCTTTAACATAGTTCAACTGAAACTTGGTGGCGGTTATTATGATAGTTACAGAAGTAAGTCGAGTTTCATTGTCATTGTTCAGAGTTATGCCTTTTTGGACGTAGAAAAGATCACGTAGACGTAGAATGTATTGCAAAGCAATTCTGTTCTGTTACATATAATATCATGAAAAATTGTCCTATGAATTCAGCATTTATTTCCTGTTGCATAGAATTGTTATCTGTGCAACAAACGATGTTGAGGACTCCTTCAGGGCATTGTTGAGCTTGGAAGGACATGAATCACATGTGCGAGTGGCTGGACAGTGTGATATGATGCGAAGTGATGGCAGTGTCGTCGATTGTACAAACATGCGAACAACATGTACAATATCAGAAAATAACAATGTGGCGATGCTGACGATGTGAGACAAATGCTCTGTTTGTCGTAGTATGCAAATACCGACTGCTGTTCTTGACATGCACATATTAATCGAAGACCACTTCTCAAGTCGCGTGACGCGAGATCCGTGATTCCAACCAATTATTCCAAGTGTGGGATGTTTGCTAGGCTGAGCACGATGGCCAAGCCCTAGCAAGGTATGCGTATCACCTATGATGAGCTGTCTAGCCATGGCTCGAATCCCCACCAAGCTATAAATGTCACCCTAGTGTTTCACTGCAGGGGATTAATCAATGTTATGTAGCGACCCCGATGGATGTTAAATTATAGCCTGAGGTTTGCCATACGTCAAAGTTGAAACTATTTTAAAACAGCAATGTTTTAAATATATAACTCCAGCTCTCGTCAGAGAAGTTATTATTAAAAATTTTTAACTCAACACAATGAATTAATCATTTTTTTTTTATGGCAGTTTATACTTTCACTCCCTCAAATATATTTCACTTGGAAACGTATGATTTAGAAAATGGATGTTTTATTTTACCAGATAAAGCGCTTTCAATAATTGGCGAGGTCTTTGAGTGACGAGGAATTCAAAATGGCATTCATTGTTGGTTTTTCCCTCCGAAAAACAAAAAAAAATAAAACACCATATTAAGTGAAAGTGCACCAGAACGGCACATGCACACTCACGTGTGCTTTTTTGAAGACCCGGATTCCAGTGCCACTCAGCTTATGATTCGTTTTCAGAAACGGGGTTTGTTGCCGTGGATCATTGTAGTTTCGATTATGATGCATCTCCGTTTTGATGAAAAGTCAAATGCACTTTTCCAACTCGGAGCCTCAATGCATTTGAAGAGACGACATTGAAACGAAGAATGTGGTTGGTTACTTAAGTCGTCACTGAAGGTGTTCCCAGCTTGCTGGCTATGATAAAACTTCCTCCTTGTAAGTTGACTAAGTGTCATAAACCCCTATTTATATCCTTGTATCGGGCATTGTCCCTGGAGTCTATTTGTTCACACTTGGGGTGGTCTGTGGAAATAAGGGACACATTTTTTGGCCAGAACTGGTTGCTGTATCCTGTTCTTTCATGAGATTGTCGTGACGATGGCAGCTTTACTATCCTCTCCGCTTCTGCACTGAGGTTTTTTTTTCGAAGGAAATATGTGTTTTTGGAAGGCGAAGACCAAATCTATTTATAATGTATGCAAATTAGGCAGAGTTTTGATGCACTCCGGCTTTCCGGTGCCCCATATATCATGCTTCCTTCTTTAACTCTCCCAATACAATCTCCCAACATTCTTTCATTTATTTCCCCTCTCCTTAACATATTCCCCTACCCAATAAAAGAACTCTCTATAATCCTTCTATTAGCTATACCCACAATGAGCATACACTTCAAATTGGTTCCGCAATTTACATCCCAAGAGACTGGGTCCTTGAAACACATAACAACTGGGCCCGTTTATTTTTCAAACACAGCGCTCGACCAGACAGCAACACACTCTGAGATACGCAAGATATGTGGACTTTGTGATGTCAAAGAATTGAAAGAAGACCAGGATACTTATCCAGCTTTTGCTACCCACAGTCCGGCAGGAATTTGTAATTTGTTAGGGACAGAGATATGCAGAGCTGGAGCCCTGTTAAGGGAGCTGGAAGGCGTTAAAAAACTGTACATGCGCTCAACAGGTGGACAAGGAAGCTAATGGCGTGCAATCTGTGAGGGGTAAAACATCACCTTGGCAGTGATTCAATCCTTCCTTACAGGGACATTCAACCATTGCATTCCTCCAAGCCCCCCCTCGGAGTACTGCAGTAGAAGCGGAGGGTGGTGGGCTCTTGACAGAGGAGTAGCGAAGTGAGGCCCGTTGGGCGGTTACTTTGAGAGGCTGCCACCAGGCTGATTCACAGACTGTCGAGTTGGATGTCCATGGTGTTACTATCCCTTTGCTGACCCTCACAATCACTGTGATCACACGTCGTTGTTGGCAAACACAGGCCTGCGGTGAAGCGGTTTGAAATGGGGTAAGCTCCTGGGATCCTGTGGCATCCATGCTGATTTCTCAAGGCTGGTGGAAATTGCTGTAACTCGTGTTTGTTGCATGCATTCTGTGCTCTGCTTGGAACACAGGCACACAATGCGCAACTGACTGGAAGAGGGGCCTTGTTGTCACTTCTCTGGAAAGGGAAGGGTGATCGTCAGTCAGGTCAGGTATGGGAAAGCGTCCGCAGAGCAGACGCGTCACTGATCCACTTTTCCGCCTACCCAGGGGCTCCCATCTGGCCATACCCAGGCAAGATTCTTGGCCCCCACTCATCTCACTTGAGATGCTGATCAACTGCGCAACCAACGAGGCACATGGAAGCCCATTGGCCTCCTCACACTACAAGAGGCCCCTCGTGAGAGAATCTGATGAGCAGGAATCAGCATCTGGAACAGCCACATGTCCATACACAGCACAGCTGAACGCTCACGACTATGCAGGTAACAATTCATTTGATCCTCTCACAACCGCTCATTGGACACAAGTCCGCGCAGGCATAGCCAAGGTAGTCTCGCGAAGAGACCTGATATCAAAAGGAGTTAATTCTCCGTCTCCGATCTCCTGGTCCACAGTACTAAGTTTTATTTCTTATTCATACGAGCAAGACTGTGAAGCACCCACAGGACCTGAAGACTCGACTTTTGTCCTCCCCACAGGTACCGGCAAGCGCCCACCCCTAATCAGTGAATCCATGACTCCCCAGGCCCGACCCAACCGTCCTGTTGACCTTAGCTCACAGCCAGCAGAGACACATGGAATATCACTGCCAAGGTAAGTGAATCTCTCCGTGATCCTCAACATCCTCAACCACAACACAGGTACAGACAGGATAGCAGTATCCATATGTCCATTGGAAAGGTTGGATCCTTAGTTTTGAAACAGGAAACCCCGTAACTCCCAGCGGCTCCGACTCTCCTTTAGCAACCTTGAGGGCCCCAAAGGATATCGGAGTCTCCGCAAAGATGAAATGGAATCATCCTTTCATAATGAAGGTCAGAGATCTTGACATCCAAATCGATGCACTGCAAGCTTGATCTTCTCTGAATCCTCCCCAGAATCCAGTCCACAACAAGTGCTGGAAAAGTGTGGGGGCGCAGTACAACACCTTGGATAAACTCCATAAACAACTGGAAATAAGTCAGAGATGGGCAACCACCACATCTCACAAGCACTCTCAGTACCAGAGTATATTCAAGACATCAGATCGATCAAGTTTTTGGTGGGCACACGCACGAAGACGAAGAATGCCTCAAAGGGCACGATTCACTGAAATTCAAACACTTTACAAGAGATCAACATAGGCTGTGAGCAGGTTTCTTCTGCCGAAACTCTCATCTGGTGTTCGGTGAGGACCCGAGAGCAAGGCATACGGTCAATCTTTGACCTCTTTGTGTAAACTGACTACTCTGGATACTGGTGCTCAGCAGATCGTGCGACCTCCTTAAGAAATTATCTGAGTCATGAACCTTGCCCGACACTGAGAGGCAGAGTCACCCCTCGGTAAGTTGTTGCCAGTCTTGGCGATCACCCTTCCCTTTCAAGAAGGGCGACAACAAGGCGCCTCTTCCAGTAGTTTGGGAGAATGCCTGTGTTCCAGGCAGATTGCAGAAATTAATGCAATGACACAAGTGCAAGCATTTCCAACCAGTCCCTTGAGAAGTACAGCATGGATGCCACAGATCCTTGACTTTACCCCATTTCATCTTGTTCACTGCAGCATGTGTTCCACAAACGAGGTGGCACAGTTGATTGAGGGCAGCACTAGGGATTGTAACATCCCGACATCCAACTTGACAGCTGTCGATCAGCCTGGTAGAACCGTCCAAAGTAGAGGCCAGTGGGATTTCATTCGGACTCCTCTGTCAAGAGCCCACCACCCTCTGCTCTAACTGCAGTAAACCGAGGGATGGGCTTGCACGAACGCAATGCGCTAGATTCCCCTGCAGCAGGACGAGAATAACTTGACCACAGGTGATGTTCTACCCCTCACAGATTCTCACACATAGGCCTCTGTCCGACCCTTAGTGCACGTAAGTTTTCGCTCATCTTCCGAACAGCTCGGCTCTGCCATTCACCTGGTCCCTGGACTTGGGCAATGGATATCAGTGTCCATTGAGAGAACAAATCGTCTATCTCTCCGCCCTTTGGGAGTTCCAAGACATCTCCTGGCAGCTCAAATATGTTGGTTGTGAAGGCACTCCAGCAACTCTTTAGGAATCCCAGTCAACCAGCCCCTCCCAAATCTCCACTCAGCCTGGTCGAAAAATCCTCAGGCTACCATCTCATCCTTGAGCTTGCCAACATCACAGCCTAGGGCTGGGTGGTACCGATTCTCGTCCGATTTAAAACTCAACTTAACAGTTGCTACAAAAAGCCGGTGGTCAGTTATGGAGGAAATGAGCATTCTGGTAGACCCTGCAGTTCTGGATCATCCTCCGCTGACCATCAACAAGCAAATGGTAAATCTCCTTTTGGCCACACCACCAGCGTTGGAACACCACAGTCAGCCATGAGCCTTATGGCACTGAACCATGCCCAGCCCCTAAGTCCATGACTTGTTCTTGCAAAGTCATGGAACCTTAGTGCTATTCAGGTCAAAGTCCAGAACTGATGGGGAAGCAACTCACGTCTCATAACATCCCCTATCAGTTCAGTTGAGGCATTGAATCCCCAAGACGAGAAGTGTACTCTCACTGGGGCACTGATTCACCCACAGATTGCGAGCGTCGGTTTCACAAAATGGCGTCCTTCACAGTGACATCACTGCGCCTCAGTCGGGCATCAAACAGAGACAGGGAAGAATGACACCCCAACGGAGTGATGACTCCTTATTCTCATAATAGGCCATTGACCGTGTTACTCAATTACTCATTGGGGCCACTTATTGGACACAGCTGTAGCAACTCCTTGGGCCATGGTCACCATCAGAGCAACCAGACCAATAGTAGGTGTAATCATCTCCATGATCTTCGCCACCGATCCGGTCTCCGAAACACAGAGAGTGCTTGCAACACAATGTCGCCAGGACTGGCAACAACTACCGAGGCTGACATACTGCATGGTCGGCAAGGTCTTTTTGCTCGGATAATTCTTGATAGGGTTTCCCACCATTCTGCTTGAGCACCAGCCATTCCAGAGAGTCAGGCTTTAAAACACAAAGAGTTCCCAACGATTGACCATATTCCTTGCTCTTCGGGTCTCACCGAACACAAACAAGACGTTTTTGGCGGGGCTACTTTCAGTCTGATGTTATATCTCTGCAAACGTTCGATTCAATGAATCGAGATGCCTCTGAAGGATTCTTGAAATAACTTGCTTGGGGTGCCACCAAAAACTGATCAAATCTGATGTCTCAACCATTCCTCTGGTACTGAGAGTGCTGTGGAAACTGTGGTGACTACATCTCTGGACTTTTTCCAGTTGTTATTGGAGTTTGTCAGGGTGTGGACTGGCCTCGCACGACTTTCCAGTGCTTTGTATGGACCTGGACTCTGGGGAGGATGCCACGAAGAGATCCAAGCTGCGGGGCATCATTTGGAATGTCCACATCTCTGAACTTGCATGTCGCATAGATGCAGTTTCATCTTGGCGGAGAACTCTCCCAGAATATCCTTTTGTGTGGTGTCCTCAGATGTGCTGAATGAGGAGTCAGAGCCGGCTGGGTTGCGGTTTCCTGCGGGTTTCTCCTTGGGTAAAAACCTAAGATCCAGGCTTCATGACATTTGGTTGCTGCTGTCCCTGTCTGTGCATGTTGGTGGTGAGGATGTTGACGGTCACGGAGAGATTCACTGACCTTGCAGCTGATATTCATGTCTCTGCTGGCCGAGAACCGTCGGTTCGAATGTCCCCCCTTTTAAACGGCAACAACAGGCTTTATAACTCCAACACATGAAAATCTCATTCAATGAAAGAATCGATGCGACGAGCTGAAAACATTTAAACATTGGGTATTTTATAATAATACATGGGGAACTAGGGAGCCGTAAGAGCAGAACTAACCGACTAATACGAAATGCAATGCAATCATTTACAGCACATATCAAAGCACTTAACAGTTTCCTCTACTTATTAGACCGGGCCTACGGATCCACGTACCAGCCAACAACAGGACCCCCAGAAATGGTGGCTGATTCCTTTAATAACAAGACTCCAGCTTGGGGGGACAGAGAGCTAAAGCAGAACCTATTCTCGAACCTCCAGCCTCGTGTGGTCTTTCACAGTGTTCAGAACCCCGGGCTCAGCGAGAGGGGCTGGACCAATCCGCCGTGAGCCGCGATCCCTTCCCGAGCTCCATGAATCCTTCGCGCTTCGATAACATGTGCTGGTCAACGAGGCGCCGATGCCTTCCCGGTCGATGCCGTCGCTATCTCGAAACCACCTAACCAAGATGAGGCCGATGAGTCCGCAGCCAAGCCGGGAACCAAGCGGAAGAACAAAGAAGCTCCACGAACCAAGAAGAGCCCAAGAGCCGAGCAACCAGCTCGACCTCTCTCGATGAAACAAAGCCTCTCTCAACACGAAAAAGAACTCTCCGAAGCCAAGTATAATCTCGCTACTCTCTTCCGATGAACAAGCCTCTCCACAACAACGAACAAGAACTCCGCGCCGAGCAAAACCAGTCAAATCTCTTCCGATGAACACAGCCTCTCAACGAAACGACCAAACCTTCCGAGCCGGCAAGCCACTCAACTCTCTTCGCCGATGAACACACAGAAGCCTCTCTCAAACACGACCAAGAACTTTCTCCGAGCCGAGCAGAATCGCAGCTCAACTCTCTTCTTTTCGATGAACAAAGCCTCTCAACAACACGAAACGAACCAGAACTCCGGAGCGAACAACGGACACGGTCGCACTCAACTCTCTTACCGATGAATCAAAATGCCTCGTCTCACAATTGATTACTGGTATGTCATAAGACACGACAACAAGAATCTTTCCGAGCCGAGCAACCAGGCTCAATTCTTCTTCCGATGAAACAAAGCCAGATGTCTTTCTCTCACAACATGAACCAAGAACTCGAGCCGAAACCACAGCTCAAATCTCTCTCTCGTTACGATGACAAAAGCCTCTCACAACACGAAACCAAGAACTCCAGAGCCGACTAAATACCAGGCCTCAACTCTCTTGCGAGTGAACAAAGCCTCTCACAACAGGAAAAAGAAACCAAGAACTGCTGCCTTCCGAGCCAAGACAAATAAAGCGAGTAGGCTCAACTCCCTCTTCTGGATGAACATAAGCCCTCTCATCATACCAACCACAAGAAGAAAGAATACAAAGCAAAAA
>CM068963.1:15958397-15983845 GCA_035128595.1 Eptatretus atami
ATATTACCCTTTGGAATTTACTTGCGGATTTTACCTTCTAGAAATTTACCCTTTAGAATATCCCTTTTGATCCATTAAAATACCCTTTAGAATACCCTTTAAAATCATCCTTTAAACCCTCTAGAATACCCTTAATCATCCTTTGGATTCCCTTTAGAATATGCCCTTTAGGAATACCCTTTAGAATTTACCCTTTAGAATTTACCCTTTAGAATTACCTTAAAATATCCTTTAAAAATCATCTCGAATATACCCTTTAGTTATTCACCTTTGGAATTACCCTTTAGAATTACCCTTTTAGAATTTACCTCCAGAATTATCCTTGGGAGGTACCCTTGAGAGTTACCCTTGAGAGATACACCTTTTAGAGCCCACTACAATTATTCCTTGTAGAAATACCCTTAGAGCCCACTAATAATGACCCTTTAGAATTACCCTTTGAGCCCACTACAATTTCCCTTTGGAATCCCTTTTAGAATTACCTTTAAATACTCTTTAGTATTACGCTTTAGAATTTACCTTAAGAATTACCTTTTAGAATTACCTTTGAGAGTTACCCTTGAGAATTACCCTTGAGAGTTACCCTTGAGATTACCCTTTGGAATTACCTTTAGGAATTACCCTTTAAATACACCTTTGGAATTACCTTTGTAGAATTGCCTTTTAGAATTTACCTTTAAATTACCCTTTAAGAATTGCCCCTTGGAAGTACCCTCTAGAACCCTCGCAAATTTAACCTTTAGAAAACCCTTAGATCCCTTTTAGATACCCTTTAGAATTACCCTTTACAATTGCCCTTTTAGATCGCCCTTATAATTACCCTTTAGAACACTTTGGATTTACCCTTTAGAACCCTTGGATTTACCTTTAAGAACTCTGTGGAGTACCCTTTAGAACCCTTCCAGAATTACACTTATTAGCCTTTAGAATTAACACGGGTGGGGTCAGGAAAGTTGTTCTTCCTTATTTTGTTGACAGATGGATGGAGACAGACGGACGGATGGAAGAAGGAAAGTATCCAAATTTGAAAGCAGCTTCACCGTTTAAAAAAAAAGGAAAAACGATTGACAATCAAGATCATTACACAATCAGATAAAAAAATTCATTATTCAGTGAATCTCATTACTCACTTGGAGTTAAAAACTGCAAAATAGAGAACATTCTATCTTGAGCATTATGTAATTAAAAAGCATTCCAAATGTCAGAAGCTGTGGAATTTGATTGGTTTTTTTTGGCATTCATATTGGGAGTTGAGATGCGGCACAATAAAGTTACCATTTGATCCTTTTCTTTTTCTGGTTTTCACGATTGTACCTTCTTGTGGATAACCTTTAAATTGCAGATTAAACTGCACCCACCACTCTGATGACGTCACTCACATGCTGTTTACTCTGGCGATTTGGAAGTTTGGCTTTAGCCTTACCAGCATTTGGAGCGCAATGCTTATTGGTTCGAGCAGCGTCGTCGTCATATCGTCCAATGTTTTCGGCTTTGAGCATATTGCTGGAGTTGCTTTTTTGCCCGCAGTTGCCACGCAAACTCGACTCGCTCGCCGCATGTGGAGTCAAACAGATGCGGTCAATTTTAACCTCTTGCATGAAACTTCTAAAGATAATTTCTCTGATGTCTTTCCTTTCTCTCTTTCCAAACATTGTGTTGGGTGTGTATGCACTTAGCTGCAATACCCATGGTTGTTTTGTTGTTTGAATAAGCTTAAATTTGAACCCTTGTTTCAAGGTGGAACTTATCAAAGAGTTGGAAGAAAATTAATATTATTAATTCGCAAATATGTCCAGAGCCATTGAGCCAAAAATATGCCAGAACCAGTTGCACCACTCCTTGGCTTTTTTCACCAAGATCTGGGCTATTCGTTGTTTCCACCTTTGCGTCTTGGTTTTTCTATACGGTTTTTTGGGCGATAGGTTTTTATTATCATCGACTTTTCCTGAAACCTTGTAATTCTTGGCTTTCATTGGCTCACCTTGGCATTTATGAAAATGAGGTAAGTGGTCACACTGCCAGAACCTGAAAAAATAACCTGTAATTGTAAATATGACACACACACACACACACCACACACACACACACCAACACATGTATAACAAATCTATTCTGTGGTCTATTCAATGCAGAAGGCAAATGTGTGGATTCATTTATTCGATATGTATATTCGGAACGGTCATCTATGTATTGCATCACAAATGTGTGGCATACGCGTTGCCTGCTTCTCCTTCCTCTCTCCCTCTATTCATATCTCTCCAAGCTCCTTTCCTCTCTCCACATTCTTCCCACACTTCCTTACCTTCCTTTCTCTCTCCTATTCATCATCCCTGTTTTCTTTTCCCTTCTAAATTTTTCTACATTTGGGTGCACCCCCTCCCCCCCCTAACCCCCCTGTCCTTCACTCCCAAGTGGCTCGGTAATTAATTAATGCGATTGAAAATTTGGTCATATTGTAATCGGCAACAAAAGCGGAAAGGCAACACTTTTTCTTGACTTCATAATCAACATCCAAGCCTAAAAAAGAGATCACAGATTTCCTGTGAAATGAAGCCATAACCTGAATACGTTTGGACATTTTTTCTTGAAGATGCAGGAAATTGGTTTTCCGTTCCTGTGCAGTGTGTTTCCGATGTGAAAATAACCAATGAGTTTTATGCATTTTTATTCTGTGCAACTCGTAATTGACATCAAACTGGTAACCCATTATTCAAAATGAAAGGTTGAAGTCTTGTTTTGAAGTCCCATTTCATACATCCTCTCCAAATGGACGAAGTGGAACCACATATTCCTTCGATTAGTGACATTGATGGATGGCTACTGGGGAAAAATGCCACCGAATCTCTTTGTGGAGTTTCGATTCAATATTTTCTATGAGACACCGAATGGTTTTTGACAAGAATGGGGTAAACAACACACTACACATCCCACCACACACACCACACACACACACAACACCCACACACACACACACACACACACACACACAACCACACACACAACAACACACACACACACACACAACACACCACACACCGTTCCCTCTCGCTGGTTCTGGTCTCGGTTGTGTCTGGTTTCCGACGGTCATACGTCGTTCATGACTGAGTGCCCACAGGCTCACTCAAGCGCGTGGACTTGGGTATTCCTCCTAGATGAAGCTGGTGGTGATTGACAATAGGTGTGTAAATGGAGAATTGACCACATGTAGATGGTGTTAGGATGTCTCAGAAACATCAGGTTGTGCGATACCCAGAGATTCGCTCACGTTACCTGCGAATGACCGACCATGGCTTGCTAGGTAGCACACGTGCTGAAGTTGTAGTTATCACCATCATGCGAGAAAGTTGGATCATCACATCCCACGCCAAGCCTGATGTTGGCAAGCTCAGGATGAGAGTGTAGTGAGGAGTTGCGATAGGTGAGTGGAGATTTATGGACCGCGGGAATATTGGTGCCATTTGGGAAGAACCTGAAGAAGTGGTGGAAGTGCTTTCAAGGACCACCATCCTGGTGTTGCTTATTGGATGCCTTGGAACATCACTGAAGGAGTCGTGAAAGAAGAATTCGGTCTCTCAGGGGGAACACATGGACAGACTATTGGCCAGAGATCACAAGGGGCCACGGCTGAATGGCAGATGAGCTGTTCAGGGAGTTGAGGCGTAAAACTCTACGTGCACTAAGGGTGGACGAGAGGCCTAATGTGTGAAAGGAATCTGTGAGGGGGTAGACATCACCTGTGGTCAAGTATTCTCGTCCTGCTTACAGGGGAATCTGCGCATTGCGTTCCCTCCAAGCCCCATCCCTCGGTGCTGCAGTTAAGAGGGAGTGGTGGCTCTTGACAGAGGAGTCCGAAGTGAAAACTTGTGGCGGTTACTAAAGCGCTGTAACAGAGGTATCCACCAGTGTTGAGTTGGATGTCAGGTGTGTTTCAACCCTATTGCTGACCCTCAATCAACTGTGGTCCACCTTCGTTTGTGGAAACACAGCTGCAGGTGAACCGGTTGAAATGGGGAAAGCTCCAGGATGTTGAACTTCTCAAGGCTGGTGGAAATGCTGTACTCATGTGTGCATGTAGTGTTGCTCTGCCTGGAACACAGGCATTCATCAACTGACTGGAAAGAGGGCCTTGTTGTCCCTCTCTGGAAGGGAAGGTGATCGGCCAAGACTGCAACAACTTACGAGTAGACTGCTCTCTCAGTGCGGGCAAGGTCTTTGCTCAGGATAATTCATTGATAGGGTTCGCCACCATCTGCTTGAGCACCAGCATCCAGAACAGTCAGGCTTTACACAAAGAGGTCAACGATTGACTGTATCCTTGCTCTTCGGGTCCTCACCGAACCAGATGAGAGTTTACGGCAGGGCTGCTTGCAGCCTATGTTGATCTCTGTAAAGTGTTTTGATTCAGTGAATCGGGATGCCTCTGGAGGATTCTTGGTCTTCGTGTGGGTGCCACCAAAACTGATCAAATCTGATGTCTAAACCTACTGGGAACTGAGAGTGCTGTGAGATGTGGTGATACCATCTCTGACTTATTTTCTTTTTCTTACTGGACTTCAACAGGGGTGTGTACTGGCCCCCCACACTTCAGTGCTTGATGGACTGGATTCTAGGGAGGATGCTCAAGAAGATCAAGCTGTGGTGCATCATTTGGAATGTCAAGATCTCTGACCTTCATTTTGCAGATGATTCAGTCATCTTTGCGGAGACTAGATATCCTTTTGGGCCCTCGAGGTGCTGAATGAGAGTTCGGAGCCACTGGGATTTAGGGTTTCCTGGGTCAAAACTAAGATCCAGGCTTTCAATGACATCTTGGATGCCGCTATCTGTCTGTACCTGTTTGTGGTGAGAGATGTTGAGGTCACGAGAGATTCACTTGCCTTGGCAGTGATATTTCATGTCCTCTGCCGGCTGTGAGCCAGAGGTTAATAGATGTCTGGGTCGGGCCTGGAGTCATGGATTCACTGGATCATGGGGTGTGGTGCTGTCGTCCCTGGCAGGAGGACGAAAAGCGAGTCTTCAGGTCCTTTGTGCTTCTCAGTCTTGCTCTATGGATTGAGACTTGGACTCTGACAGGGATCGTGAGATGGAGACTTAATTCCTTTTACAGAAAGTTTGAGGCATTCACGATCTCTAGTCACCTCTACAGTAGCACTCACCAGTTACAGGTTGGTGAAGCCCATTCTCTGGCTGGTGCGGGCTGGGGAAGGAAGGGGAGAGAGGACTGGTATAAGGGTGTACTATGCAGCACCGGTTATTGTTCTACCCTTCTCCATGATGACTCGCTTGCACATGATGCTTCGCCTCGAACCTACCAACAGAAATTTACACCTGTAATCAGGACCGAAAATATACTGAAAAGCCTCTGAAAGATCTCCTGAAGAACCGTCCTTGAAAAACCCTCCAAAAAACCTCTTGAACACACCACGAAAAACCTCAAAAAGTAACTCTGAAAGAACCTTGGAACTTTTTAATGTCCGAGTGGAGCAGAGCCCAGAATGATCCTGGCAGGCCTTAACTGGCCATGCAGACAACCAAATGTTCTGCCCCTCGTGTGTTCTGAGCGCACTTGTTGTATTGGCCCGACTTCGCCTGCATCCTGATGTCACCCGCCTCTGCGAAGCCGTTCAGACCGGAAATGGATCCATTCGTCCTTGAAGGCCTCGGACCATCTCCCCAAATTAACCGTGTGGGGCAGGTGCATGACTTCCATGGTAAATCAAGCATCCTGGGAAGGTTGCGTATGGTTCTCGGGCAGGGACGATGGTTGCCACCAACAGGGGGAGTGACAGAGAATGCCAGTGCAAGCTTGCGCTTACACAGCACGCGAGCTTGGTTGGTTGTGGCACTCCGAGCAGGTGAAGCGGCACCCTGGCAGGCGCGATGGTGGTTGCTGTCAATGATCAAAGACGATGTGTTGAGATGGTGGGTTTGTAGCGGTACTTTGGAATGGGCGCGTGCAATTGTTAGGTATGGTTGAGTTCTGAAGTGGATGCGTGCGAGCAAAGCGAAGCGATGATGTTGTTGTTTGTGGCTTGTGGCGGTAATTGTATTCTTGGTTGGCGGACTACGTGGTGAAAGATGGTTTATGGCGGTTAAGTTCTGGCACACAATTTGAATGGTGTTTTCTGTGGCATATGCTAATTGAGGTGGCCACACGGTTGAATTATGGTGTGAATTAAATGATAGAAAAAATTGGAGAAAGTGGTGTTAAACCTTAACTTCATCCCACACAACGATATTCTTTGTTTAGCCCATTAGACACATTTGGAAGACCCCATTTGTAACAAGTACGAATGAAATGCGATCTCAAGAACTGCTATTAGTTGTTCCATTACTGGGGCACGCCAGTTGCAGACACATAACAATATGAATACTGCCAGAATAGAGCAGAGTGTTGCTCTAATTGAGATGGTGCAATCTCAATAGGCACATCATGATTTTGTCATCCAGGGAGGTTTGAATGAAGCCAAACTGCAATTTTAATAGTCTTGTCTTCCTCATAGGTGTAACGCGACAAGTGGTCTTGATATTTTCGAAGGGCGGTCTTTTATTTATTCGCGCGGGCATTGTGCTCATCCGAAAGGATCCCTGAAAAGCACAGGGAGTGAACCATTCCAATATCACTGACATAGGAGTCAATCAAGATAGATTAAACCCCTCTCCTTAGGGTCATTATGATACAGAAGGACCAAGAAGGAACCTTGAAAACAAAGTTAAAAGGCAAGATGGATCAAATCAGGACGGAACCTGGGTAGGATGTGCGTTTTCAGCCGCTACTCCACCACCTTCAAACCCATCCGGGTGCAGCCAAGTAAGTGAGCTTTACAGAAAGATTTCTGCAATAATTCACTTCTCCTCAAGATAATTGAAGAGAGAGAATATAAGAGATGAAAGAGGAAGAAAAGCCAAGACATATAGAATGAACAAAAGAATTTAGAATGAATAAAGAATTAATAAATAATAAATTAATAAAATAAATTAAAAATTCGAAACAAGTGTGAAAGGAACAAGAAGCCAAGATGTCGGAAGAAACCCCGACAGATAGATTCAGCAGTTACTCCAGGCTCCAAACACCAGAAACATGTAACGCGCTACCACGAGGTCCATCAGCAGAAAGCACAGTCCAGCGAGCATCCAGGCATATGGTACAAAACATATGAAACGGAAAGACCAAGAAGGACCCCGAAGTAGTGCAAGAGGAAGGATGGAGTCATCAGAGAACCTGGATATGAATTCGGGTTACAAGCCGCTACTCCACTACCACTCCAAACCCATCAGGTCCGGCCTGGCAACTTCTATGATTACCAGTTTCAGGAACTTATTGAATCCAAATCCTTCCGTAACTGTTGCATTGGGTCGATTTGAACGCACCACCTCGAGGATGTTGCGTTGCAGCTCATTACCACCAAGCCACTCATGGAAACCCTGTATAAAATATTCAGCAACAAAACGGAACTGTAGGCCCGATACACATGACCCACCGCACGGATCCATGATACATGAGATGCACATAGGGCAAATCAGATAGGACAACGATTGTTGCAAATCATATGAAGATTACGTGAGACATTCCAATCATTATTGAATGATTATCAGATAAAAGTACATGGACTCCATGCTCCACAAACCCACATTGAAAACCCAGGTTTCTCGCTGATCCAGGTTCTTTCGCAAACCACTTTGCAGACAACCCAAATTGAGTGGTGAAAAAGCTCCTGTTTCCATGCAACAGGAGTTTTTGATGATTTGGACAGCTTTTTTTTTTTTCCCAGAGCCTGCACTGCAAAACCTGAAGGATGGGATGCTATCATTTTGGCTTCCAAAAAATCTTAATCCGTTGAAACTCTGTTCGTTTCAGAAAAGAAAAGCGAATCACGAGAATTATTGAAAGCACAGAAAAAACCAGTGAGATAAACAAGTAAATTGCAAATTATTTAAGAAAATGAAATCCTGGAATAAATGTTTACCACCCGCTAGTCACCGATGATTAGTCTCGTGTTTGGATGGTACTTCCACCCAAACCGCTCGGTCGAAAGAGAAAGGTTCTCAAAATAATAGGGGCCAGCCTCAAATTGCCAACAATTTGTTGAATGGCTAAATTGACATGGGAAAAGTCATATCAGGAAGCCTGGTTTCCAAGCCAGGGTTGAATGGTGTGCACAGAAAGCGAGACGGAGTAAGTCCAACTGAATACTGAGTGTGTTCTGTCGTTTATTTTTTTGCCAGTGAATGAGTAAAACATCATGAGAGTGAATGTCTTTCCCTCTGTTTGAAGCTTTATTTCAGCTCTTTCTAAAGGTATCTTGAACTTGCATTGGTGTTCATTCTTTGTTGCTTAATATACAAAATATTAGCTGTAAAAATAATATATAAATTAACTTTGTTTTCATTTTCTTAATGAAAGTTTATAAATCCAGTCAAGCACAAATGGAGGTGTATGCAGAGCTGGCCAAATGGTTTGGCCTGTTTTGAGCTCTCATCTGTAGCACTGAACTCATGATCGGGATCTCAGTTTAGATACCATTTCATGTTGATTTGTCCATTTTCTCCTAATTGCCCTTGTATCCATGTTAAAAAGCACACTGATTGTCTCCTAAAGTCCTAGTCCGACACAGTATGATGTAGACACAAAATCCTCCAAAGGGTATGACAAAATTGTAAAGGGTTCTCACAAGTGATCAGGTAGTTGATCTGGCTCATGCACATTGGTTGTCACCTTTCGGAATGTTTAAAAATCTGATTATTGAATGAACGATGTGACCTTATATGTGTTTATCTTAAGCTTGAGGCCTACACCTGATTTGCTTTGATTTGGCACTTCCGGAGCCTCACTGATTTGTTGAAGGCTATGAGTTGTAACCGACTTCGCTTGGAACAAATGTACACACTACAAAGGTGGACACCTGCTCATTGGAGGTACCGACAAATATTTTGATATATTTTGTCCTTGCTGAAGGAATAATGTCCTGTTAAGAGTGACTTTGTAAAAACACATCCTGGATTTGTTTTTTTGTTCCACCATATTTACAGGCTTGGACAGCTCGCTGAATGTCCCCCCTCCGAACTTGTGATGCAACACTTCCAATCTTTCCATGACCCAGGTTATTTTTTTTTTTTTTTTTACCTTTTAGCCAAATTTGTCCCCAAAGGAGATTTGCACGAAAGAATATCTGAGAAAACGATCATTAATCCCTGTTGAACTACAGATCGGCCTGAATGTTGTAATCAAACATACTCTCATTGAATTGAGGTCATGAGCACCAGAAGACCTAAGCTATGCGAGAGAATCAAAGTCGACCCTCCATTCTCACAACTGTTTTTAAACCTCGCCGAAGGAGAGCCATTGCATTGGCTCGTTTGTTTGTTTGTCTGCACAGAAACTTTCATGTTTTTCTCCGCAACCGCTTGTTGGATTGAGACATTTTTAAACCAATGGTGCGCCTACTCAGTATAGTTTCATGATATTATTATGACGTCATGGGTCACCTGGTTTGGCAGCCAGTTTGAAGAATGGAAAAACTTGGACCTCTGTATCTCTGAAAACCGACCAACGGAAAAAATTGAAACTTAGCACACGCAAGTGCTCCTCATGAGGGAATGGAGTGTGATTTTTTAAGGACGTATCTAGGTGCCTTTGTTTAAGGCGTCATTAATTGCATAGTAGAACGCTACATCCGATCAGTTATTGACATTTGTGAGGGGTATCTTGGATTAAAAGGACCACCAAATTTTTTTTCGCATGACGTCATTGGTCACGTGGACGTTCGGCAGCCATTTTTGGTTTTTTTTTTTTTTAAACCTTCAAAAATCTTCTTCTTGAAATGCTGAGCAGATTGAGGTGAAACTTTAGCACATATGACCACTCTCCATGAGGAATAAAAGGTTCACATGTGCACATGGGTTGTGCACCATATTGGATTTTACTCTAAAAACATATAAAAATAATTCTCTCCAGAGGGCAGCTGGCAGATCGAGGAAACTTCAATAAATGTTCCCCAAAGCCATGCGTGCACCAAGGTTTAGGAATAATTGATGTCACATGGTTTGGCAGCCATATTGGATTTAAAAAAAAAAAAAAGAAGAAAAAAAAAAATATTAAATTAATGTTTTCTCTGAGACCGTTAATCAATCGATGTGAACTTGCCATTAGATATCCAGTGGTGAATGGGAGATACAGTTTTAAGTTTCAACCCTGAAGTCAAAACACATGGTTCTGCACCAGAATGATTATTTTTTGATGTGGGTTTATTTTATTTTTAATGAATTATAAGGCTCCACTTGGGCTGTGCCTGGATTGGGGTTAAGGGTTAGAGGAGTAGCAGCTGAATTTGCAAAATCTTTTCCAGGTGTTCCTCCTGATTCTTCATACTTTTCTTTCTGCTTGTTTGGGTACTTTTTATTATCCAATGAGGGACTTTTTCCTATTTGGTCTTCCATTTGATTGAACTTTAATTATATTTTAATCCCATTCTAACTTCAACTGAATAATACTTAACAAAAACTTCATTATGTCAGTGTCAGGTGTCCGATTTAAAGTGGGATTGCATTTCCAAAGGTGGGATGCTCTTGTACTCGGTTCATCACTGCCAGCAGTTATAAAGTGGCATTCCAATTATGTCTCATTAATTATTAAACACACCAGTACACAAACACTTACACAACAACAACCACACAAACACCACACCACACAAAATAAGATCCTAAGCGAGGGTTCCTGCACAATCTCTGGTCTGCTTCTTGTTCTTGTTTTATATTGTTAAATGAAACCAATGAACAGAGGGGTTTTGACACTAATTTAACAGCCTGTCTGACAGAACTCATCAGCTTCCCTGAATTCAGCCTACTTTGCTGACACCTACATTGTATGGCCGCACTCTTTATTGCCTGTAGTTTGGGCATTTTCATAAACCACAGGACCTTTAAGAACCTCAATTACTGTTCTTCAATTGCCAATTCTCTTGCTGTCAGTCATCTGCAGACAGCTCCAACTTCAGCTCTCCAAGCATGATGCGTGACTTTGTTTCCTTCTTTATTATTTTTTTAGAAAAGACAGAATCTTGTATTTCTCAGAGCCCATTTGAGTGAAAATATGATGATTAGTATGATTCATTATTCTTTCCCATTGAATGTTTATGCCAAACATCATTACAATTGTGAGGATGGAAACAATGGATGAAATCAAACAGTACTTGATATTGATTGAGGTAATGCAAATTGCTCGTGGGGAAGCCGAGGAGAAGATGACGTTTTTGGATGTTAAACCCTTTGCTTAGAGCAAAAGAGAATGACACCTGAATGTCAACTCTCAGTTCTTTCCCACGGCCAGAGAGGCATACCTCAATCAACGGTCCTCTCAATTCATCCATCGTTCTATCTGTCACCGACGCAGATATGTCCACTCGCTCTCGAGCAAAACTAGTTCTCTCATTCCACATTATATAATAATTGTTTTTGTTTGGTTCTAACCTGGACTTATCACATTGATAATTGATTGTTTTTGTGTTGGTTGTAACCTTGACTTATCCACATTGATAATGATGTTTATGTTGATTGTAACATGACTTATCACATGATAATGATTGTTTTTGTTTGGTTGTAACCTTGACTTATCCACATTGATAATGATTGTTTTTGTTTGGTTGTAACCTTGACTTATCCACATTGATAATGATTGTTTTTGTTGGTTTGTAACATTGACTTATCCACATTGATATAATGATTGTTTTTGTTTGGTTGTAACATTGACTTATCCACATTGATAATGATTGTTTTTTTTGGTTGTAACCTTGACTTATCCACATTATAATGATTGTTTGTTTGTTTAACCTTGATTATCCACATTGATAATGATTGTTTTTGTTTTGGATTGTAACTTGACTTATCCACATTGATAATGATGTTTATGTGATGTACATTGACTTATCCACATTGATAATGATTGTTTTTGTTTGGTTGTAACATTGACTTATCACATTGATAATGATTGTTTTGTTTGATTTGTTACATTGACTTAGTCCACATTGATAATATGATTGTTTTTGTTTGGTTGTACCTTGACTTATCCACATTGATGATTGTTTTGTTTGATTGTTAACCTGACTTATCTTTCCTATTGGGACCTTATCTACTTTGTCAGAATGCACAGTAAAGTCCTGTAAGGTGAATAGATTCGTTCTGCAAGACCGATCAAGTAAATATAATTTGGCTGTTGTATTTTGCACTTTAGACATCTGTGGTAATCATGCATTGTTGGCAATATTGCCTTTGTCCACGTAGGTGTGAGGGAGGATGGGATAGCTTTAGCACATCCGTGGTGATCTGATGTTAAGTGAAACTCCAAAGGTTTTCAGAGATTGTGCTGCAATTGTACATCTACCGGTTTGATAAAAACCCTTTTGCATCCTACAAATAACTTGCAGCCTTTATGTTTCCACATGGAACTGTGCTCAAAACCACATGAGTTCCAGCAGATGGGTTTGAGAAGTCCATTAAAAGGGTGTTTGTATACAGTCGAGGATTGTGAAACAGCTAGTTATACCGAACAGATGAGGATTCAACAGGACAAAAGGTTACAGTAGAGAAGGGGGGGGGGCAGCAACAAACAGGGTTCCATCCATCCATTGGGACCATACTCTGTGCAGAGCTGTGGTGCTGCCTAAGCAGTCAACTTGGCTATTGGGCACAATCCTGATGGGTTGCCACTCCGACACAGGATACCAGCAAGCTGGCACTCAATTTGCCGACCTCGGAGGATGACAGGCAGGTCAACCCCACCTGGTATATATTCAACAGCAACGGGGGATTTGAACTCAGGATCCGAGGATCCCAAGCCCACCACCCAAACCATGAAGCCAACATAGGCATAACAACAGGGTTAAAGGACCAAAAGAAGGAGAGATGAACAATAATGAATGTGAGGAGGAATAACGGGTAGTGGAGGACACACCGGGTTTAGACAGGATGGATACAGAAGTCTGCTCTCGGAACAAAAAAAAAGTATGACCGCACTGTGGTCACAGCCTGCGACACAATATATATATATATATATATATATATATATATATATATATATATATATATAATATATATTATATATTTGTTGCAGATCCGCGGGTGACGATTCTCACCCGACTCTTGGCGCACCCTCACCACCGCTGTCTCCGGGTTTATAACGCCGGCTGGCTCGGCACAGGCCTCGGGTCACGCGTCTTCAATCGCGATACCAACGTAATCCTGGACCTTAACAGTGGGGAAATAGAACCCCGGTTACAGACTGGTTTTGTCAGATTGCTGAGCCGTTTTCTGCCAGTCTGTAACCATTTTGGTTTATATGCAATCGAACGGATCGTTCCTCGACGGCGACACAAAATTAATCAGCGAGCGGCAACTTTCATACGAACCAACCAGATTTATTGGGGAACATTCGAGAACACAACACAAGCAAAATATTCACGACAATGTTATTAACAAACTATAACCCGTTCTTTAACTAGGGAACTATGGATTACGGGTTTTGAGGGGGTCCCTACCAAGATATGCCTTAAACAACAGGCAGACAAGACAGAACAGACAGCATGCAGACAAGACAGAGTACTTGGTGATGTTTCACGGATGAGAGGAAAGGTCAAAAGCACTAATGTCGCTCGTAACAAGCCGATGTCCACGGATTCGAGCCCAAGCTCGAACACGCCGCGTGGCGAACGGGCACTCGCCTTCCTTTTTCGCACCGCATGCGGTCTCCACGTGCTCTGACCCCGCATAAGGTCACGATGGTCCCAGCTGGTTTCTCTCAACGTCCAGCATACAAGTCAAGGCCTGGCCTGTTCACTAGACAAGGCCAAATCGGGGTGCCGGGCTCCGGCGGCTGGGTCCATGGGATTCCAAGACGTCGTCGAGCCGTGAGGTGAGTAGGGACAGTCAGAGGCTCCGTCGTTAGACGCAGTTGAACCTGTCGATCTCCCCCGCTCGAAGCCGACTTCCAGACTCAACACAAACGCAGGTCCGTCTCCCTGCCGATCGCACCACTCGCTTTCCTTTTTCCTTTCGGTGCTCGTGGCCTCAAAACCGACTGCCGTTTTTGTTACCTCTCCCAAAACTGAACCACTCCAAGAGGTCTCCGTTCCGCTGCCGAGGGCAGGACAGACCTCCTGCGGTCCTTTCCTTCAGCCCTGGCTCGCTTCTCCAGGCCACAGAAGGCAGACCCCGGCGTGCCCAAGTCCAGTTTCTCTCCCAGCAGAATCACCACTGTCTCTTCTTTATTCGCTCGCTTGCAAGCCACTGGCTCCTCCCCCTTACGAAGCCGACAAACTCCTCCCCCAGCTCCACCTCCCTCTCCAGGCACTCCCCCTCAGCCGGACTGGGCGGGGCTATCGTTCAGAGAGGGAAGGAAGAAGAGGAGCTCTCGTCCACCACCACCGCACAAACAATAAACTGCCTCTTGCACCTCCCGACACATATGTAACGTCCATTTTACTGACAGCCTAGCTAAACATGCATTTAATGGGGATCTGAGCTAATCCTATATTTAGTAGCCTACTAAGGGCCATTTCCCGTAACAATATATATATATATATCTATTAGGGGGGTCCATAAACCAGCAAAAACAATTTAAAAAATTCAGATGTCTCCACAACCTTAAATTATTCCACTATGATTCAATAACCCATAAAAAAATTTAAGTTCATCGGAGGTTATTTAGAGGTCCTCCGCTCCATATGACGACTTTTAGTTTCATGAGTTGGGTAAATTAGGGATGGTCAGGTACGATACGGGTACTTCCTGGATGTGCCTGTAGTGAATGGAGTGCATTTTCGAACTCTTATGGGGTCGATTTACAATAAGAAATGACTGCACGACATTGAATTCACTACCATTTCGAAAATATGACGAAAACAAGATTTATCATTACTGGAGTTGAGTAACTAATCCTACTCATTTCGATATTTTTTAATCTATAATTAATTTGTCGTCCGTCTAAACATTTCTTAGAGTAAATCGACCCCACTGAGTTCGAAATGCAGTCCATTTCACCTAGGAAGTCTAGAAGTGTACGGATTCGCATCTCACCATACCCTAATTTTTCAATCAATGGAATTACAACTATTAGAATATTTCGTCTCATTTACCAAATACCACTATCATCTCCGCCCTCTATTGCTGTCTCCACTCCGCCTGAACTTATTTCTAGCCAGCCCAACATCCAGTATTTTGGATTCAAGATTCACGAAAAATATGTTAGTATTTATTTAGTTATCTTATATATTATTTCCGAGTTTGTGGTTTCGTGTCGCGCTATCTCGACTTTGTTCTGCGCTCGAGTAACGTGATATTCGGCTTACATATCTCAAGACCATATGAGGTGCATGGTACAAAAAAAAAGTAAAATAAAAGGTTCTGAAACAGTGAAATCGTATTCCACTTACTGCATTAAAGTAAAATTACTACTGATACTCTGCATCAGTTCCTTTCTCAAACACACCCACCCCAACATGTCGCGCAGAGCGCGGGTTATGCTAGTTATTATATTAAATTAGGGGATGGTGAGATGCGAATCCGTACACTTCTGAACTTCCTAGGTGAAAATGGACTGAATTTCGAACTCCAGTGGGGTCGATTTACTCTAAGAAATGTTTAGACGGACCACAAATTAATTATAGATTAGAAAATATCGAAATGAGTAGATTAGTTACTTCACTCAGTAGTAATGATAAATCTTGTTTTAGGTTCATATTTTCGAAATGGTAGTGAATTCAATGTCGGTCCAGTAATTTCTTAGAGTAAATCGACCCCATAGAGTTCGAAAATGCACTCCATTTCCACCTCGGCAATCCAGAAGTACCCGTAATCGTACCTGACCATACCCTAATTTATTCAAGTCATGAGACTAAAAGTCGTCATATGGAGCGACCTCTAAATCACCTGCGATCAAGCTAAAAAAATTTATGCGCATTATTGGATCATATTAGAATAATTTTAAGCTTGTGGAGCAACATTTCTATTTTTTTCTACTTTTGTGGACCACCCTAATATATATATATATTATATATATATATATATATATATATATATATATATATATATGGTTTCCCCAAAAAATGTACTCACTCTTTAAATGATAATAAAATGCCTTGTTTATTGACTTAGAAACAAGATTAATGGTTAAATGGATAAATGCATGTTTACGAATGATCAAACTGACCATCCACGTTCCAAACACAAAGCTGATAACGCGGATCAATGGATTCAACAGCGTTCCGAATCATTTCATTTGGAACCTGCAAGACATTGTCTTTCAATTTCCTCTTTCAGCTCATCGACTGCTTGCTGTTTTGAGCCCTAAACCTTATACTTTTGAGATATCCCCATAAAAAGAAGTCCATTGGAGTGAGGTCTGGGGAATGTGCAGGGAATTCAACACTACCTCTTCGCCCAATCCATCTGTTCGGAAAAGTTGCTTCGAGATAGGCCCTTACATCACGGTGGTAGTGGGGAGGTGCTCCGTCTTGCTGAAAGTAAATCTCTTCGTCACCAAATATCTCTCGACATGTGGACCGACAGATTCCTGCAGCAATTTAAGTAACATCCCCAGTGACAGTTTGGTCAAAAAAGAATGGCCCTAGGATGCCCATGCTGATATCCCACACCACACAGTAACCCCTGGTGAGTGTTAATGGTGTTCCATAGTAACATGCCGATTTTCAGGAGCCCAGTACGTACAATTTGTGTTGGTTAATTGAGCATTTAACTTAAAGCTGGCCTCATCGCTCCAAACCATTAAGTTGTAATTTTTCATGTCAATTGATGAAGCAGTTGAAGATAAAAAAAAATTATGATTTTTTTTTTTTCAAAGATTTAAAGATTTCTAAATGGATGAAGGAGAGAGATTGTTAAAAGATTTCTATCTAATGTAATATTGTTGCGGGGCCGGGACGTCGGCCGCGAGCACGACCGCTAGATGGAACCGCAAGTCTGCTCGACCAATCGCCCGGAATTCAGATCGTACTTTCCGGAAAACTCCGGAGGTAATACGGGTCTTTGCTTTGGACCGTGAAGCGTCAATATTTCCACCACGTGGTACAGGGTTATTCGCCAAATCTCAAAATACCTCTCCTTCATCCATTTAGAAATCTTTAAAATCTTTGAAAAAAAAAAATCATAATTTTTTTTTATCTTCAACTGCTTCATCAATTGACATGAAAAATTACAACTTAATGGTTTGGAGCGATGAGGCCAGCTTTAAGTTAAATGGCTCAATTAACCAACACAATTGCACGTACTGGGCTCCTGAAAATCGGCATGTTACTATGGAACACCATTTAAACTCACCAGGGGTTACTGTGTGGTGTGGGATATCAGCATTGGGCAGAGAGAGATTCCCGATTGGGCCAAATACATTCCTGTCCGACTCCATAAGAAGATGAACAATTAAGGTCATTACAGCAGTAGTTGTAGAGATGTACAGCCTCACGGTCCTTGCGGGAGCCCACAAGCCTCCATAACAGAGACGAGCAGTTGGATGGATAAGCAAATTGAAAACACGACAGTAACTTCATGTTTAATAAAAAGTAAATACAATGTTTTATTTGCCAAGAGAACATTGTTATTGTTATTATTACAATAATATAATGGTACTATTGAATTATTACAAAATAACAATCACTTTTCGATGTGGTGTGAATTTCAAGAGACTGGCAAATATGTGAAGTCGAAGCTGGAGTAGTCTAGCATGGCTGTTTGTATGTTTTAATTGAGTCGTTTGGCTTCTTTTGATTCGTGCTCCAAAGGACGTAAAATTCGGGAAGAAGAAAATACAAAAAAATGTCTGTGATGGTCCCGACCTCCCAGACTCCAACTGTCCAACCAGGGAAAAGTGGATTGTTATCAAAATAGAAGGAAAACCATTTTGCCCTTCTCCGAGGAGAAGGTTTGTCTGCGAGTCAGATGTGAAGATTCATATGAATTGCTAAATGAAACTCAGAAAGGAAAGCCTGGCTTACATCACCAATATCCTCCAGGATTTGAATTGCGGAATCAGAAATTGCTCGACGCGCGAAACTTCTCTTCAAAAGGCGAGTTCAGGGCTGAAGCAATCCCTGAGAGTTTGGTGAGCAGTTTTCATTTCCCATGAGATTGATTATTAACTTCTGCTGGTTTAAGTCAAGATATCTGCCGCTTCAGGTATTAAGTTTTAAACGTTAATAATAAAACAAGTTTAATGCATATGCTTATGAGTAACATGTATCATAAGTTTATGGAAGTATGGTCTTTTGCTTCGTTTTGTTGCAGCTTCATCTCAACCTTCCCTCCGAGTCTTCAAGAACAGCTGTTTACCACCATCTCAAAATGATCCACAATCCAAAACAATTTTTTATTTTGTTTATTTTTTTTAAACATACCATGTCAAGGCTCGTATAAGAGCAAAGCGAAACTCAGAAAAGGAAAGCCTAAATTACATCGACAGTATCTTCCAATGATTTTTTCTACCACATTAATCCCCCACCCAGTCCAAAGCCAAATTCTCTTCCAAATTTCCATTTTTTTACCTGCGACATCTCACAGGTCTACAAGAGCTTCGCATTGCATCATTGTTGTTGTTGTTCTTGTTGTTGTTGTTGTTGTTGGGGTTCTTGTTGGGGTCCATTTTGAAATGTGCACTCATTGGTTGGACAGCTGCTGGACCACACCAACCCAACATCTGTTGCTTGATTACCGAGATTACCATCATGGTACCGAGACAAAAAAATAATCGGGGTCTGAGGGGGCCTACGAAGGGAGGTTTATGGAGGGAGTTGCCGACAAAAGATATTTGCTTTCTTCTGAACTACACAAACAATTCCGATGAAACCGAGACCACAACCTTCACTACCCGTGATGACACAGTTTGTTCACCGCATTAAAAAATAGAGGCGATACCCCTGGTAGAATAATGCATACTGAGGAGGAAGTCAACGAGCGACCAGAATCAGCAAAATGTACCGATGAACCAATGTTATAGTAAATACCTATTTTGGGAAGCAACTCCCCAGACAATCCCCGAGACCCCAAAATTTGAAAATCGTGAACTAACTTTAGTAGATTAACTAACTTTGGTAGATGACGTGCCAATCCCATAAGCTCCTTGGACCTACATTCCAGGTGAGCTAAAAAAAAGGGGGTCTGCAGAGGGAGTTTACGGGGGAAATGCCCCCAAGAAAGAGATATGTTGCTTCTTCTAAGAAACTACACCAACAATTCCGATGAAACGTGAAAACAACCTCTCCTCACCCATGATGTACCAAAGTTTGTTCACGACATTGAAATATGGATATATATTAAGTATATATATATATATAATATATATATATATATTATATATATTTTTCGGAGTCTGGGGGGGGGTGTTAGAAGGGGTTGCCCCCCAAAATATGTATTTGCTTTCTTCACCGAAACTACATAAACAATTTTGATGAAACTTGACGACAACCTTCATCACCCGTGATGCACCAAAGTTTGTTTCATGCTATTTTGAAATTGGATCTGAAGGGTTTACGGCAGGGTAGGGGTGGGGGGGAGGGGTATCAGGGTCAGGTCAGGTATGGGAGCATTGCTGCGAGCAGTGCGTTGCTGCATCCACTTTCTGCGCGGTACTCCAGGGGCTTCCGTCTGGCCATCCCCCAGCCAGATGCCGGGCTAATCGCCATCTCCTTGAGATGGTGATCAACCTGCTGCAACCAGGAGTCACGTGGTCGGCCAATTGGCTTCCTCCACTCACGAGGCTCCCTCACTGAGAGAATCTGGTGAGCAGGGTCAGCGTCAGGAAAACGAGCCACATGTCCATGCAGCCGCAGCTGATGTGCAGGACAATGCAAGCAACAAATCTCATTGAATCTCTCTCAGCAACCACTCATTGGACACAAAATCAACCAGTGATAGCCACGAATTCGGCGAAAAGACAAGGTACCAAAGAAATTAAGTCTCCATCTCAGATCCCTGGTCAGGAGTCCAAGTCTAACATCCATAGAGCAAGACTAGAAGTACAAAGGACCTGAAGACTCGGACTTTCGTTCTCCTGCATGGGTACCGACAGCACCACACCCCATGAACCAGTGAACCCATTACTCCGCAGGCCCGACCCAGACATCGATTGATCTCTGGCTCACGGCCAGCAGAGACATGAATATCACTGCCAAGGTCAGTGAATATCGCCGTGACCTCAACATTCTCTCCACAAACAGGTACAGACAAGATAGCAGCATCCAAGATGTCAATAAAAAGCCTGGGTCTTAGTTTTGACCCAGGAACCTGAAATCCCAGTGGATCTGACTCCTCATTCAGCACCTCAAGGGCCCCAAAAGGATATCCTGAGTCTCTGCAAAGATGACTGCATCATCTGCAAAATCAAGGTCAGAGATCTTGACATTCCAAACGATGCACCACAGCCTTGACCTCTTGAGCATCCTCCCTAGAATCCAGTTCATACAAGTGCTGAAAGTGTGGGGCCAGTACACACCCCTGATGAGTCCAGTAAGAACAGAAAATAAGTCAGAGATGTATCACCACATCTCACACACTCTCAGTTCCAGGGTATAGTTCAAACATCAGTTTGATCAATATTGGTGGCACCCCACGAAGATCAAGAATCCTCCTGAGGAACATCCTCACTCACTGAATAGAACGCTTTGCAGAGATTAAACATAGGATGCAAGCAGCCCCTACAAAAACCTCATCTGTGTTCGGTGAGGACCTGAAGGGCAAGGATACAGTCAATCGTTGACCTCTTTGGTGTAAAGCCTGACTGCTCTGGGCGCTTGGTGCTCAGCAGATGGTGGCGAAACCTATCAAGAAATATCCAGCAAATACTTGCCCAGCACTGAGAACAGCGTCAACCCCTCGGTTGTTGCAGTCTTGACGATCACCTTCCCTTTCAAGAGAGGGACAACAAGGCCCCTCTTCCAGTCAGTTGGGATGATGCCTGTGTTCCAGGCACAACACAGAATTGCATGCATTGACATGAGTACAGCATTTCCACCAGCCTTGAGAATTCAGCATGGATGAGCTTTACCCCATTTCAACACGTTCACTGCAGTCTGTGTTTCCACAAAGGAGAGGTAGATCACAGTTGATTGTAGGGTCAGCAATAGGGAGAGTAACACCTCTGACATCGAACTCAATAGCTGGTGGATCATCCTGGTACAGCTGGTACAGCCACTAAAAGTAACCAGCCCAACGGGCCTTCACTTCAGACTCCTCTGTCAAGAGCCCACTTCCTCTGCTCTAACTGCAGTACACCGAGGGACGGGCTTGGAGGAACGCAATGCGAGAATTCCCCTGTAAGCAGGATGAGAATCCTCTGACCAGAGGTGATGCTCCACCCTCTCACAGATTCCTCACACATAAGCCTCTTGTCCACCCTCAGTGCACAATATGATTTTACGCCTCAACTCCCTGAACAGTTCAGCTCTGCCATGAAGCCTAGCCCTGTTGACTCTGGTCAATGGTATCCAGTGTCCCTTGAGAGACAAAATTATTCTTCACCCTACGGTGAGTTCCAAGACATCCACCGGCAACACAGAAGGGTGGTCTTGAAGGCACTCCACAACTTTTCAGGCTTCCCCAAAGCACCCAGACCCCACAAACCACACCCAGCCTGTTTGCAAACTCCTAATCCTTGAGCTTGCCAACATCCAGCCTTGGCCGGGATGGTACATTCTCCTAGATTTTAAGCTGCAACTTCAGAGTTGCCACCACAAGCCTGTGTTCGGTATTGAGGAACTGAGCACTCCAGTAGCCCCTGCAGTTCTGGATCATCCTCCATTGACCATTAACGGACACATGGTCAATCTCCTTTGCCACACCACCAGCGTTGGAATACCAAGTCCAGTGATGAGCCTGCGGGCGCTGAAACCATGAACCAACCACCCTAATTCCATGACTTCTTGCAAAATCAAGGAACTTAGTGCTATTCTGGTTCACAGTCCCAGACCCATGGGGACCAAACACATGTCTCATAACCATCCAAAGAAGTTCCAGTCAATGCATTGAAATCCCCCA
Organism: Eptatretus atami; assembly: GCA_035128595.1. Lineage (NCBI taxonomy): Eukaryota > Metazoa > Chordata > Myxini > Myxiniformes > Myxinidae > Eptatretus > Eptatretus atami. The sequence continues at coordinate 15,980,427 of CM068963.1, forward strand.
AGACTAAAAGAGTATCTCACCTGGAGCAGTGATCAACCACAGACTCAAGTGTGGCAGAGAATGCATCATTCATGGTGAGATCACTCACTTCATTCAGAGAATATACAGAGACAAGGGAAACGACATCCTTGGAGTGACGAATCCTTCGTCTCATAATGCACTCGTTGACCGGTGTAACCTCAATTTTCATTGGAATGAATTTATTGGACACAGCTACAGCAACTCCTTGGGCATGGTTACCATCAGAGCGATCAGACCAATAGTAGGTGTAACCACCCGCCATGATCTCGTCACTAATCCAGTCTCCAAACCTCAGAGGGTGCTGGCAATACCGATGTTCAAACGCGTGAGCTCAGATAATAACAGGACAGGTGATCATCCTCTTTTCGGGTAGGACATCTCAGCACCTCGTGAAGGACTGCCTCAGGTTCACCCAAGAGACACCGTCTGTGGACGACACCTCAGCACCACCCAACACACACTACTGCAATGTGACCTGGAAGGTTACCCCGTGGTTTTCTCCTCCCATCATCAGAGTGGGGGTCCCGAAGGCTTTTCCCAAATCCCATCATCCAGTGATGCGCCCTGCAGATGCCAGCGCACAGGAGTACCCATGGAGTGAGTTTTTCTATTTTCTTTGCGTTCTTCTTGTGTTTTGCGGAGTGAAGGGTTTTTCGGTTCCGGAGTGCAAATCTGCCACCAACCTCTAAAAAGAAGTAACCGACTGCAGGAGGATGTCCACAGACACAGTTCGGCACAACTGAGCATTTTGTGTGCTCCCCAAAATAAGTATTTGCGATAACATTGGTTCATTGTACATTTTGCTGATTCGGTCCGACATTGACGTCCTCCTCAGTATTATTAATCTACAAATTGAGCGCCCAGGGGTGTTGCCCCTACTTTTTATGCCTTGCTACGAAGTTTCCAGAGGCATTTTTTTTTTTCGGTTGTACGCCTGTCCGTACATATGTACGTAGTCCATGCTAATTTTCTCTGTTTTCTCCGCAATCACTTATCCAATTGACAAAAAGTTTTCACCAAAGATCCGACGACTCATGTAGAATGTGTTTATGATAATTATGATGTCATAGGTGATGTGGTGTGCAGCTATGTTGGAAAAAAAAGAAAAAACTTTGGACCTCTGTATCTCTGAAACCACCACATGGAAAAAATTGAAACTTGCAGTATGTGAAGTACTCCCCATTGGAAATGTGATTTTTTTTTGATGATGTGGGCTCCACTGCACATCTGCCTTCATTTTCTCTCAGCTCTCGCTGCCATCTCTCCCCCACCTCTCTCCATCCTCACTTCCCTCCATCCTTGCTCCACTCTCCCTCTACCTTGACCCCACCCTCTCCCCTCTTCCCACCCCCCCCTCACGCTCTCAGTATTCCATCCATGAAGCGACGGGTGGGATTTGCGAGTAATTAATAGGTCATATGGTCTGGCAGCCATAGTGTTTTCGAATTTGGAAACCTATCGCACACAACATTCAGGTCCTATAGATTAGTTAATCGGTAAGTATGTGTTTTATAGATAGCTTCCTTCCCTTGTCTAGTGGGTGAATCAATGTAAATGCGCTGTGATTTATTTTAATAGTTAGGAGTTTTAGAAGGAAAACCTCATCTTCCTCAACGACAGCAACAAAATGACCGTTGGTTGCAGAATGCTGCAGAGGAGAAAGCTCTCAGCTCCCGGTGTCCTCCGTGCGCTTACTAGGGGAAAGGTCGAGCCACACCCACCGATCAACAGCAAAAACCCTCAGCTCCCGGCGTCCTCCGCGAGCTTACTAGGGGAAAGGTCGAGCCCCCACCACCGATGCCTGGCCAGCGCACCGAGGGGGAGGGGTCGACCGCGCATGGAGCGCATAAGAGGGGTGTCAGTCGATCGGACAGGGCGCTCTCCTGTCATGGTCGTCATTTCATCGTTGTAGAGAGATTGGGCTGATCCTGTCGCCGGCGTCTGCGCTCATCGGATCCCGACGCTCGCTGGTCATCTCGAGCGGCGGGTCTCGTCTGGACGCTCGCTGGACATCTCGGGCATGGGTCGCAGCTCGACGACGCTGTGCTGGTCTCGTCCTGGTTCGCTCGTCTCCTTGAAGACCGCACGAGGCGGACAGGCCAAAATAGACCTTGGTCTGCAGCTCCACTATCCTCCGAGCTGAAGGCCGAAATAAAGGCGTCAGCCACTACTTCGTGTGTGTGTGGTGTGTGTGTGTGTGTGTGTGTGTGTGTGTGTGTGTGTGTGTGTGTGTGTGTGTGTGTGTGGTGTGGTGTGGTGGCCCGTCCTCTAAGTAGTAATTGTATAAGTGCTTTGCTGTACATTATTTTCCTTTCTATTATCGGTTTAGCTCTTGCCTGACGCGCTTCCCTCATTCCCCACCTATTGCATATAAATAAACTCCGATTGTTAAACGTTTCAGCTCGTTCGCGTCTATTTTTTCATTGACTGAGCATTCGCGTGCCGGAGATTAGCTGGCCATTGCCATTATAACGGACAATCGGGACCGACGGTTCTCGGCGATTAAACCGCTCCGAATCGCACACGGAACGAGATCGCTAGCGGCTCGTTTCCGTACGGGTGCGTCGAGGGTGTGAAGACTCGGTAGATCGCCACGTGGTCTCTAGGTATTTTGAGATTGGCGAATAACCCTGTACCACGTGGTGGAAATATTGACGCTTCACGGTCCAAAGCAAAGACCCGTATTCTCCGGAGTTTTCCGGAGAAGTACGATCTGAATTCCGGCGATTGGTCGAGCAGACTTGCGGTTCCATCTAGCGGTCGTGCTCGCGGCCGACGTCCCGGCCCCGCAACAATATTACATTAGATAGAAATCTTTAACAATCTCTCTCCTTCATCCATTTAGAAATCTTAAAATCTTTGAAAAAAAAAAATCATAATTTTTTTTATCTTCAACTGCTTCATCAATTGACATGAAAAATTACAACTTAATGGTTTGGAGCGATGAGGCCAGCTTTAAGTTAAATGCTCAATTAACCAACACAATTGCACGTACTGGCTCCTGAAAATCGGCATGTTACTATGGAACACCATTTAAACTCACCAGGGGTTACTGTGTGGTGTGGGATATCAGCATTGGGCATCCTAGGGCCATTCTTTTTTGACCAAACTGTCACTGGGGATGTTTACTTAAACTTGCTGCAGGAATCTGTCGGTCCACATGTCGAAGAGATATTTGGTGACGAAGAGATTTACTTTCAGCAAGACGGAGCACTCCCCACTACCACCGTGATGTAAGGGCCTATCTCGAAGCAACTTTTCCGAACAGATGGATTGGGCGAAGAGGTAGTGTTGAATTCCCTGCACATTCCCAGACCTCACTCCAATGGACTTCTTTTTATGGGATATCTCAAAAGATAAGGTTTATGGCTCAAACACAGAAGCAGTCCGATGAGCTG
>CM068963.1:16010588-16024163 GCA_035128595.1 Eptatretus atami
ACAGCCCGCCCACCTGGGTGCCAAAGCGTACCTGACTCGCCGCACATGTCTGGTTTTGGGTAGACGTTGATGCATGGCTATGGTAGACGAGATGAGGGGCAAGCAGGCAGAGAGTACCGTGGGTTGGCGTGCTGCACGCTGTGGTAGACGAGACGAGGGGCAAGCGGGCATATTTACCTCAGAAATGAAATGGAGGGAAGAAAAAGAGTGGGGATGAAATAAAAGGGGAAAACGATTCAATAACCTAACTATTAGAGCACCGCAACGCACTCCCTTGTCTTCCCACTAAACAAAAGGAAGGGGTCTATCTACACGTATATTAATGGCATAACTGTCTCGGGACACCTATCTGTTGTATGCATGCGGTTCCGAGAACCGCAACAATATGTATATATATATATATATATATATATATATATATATATATAATATATATATATACTATATATTTAAGTAATGTATATGATGTTCCACCCAATTCAACTTGCACATCTCGAGACAGTTATCATCTATCAGCATTGATGAGGCATCAATTTTAACATCTGCTGCCTTTGGCATTCCAAGTCATCTTTGTGCATCCAATGGCTGCCCATTCGAACAAATTGCTTGAGCCGTTCAAAGTTTGTTCTTCACTTTGAAGAACATTTAGGAGCTACGTTGATGGTGAGGAGAACTGAAGGAATTATATAGAACCATGTTGGAGGCTAAAAGGCATATAACGTCTTGCTGCTGTGGCTTTGTATCATTAAACTTTGTCCTCATACGTGTTGAGGGTACCCATCCAACTGCTGTCCACTACACCCTCCTGTATCAATCCACGACATTTATTGGCTGTGCAAACCTGTAAAATTTCCAATTATCTGGTTTAAACTTCAAATTGACAATTCACAACCTGGAACCTTAAGTTCTTTCTCAACTCGTATTCAATCTATACCTTCCCAGGTGGGTGGTCAATGCCTTTGGATAACAGGGAAGCCTAAGCAACAATGAGAGGCCTGCTGTCAAGACTTCCAGAATCTTCCACATTCCAACCACAATTTAATCCATCCACTTGGTAAATTAAGCATGAGGCAGGCACTCCATGCTGACTTCCCTCACACCCTGCTGTACTTGCTGCTGTTTCACCCTTCAACAACCAGGCCAAAATCACTCCAATGGTGTCCCATTTCTTAACATTAGGCGAAAATTATTTTATCCCACCTCGCATGAGCAACTCCTCGGTCTTTTGGTGAGCACGGAGAAGCACTGTCGGAACCTTTGCATTTAAAAACTCAGTGATGAGAAACTACTTTGTTGCAAGCATCAGAATGATGCCACAGCATTTTCAGTTGCTTTCTATGTTGCATTGACAATGGACAAGTCCGAAGGTGTGGTGCGGAGGTCGCTCATTTCCCTTTGAACAGTCTAATCTGGGTTTGACTCCCGACCCGACTAAAAACTGTCGGATTGGTGCTTCGCAAGCAGTGTGTCGTATTACAAAGTGTTATACGTCACAAATCCCTCAAATGATCATAAAGCTGGATGTCCTGTCTGCTTGCATTATTCAGTGCATGTTAAAGATCCAACATTGTCTTTTGACAAAGAGTAGGTGAGTCATTCGCGACACCCTGAACGAATTACAAATTCCTGCCCAAATCACCTTCCGTCAAATGCCAGACCTGGTGAGCCAGTTCATGAAAGACTTGGGGCAAAACCACCCACAGGAAGGTGGGAATAATGTATTGTGGCCATTAAGGTGGTGGTAGTGGTAGTAGTAGTAGTAGTAGTTTTTTAGGCCTATTTTTGCTCTGCCAACAGCCAAACGTAAATACACTCCTTTTGGTTCATATAATCCATCATTCGGAAATACAGCAGTTTATAATACCGTTGTGCACGATTCACCGCTCATATTTAAACATACCATCAGCGTCTAGATCAATTTTCAGGAAAACCCCACGTGGACATGAAGAACGAGAAGCATGACATGATTAAACAATCACTGGCAAGATGATAATTAAGAGGTATCGTTGTTAGATTATCGCTGTAAGTTAACCTTTCACCATTGGGTGTGTGTGTTGGGTGTGAAAAACCTCCTGTGGCCTCCCTAATAAGCAAAGATCTCCAAAAAACATGCTGGAGGCATCCCTGGGGATTGGAAGGCAGCCAGGAAAGGTGGTGCAGCAAGCCTAGCATTGTGAACATGACTCGCACAAACCTTTTGGCAGCTGAAAATACATACAATGGGGTCATTGACGATGCAACGAGACATCTTGTCGAAGCGGCAAGGTTTGTGGGTAAATCATGCGACGAGTTATTTGAGTAAGGATATTTGCGTTGATATCATTCTAGTCATAATTGTGTTGCCTATTCAAAACGGATTACTCGAGTTGTTCTCACCAACGACTCATAGACGAAGTGAGTCCGACAGTTGACAATAAAAGATTGATCAGAACTGCTGTGTACATCGCAAAGTTATAGGAAAGGTTTCTCTGTGTCCTTGCACTAATTTGAGGGTATCCTCAAATGAGCACTTGAAAATATTTTTTGGCCTTCCCATTTTATTTTAGTTTTGTCAGAGAGCATGTGTTTATCATGGAGTTTTTTTTTGTGTCGTCTCACTGTGGAGTTTAGGTCTTCATCACAGCTAAACTAATGAGCAGAAAATGGATGTGGATAAGCAGCAGTTGCAGAAGTACCACCACAACATTCAGAGGATGAGCCAAACCGAGACATTTGTGGCTCAAGGAACAGGATACCCACTAGAAGTTGGTAAACCTCAACTTCATCTACAAAGGGACATCATCTCAAGGGCTGATGATGCTGAGGCTGTGCATTAACATGGATTATTAAGATGGACCTCGGCACGTTAATAAAGGTTAGCGTTGATTTGCCAAAGGCTATTGGAAGTTGGTCTTGGTTGTCGTTGGAGAGCAATATATTGTACATGGTCTGTGGGTTTGAATGTTGTGAGGACCTTGCGCAGCATGATTTGATGACCAGGAATCAATGAGACAATGAATAACGTTTTGCACAAGTGTTCATTCCTTTGGTGGAGGGACTTCTCAGGAAAAATGTCAGTGCAGCCAGCACCAATTGAAAATACTAACTGGCCATTTCTAATGATTATGTATGCCATGCATAGCCAAGCTATTCGCACATTTAAATTATGATTCACAGAGAAACATCGCAATGATTAACTTTGTAGGGAGAAAAAGCAAAAAAGAAAGAACAAAGTTTTCATCCTGTTAGCACAATGCACCACGGCCAGTGTGGTCAGGAGTGGCAAAAAGAAACCAGATATCATCAAAAATTGATTCATGTTCGGTACTTTCCGGGTGACGCAGAAAGCTGAAATGGGCATTAAAGCTGATACACCACGGGGGGGAAAAAAAAATCACAGAACCATTAGAAAGCGTCCGCAAATAAAAATATAAACTCGTGAAAAAAAAAAGTTTTTAAAGAAAAAAATGCAGGTGAGTGACCCGAGACAATTTGGAAGCACAGTAATTTGGCATGCCAATGGATATCAAAGCCGATACACTGGGAAAAATCACAGAACCGTTGGAAAATATAAATATACCCCGCTAGTATATGTATGTACGTATGTTTGTATGTATGTTCATTGTTCATGTGTATATGTATATGTACATATATATGTAAATCTATATATATATATATATATATATATATATTTATTATATTTTTACAGAAGAAAGCGCTTTCAACCAGAAGTAAAATAACTAGATCGACTCTGCTAATTTGAGCAAAAAGCGAGAGCAGACCCAGTCTCAAGCAACGTTTCGCCGGCTTCGCAACCGTCTTCACCAGGCACAATAAAGCCTGATGAAGCCGGCGAACATTGCCTGAGACGGTCTGCTCTCGCTTTTTGCTCAAATTAGCGGAGTCGATCGAAATTTTTTACTTTTGGTTGGAAGCGCCTTTTTCTTTAAAAACGTGTAATCCCTACCGTCCAAATCTTATAGATGTGTGTGTGTGTGTGTGTGTGTGTGTGTGTGTGTGTGTGTGTGTGTGTGTGTGTGTGTGTGTGTGTGTGTGTGTGTGTGTGTGTGTTGTTGTTGGTGGTGTTACACACACACATGAGCGATACAACTTACGGTATAGGAGCGATATACTTATGGATATCATCCTCACACAATCCTCTGGACAGTATCAACCGCAGTTTACCTCTTTTCTCCTACCTTGCTCCCTCAACCAACCGCTCTTTTTGCCATTCTCTCTTCCCCAATTCGCACCCAACTGCCAAGCCATCTCAGCCGGCATTTCACCAATCTCCACGTCAAGCTCATCTGCACACCAATCTCCTCCCTCAGTTCATCAATCCTCCTCCTATCCAACCTCTTCACTCCCACAATCTTCCTAACCCAGTTATTCTCGCAAACCTGCAGCCTCTGCTCTTGTGTCTCTCTGTCAGTGCCACAATCTCCAGACCACAAAGGTAGGCCGGTGTTACACATGACATCAGAAGCTTCCCTTTCAATTTTCTTGATATCTTTTTCTCTGCCATTAATCCCGCTGCCATCCTCAATGCATTCGCACCCACCTGAATCCTCCTCCGCACCTCTGCCTCGGACATACCATCCGCAGTCACTGTTCCTCCCAGATACTCAAACTATTTGCTTCCGGCACTCCCATCCATCTCAGTGTCACCGTCACCATCTCTCTCGCGACAGTGCCATTATCCTTCTTGAGGTCCACAAATCCCAATGCCATCTCATCGTGCACCTCCAACCTCTTCTCCACCAGCTGTATTTGCGCGAACATCCCGTCCATCGTCTCCCTACTTTTTCTGAACCCCTGCTGCTCTTCTCCAATCTCCATCTTCCACCCTCTTCCTTATTCTCCGGCCAGGATCCTCTCCAGCACCTCCAATACATGACTTTGGAGCATAATGCCCCTGTACTTCCCCGGCTCTTGAACATCACCCTTCCCTTCTATATCGCATCTAATCCTCCGGACTTGAACCCTCTCTCACTTATATATTTAACAGCCTCTTCATCCAACTGATTTTGACTTCTTCCACTGTAATTATCATCTCTGTCCACACCTCATCAATGCTTGGCACTATTCCCTTCTTCATCCTTTTCAATACCATCTGTACTTCCTCTTCTGTGAACTACACCAACACCCCCTTCCCCTCCACATAACACGGAAGCTCCAACTGACCGTTGCTTCCTTTCTGGTTCAACAACTCTTTGAAATATCCTTCCCATACCTTCAATACTGTCCCCCTGTAGAGAGAGTTATCAGAGGCAAAATTAGCGATCTACGGTCGAGAAAAGCTAAATGAAAGGCAAACCTTTGAGAAATGTAATGTAATTTTGCATTTCCAATCCTGGTGGTTTCAACTCGTTTGAACTAGATTTAATTATTACAGAAATAATGCAAATATTAATACTTTGTTGAAACTTGGTGTGTTGGCAAGATGTGCAAAGTAAATGAAAATGTATTCGAAATTTACGTGTATGTTTTCTTTCCTTGTGTCTGAAATTTTCTTGGTTTGAATTGCTTTTTTTGCTGTTATCTATGACTTGATTTCTCTTTGAAAACTTGTTTTTGTTTACTCCTTTGGTTTTTTGTATTTTTTATAATAAAAGGAGTCAAAAGTCAAAGTCTGTCTGTCTGTCTTCTGTCTGGTCTCAACTCCCCACTCTCGTCTCGTTGGTGGTCTACCTGAAGGCATGTTCCATGCTGCTGAAGCAGCCTCAAAGATAAGGATTACATGAGGTGGTGTGCAATTGCCTTTACAAACATGGTCAGGAAAGGATTTGGTTGGATAATGGTTTCAGCAGCAATCACCTAACCTCTTTACAAATGACAATCTTAAACATCTTCAACTACACCAGTAATGCTGGCAAGATAAGTCCCCAGATTAATGTCATCTCGAGGGTAGTGGCATTTGTTGACATAGCGCCCTACCTGCTAGCATCAGTCTGACAGTTTATGGTGAGGCATGGAATCGAACCGATTAGACCACACAATATCAAGTACACTACACTTTGAACTATCCTGCCAACATAATCTCATTCAGCAGCAACATCCAATGTTGGATAAATTCGTTTACATGCTCATAAAAACAACTGCACAATCACACAGCACATCATGCTTTACATAAATGGCAGACTTATCCACCGCAGCAAAGGCACATTGCACAAACATACACAAAACTGTAGTCCTAATCAAGCTTGGTAATAAAAGCAAGAAAAATGTGATAACATCAAGGCCTTTTGGAGCATGGTTCCACTTATATATGCACCGCTTGGGACCAATCATGGCAAGTTTGGTTGGTAAAGACTACAAACCAGGCCCCAATCCCTGAGGGTACCTTTGTGTCGACTTGCCTAAACACACTCAGCAATAACGATCTCCAATTGTACTTCAAGATAGATGCCCACATTGGTCAGTACCATGGGGAACAGACACCATCTAAGTTGCTGTTTATGATGAGCATGTCATGCATCCAAAGGTTTGTGCCAACAACGCATTGACTAGTGCACAACAAATATTGTACTGATGGTAACTCAAGGAGGCAAATGTCTCAGTTGGATCTTAAGTGGTCAATAATTACCATTTAACATCAGCGATGTTTTGTCTCTTTGAGTTATTAAATTATATAATAATCAATAAGCTCACTGAAGCAACCATGGAAATGGTATCCGCATTGCACACCAACTGCAGGTCTTGTGGAGGAACCTGTACATAAACACACGCTGGATAAAGACTTGGGAGACGTCAGTATGCTTTTACATGCAACACTAGACATTAGCAGACAATGGACAAAATGAAAACACAACATGGATTTGAACCTGAGTTACCAGCATCATGAGGTAAGTGCTCAAACAGACAAACTCAAAAGCTGTTAGTTGTTTTTTATAATTGCTCTAAAAATTCTTCATAAGAAAGAAACTAACAATAATGATCTGCAAGGTTATTGTGGAGCAAACAACACATATATATATATATATATTATCCATCCATTGGTACCATACTCTATGCAGAGCATGGGTGCTGCTAAGCAGTCTCCTGGACAGGTCACCAACTCCGACACAGGATATCAGCAAGCTGGTACCTCATTTTTGCCAACCTCGGAAGGATGACAGCCAGAGTCAACCCCACCTGGCATAATTCAAAAGCCAAGGGGATTTTAATGCTGGATCCTCGGATCCAAGCCCACACACTCAGCCATTAAGCCAATACCAGGCGTATACATATATACGCCTTGTCCGAACCGGATCACTCTACGGATCGGATGCAGCCGACGGCACTGCCAAGGACGTACCGGCTAAAGTAGGAACGGATTGTTGGGAATGAAGACCGGCTAAAACTTAAATTCTGAACCATGCTGGACCAAATGAGAGAAAAGACAAAGGCGAGCTGGAATATTTCTAATATATGATTATTTATTTACAGCAGCGAGGAAAAGCATGTGACACACAAAAGTTTATTGGGTATGTAACGCAGGAAAGAGGAGAGGGATGTGGGGGTGCGACAATTATAACAAGCAATTACTAAAGCAGACACAGTGCAGACTTGACACGAAGATTATTAACAGTAACAACAATAAAAGATCTTCTTCAGGCTTACTTAACAGACAGGCACCAGCACACTCAGACACACACAGAAAAAGAAACCCAATGAAAAGGGACTTTTTGCAGCCAGGGAGGGGGGGAGTTGAGGTTATAGCTTCCGGTACTGGGTGTTTCGGGGGAGGGGATGCTCCATGGTGCGGTACCCGACAATAGTCGCGTCATTCTGGCCATAGCCGCAGGTGTGGAGATCGTGTTCCGAAGGAGGAGCTTGAGTGAGAAGGGCGGACTCCAGAGGGCGAGGGTGGAGCAGTAGGCGGGACCAGGCAGGAGGCGGTTCGTCGAGGAGAGACGTGGGCAGAGTCAAGAAGCAGGAACACTCCGCGTGAAGAAGACCCACACCGAACACAACACTTCTCAATTCCCCACTTACACGGAGGATTTCTCCGTGTTTTATAAAAGCCCGGAGCTCGGGGGAGGCCATGCCGAATCCAACGTCATCGCCTGAGTCGGACGTTCCGATTGGCTCCGACCCCCCAGGTGGCCCGCCAGCCTGGGCCGGCTTCGGGCAGACGCCGGCACAGCCCGCCCACCTGGGTGCCAAAGCGTACCTGACTCGCCGCACATGTCTGGTTTTGGGTAGACGTTGATGCATGGCTATGGTAGACGAGATGAGGGCAAGCAGGCAGAGAGTACCGTGGGTTGCGTGCTGCACGCGTGTGGTAGACGAGACGAGGGGCAAGCGGGCATATTTACCTCAGAAATGAAAATGGAGGGAAAAAAAGAGTGGGGATGAAATAAAAGGGAAAAACGATTCAATAACCTAACTATTAGAGCACCGCAACGCATCCCTTGTCTCCCACTAACAAAAGGAAGGGGTCTATCTACACGTATATTAATGGCATAACTGTCTCGGGACACCTATCTGTTGTATGCATGCGGTTCCGAGAACCGCAACAATATGTATATATATATATATATATATATATATATATATATAATATATATATATATATATATTATACAGTATGTATATGATGTTCCACCCAATTCAACTTGCACATCTCGAGACAGTTATCATCTATCAGCATTGATGAGGCATCAATTTTAACATCTGCTGCCTTTGGCATTCCAAGTCATCTTTGTGCATCCAATGGCTGCCCATTCGAACAAATTGCTTGAGCCGTTCAAAGTTTGTTCTTCACTTTGAAGAACATTTAGGAGCTACGTTGATGGTGAGGAGAACTGAAGGAATTATATAGAACCATGTTGGAGGCTAAAAGGCATATAACGTCTTGCTGCTGTGGCTTTGTATCATTAAACTTTGTCCTCATACGTGTTGAGGTACCCATCCAACTGCTGTCCACTACACCCTCCTGTATCAATCCACGACATTTATTGGCTGTGCAAACCTGTAAAATTTCCAATTATCTGGTTTAAACTTCAAAATTGACAATTCACAACCTGGAACCTTAAGTTCTTTCTCAACTCGTATTCAATCTATACCTTCCCAGGTGGGTGGTCAATGCCTTTGGATAACAGGGAAGCCTAAGCAACAATGAGAGGCCTGCTGTCAAGACTTCCAGAATCTTCCACATTCCAACCAAAATTTAATCCATCCACTTGGTAAATTAAGCATGAGGCAGGCACTCCATGCTGACTTCCCTCACACCCTGCTTGTACTTGCTGCTGTTTCACCCTTAAACAACCAGGCCAAAATCACTCCAATGGTGTCCCATTTCTTAACATTAGGCGAAAATTATTTTATCCCACCTCGCAATGAGCAACTCTCGTCTTTTGGTGAGCACGGAGAAGCACTGTCGGAACCTTTGCATTTAAAAACTCAGTGATGAGAAACTACTTTGTTGCAAGCATCAGAAATGATGCCACAGCATTTTCAGTTGCTTTCTATGTTGCATTGACAATGGACAAGTCCGAAGGTGTGGTGCGGAGGTCGCTCATTTCCCTTTGAACAGTCTAATCTGGGTTTGACTCCCGACCCGACTAAAAACTGTCGGATTGGTGCTTCGCAAGCAGTGTGTCGTATTACAAAGTGTTATACGTCACAAATCCCTCAAATGATCATAAAGCTGGTGTCCTGTCTGCTTGCATTATTCAGTGCATGTTAAAGATCCAACATTGTCTTTTGACAAAGAGTAGGTGAGTCATTCGCGACACCCTGAACGAATTACAAATTCCTGCCCAAATCACCTTCCGTCAAATGCCAGACCTGGTGAGCCAGTTCATGAAAGACTTGGGGCAAAACCACCCACAGGAAGGTGGGAATAATGTATTGTGGCCATTAAGGTGGTGGTAGTGGTAGTAGTAGTAGTAGTAGTTTTTTAGGCCTATTTTTGCTCTGCCAACAGCCAAACGTAAATACACTCCTTTTGGTTCATATAATCCATCATTCGAAAATACAGCAGTTTATAATACCGTTGTGCACGATTCACCGCTCATATTTAAACATACCATCAGCGTCTAGATCAATTTTCAGAAAACCCACGTGGACATGAAGAACGAGAAGCATGACATGATTAAACAATCACTGGCAAGATGATAATATAAGAGGTATCGTTGTTAGATTATCGCGTAAGTTAACCTTTCACCATTGGTGTGTGTGTGTTGGGTGTGAAAAACCTCCTGTGGCCTCCCTAAGCAAAGATCTCCAAAAAACATGCTGGAGCATCCCTGGGGATTGGAAGGCAGCCAGGAAAGGTGGTGGCAGCAAGCCTAGCATTGTGAACATGACTCGCACAAACCTTTTGGCAGCTGAAAATACATACAATGGGGTCATTGACGATGCAACGAGACATCTTGTCGAAGCGGCAAGGTTTGTGGTAAATCATGCGACGAGTTATTTGAGTAAGGATATTTGCGTTGATATCATTCTAGTCATAATTGTGTTGCCTATTCAAAACGGATTACTCGAGTTGTTCTCACCAACGACTCATAGACGAAGTGAGTCCGACAGTTGACATAAAAGATTGATCAGAACTGCTGTTGTACATCGCAAAGTTATAGGAAAGGTTTCTCTGTGTCCTTGCACTAATTTGAGGGTATCCTCAAATGAGCACTTGTGAAATATTTTTTTTGGCCTTCCCATTTTATTTTAGTTTTGTCAGAGAGCATGTGTTTATCATGGAGTTTTTTTTTGTGTCGTCTCACTGTGGAGTTTAGGTCTTCATCACAGCTAAACTAATGAGCAGAAAATGGGATGTGGATAAGCAGCAGTTGCAGAAGTAACCACCACAACATCAGAGGATGAGCCAAACCGAGACATTGTGGCTCAAGGAACAGGATACCCACTAGAAGTTGGTAAACCTCAACTTCATCTACAAAGGGACATCATCTCAAGGGCTGATGATGCTGAGGCTGTGCATTAACATGGATTATTAAGATGGACCTCGGCACGTTAATAAAGGTTAGCGTTGATTTGCCAAAGGCTATTGGAAGTTGGTCTTGGTTTTGTCGTTGAGAGCAATATATTGTAACATGGTCTGTGGGTTTGAATGTTGTGAGGACCTTGCGAGCATGATTTGATGACCAGGAATCAATGAGACAATGAATAACGTTTTGCACAAGTGTTCATTCCTTTGGTGGAGGGACTTCTCAGGAAAAATGTCAGTGCAGCCAGCACCAATTGAAATACTAACTGGCCATTTTCTAATGATTATGTATGCCATGCATAGCCAAGCTATTCCACATTTAAATTATGATTCACAGAGAAACATCGCAATGATTAACTTTGTAGGGAGAAAAAGCAAAAAAAGAAGAACAAAGTTTTTCATCCTGTTAGCACAATGCACCACGGCCAGTGTGGTCAGGAGTGGCAAAAAGAAACCAGATATCATCAAAAATTGATTATGTTCGGTACTTTCCGGGTGACGCAGAAAGCTGAAATGGGCATTAAAGCTGATACACCACGGGGGGGAAAAAATCACAGAACCATTAGAAAGCGTCCGCAAATAAAAATATAAACTCGTGAAAAAAAAAGTTTTTTAAAGAAAAAAATGCAGGTGAGTGACCCGAGACAATTTGGAAGCACAGTAATTTGGCATGCCATGGATATCAAAGCGCGATACACTGGGAAAAATCACAGAACCGTTGGAAAATATAAATATACCCCGCTAGTATATGTATGTACGTATGTTTGTATGTATGTTCATGTGTTCATGTGTATATGTATATGTACATATATATGTAAATCTATATATATATATATATATATATATATATATTTATTATTATATTTTTACAGAAGAAAGCGCTTTCAACCAGAAGTAAAATAACTAGATCGACTCTGCTAATTTGAGCAAAAAGCGAGAGCAGACCCAGTCTCAAGCAACGTTTCGCCGGCTTCGCAACCGTCTTCACCAGGCACAATAAAGCCTGATGAAGCCGGCGAAACATTGCCTGAGACCGGTCTGCTCTCGCTTTTTGCTCAAATTAGCGAGTCGATCGAATTTTTTTACTTTTGGTTGGAAGCGCCTTTTTCTTTAAAAACGTGTAATCCCTACCGTCCAAATCTTATAGATGTGTGTGTGTGTGTGTGTGTGTGTGTGTGTGTGTGTGTGTGTGTGTGTGTGTGTGTGTGTGTGTGTGTGTGTGTGTGTGTGTGTGTTGGTTACACACACACATGAGCGATACAACTTACGGTATAGGAGCGATATACCTTATGGATATCATCCTCCACACAATCCTCTGGACAGTATCAACCGCAGTTTACCTCTTTTCTCCTACCTTGCTCCCTCAACCAACCGCTCTTTTTGCCATTCTCTCTTCCCCAATTCGCACCAACTGCCAAGCCCATCTCAGCCGGCATTTCACCAATCTCCCGTCAAGCTCATCTGCACACCAATCTCCTCCCTCAGTTCATCAATCCTCCTCCTATCCAACCTCTTCACTCCCACAATCTTCCTAACCCAGTTATTCTCGCAAACCTGCAGCCTCTGCTCTGTGTCTCTCTGTCAGTGCCACAATCTCCAGACCACAAAGGTAGGCCGGTGTTACACATGACATCAGAAGCTTCCCTTTCAATTTTCTTGATATCTTTTTCTCTGCCATTAATCCCGCTGCCCATCCTCAATGCATTCGCACCCACCTGAATCCTCCTCCGCACCTCTGCCTCGGACATACCATCCGCAGTCACTGTTCCTCCAGATACTCAAACTATTTGCTTCCGGCACTCCCATCCATCTCAGTGTCACCGTCACCATCTCTCTCGCGACAGTGCCATTATCCTTCTTGAGGTCCACAAATCCCAATGCCATCTCATTGCACCTCCAACCTCTTCTCCACCAGCTGTTTTGCGCGAACATCCCGTCCATCGTCTCCCTACTTTTTCTGAACCCCTGCTGCTCTTCTCCAATCTCCATCTCGACCCTCTTCCTTATTCTCCGGCCAGGATCCTCTCCAGCACCTCCAATACATGACTTTGAGCATAATGCCCCTGTACTTCCCCGGCTCTTGAACATCACCCTTCCCTTCTATATCGGCACAATTAACCGTCATCTAATCCTCCGGACTTGAACCCTCTCTCACTTATATATTTAACAGCCTCTTCATCCAACTGATTTTGACTTCTTCACTGTAATTATCATCTCTGTCCACACCTCATCAATGCTTGGCACTATTCTTTCTTCATCCTTTTCAATACCATCTGTACTTCCTCTTCTGTGAACTACACCAACACCCCTTTCCCTCCACATAACACGGAAGCTCCAACTGACCGTTGCTTCCTTTCTGGTTCAACAACTCTTTGAAATATCCTTCCCATACCTTCAATACTGTCCCCGCTGTCACTATCCCCCCCCATCAACATCCTTAATCACAGCTTCCCTCCCCACCCCCATTCATGTCCTTACTGTCCACATCCCTGTCACCGCTATATATATTATATATATATATATATATATATATATATATATTTATCTTCCTCCCACCATCTCTTCCAACTTGTTGTACACCTCCTCTTCCATATCATTCCTGACCTTATCCACAGCTCTCCTTGCTGCTTTCTTCTTCTGCCCATGCAGGTGTAGCACCCAGC
>CM068963.1:16036376-16056304 GCA_035128595.1 Eptatretus atami
AGCTTTCAGACCAGACTATCACGTTTGCTTTTCACTCACCACATCACTCCCCACACTACAACGGGGGTGACACCAGCTGAGCTGCTGATGAAACGACGTTTGCGAACACGACTGAATTGTCTAAGACCAGACGTGGTGTCGGTCGTGTATCAAAATCAGTGGAAACAGAGACTTCATCATGGCAAACATGCAGTACAGCACTTTATAAACATCAGGGACCCAGTGTTTGTGAAAAACTTTGGTCGCGGAAAGGCTTGGCTACCAGGGAGGGTTCACCAAAACGAGGGACCATTGTCCTACAAGATCAAACTCGAGGACAATCGAGTCGTCCAGAGACACCTTGATCATGTCCGGTATCGGTCTTGTGATCCTGTCATCTTCACAAAATATGTCTCGCCACTCCCTGAACCCGTGAAGAGTGGCGCTGGTGTTGCAGATGGTACTGCACCATTCCCTGAGGCTGACCCCAATAATGTCGTTGCAGCGCCACCAGCGTCTGTCGGCTTTGTACTCCGAAGATCATCAAGAGTTCCAAAGGCTCCTATCCGCCTCGATTTGTGGCTGTTACTCATATATTCATGATCTTTGTATTATTTACGCGTCTTCATTTCTCTCGTGTTCATCTTTAATGCATTTTCACACTTAATGGGAGGGGGGAGATGTCATGTATTCATGTATGAGATCAACCGGAAGCGCGGTCATCACGAGCCGGGAACATGGCGGCATGAGGAGGCTGGGCTCATGAATGGTTCTGAGGTTTCTGTGTGTGGAGCACAATAAAAGATTGATGGTGCATTCAAACTGCTTTCCCTGCTTGATACATTACAGTGTCCTTACGGTGGACAGCGCACACCGATGCCTCACCCTGCATGCAAAACACTAGGATGGCAGTTTATATATGGGTTAAGATTCAAACCCAGAGTAGACAGCTCAGAAGCGAGTGCACATTACCTCTGAGCTATACTGCCAGCAGTTGGTTATTGTTCATTGCTAATAAATGCATAAATTGGTTTAAAACTTGTTTTCCATTGTCTATCTCTCACTAGCGAATAAATTTGCAACTGCCTATCAAGATAAGGTAAATGATGTATTTTTAGTTCATTTAGCAATCAGACTTTGCATCTTACATTTTCTTCCTCAACATCAAATCCTCCTTCTGTTCGATCACCTCTTTAAAAAAAAAAAAATACACACAAAACCAGAACTCATGAAGACATGTCATAGAAAGTTTAAGTGCAATGTACTGGAAGTGGGACCGTTGTGTAACGCAACGAACAAGGAAAAGAGAGAAAAGAAAGTGTGCGGGGGGGGGGGGGGGGGGGGGAGGAGGAAACACTGTAAACTGCAAGTAAGGGTTTGGTAGGGTTAATGGGAGTAGAAAGGATGACAGGTGATGGTGCAAAGCTGACCTGAAGCCCTGGAAAAAAAACGAGAGTGGAATATAATCACCTCATAAAGAAGGCCATTCCACAAACGAGAGAAGAGAGTAACAAAAGAGTTGAGGTGTGCAACATCCGGTGAGCCTGGATTTTGGGAGTCGAACCAGGAAGGGGAAATGGAAGAACGTGTGCGTCTTTAAGGAGCTGGGGAGGGTGAGAGCGTTGAAACAGCAGAGTGAACCAGACTGGAAGAGAGGCACTAAAACTTAAAGGCCATTGACTTGTTTGTGATGTGAGAGTAAAAGACCATTTGCAGAAGGGGGATACTCTCATTTTCCTCATTTCTGAGAATTCCAATCATGTTGAGAGAGAGCTTTCGATTGCACAGAATCCAGGAGACGTACTAGGACACCAGCCCGTAGGAGAGAAGAACATTCCATTGAGCTACGGACAATATACTCCAATAATCTGCAGACAATTCTTAGCTGCCAGTCACGATTATGTCCAGTAATTTATCAGTATCTCAAATAAATATTCTTCACTTGATTGGGTTCCATTCTTCACAAGTTGTTTCTGACTCAGTTTTCTCTCCAGTTATAACCAAAACAATTGATTGCTCCGGTGCATAGTCCACATTTCATCCTCGTTTAAACAAACTGCAACGGTCACCATCTTTAAGAAACCTTCACTGGATAAAAATGATCATCAAAATTAGAGGATCTGTTTCTCTTCATACCTTTCGCTTCAAAGATTCTCTTACGTGCAGTTTCCAATCGGAGTTTCATTTTCTTTGAAGACCCTTGCAATCTGGTTTCTAATGGAAACAAAGCACTGAGACTACACTGCTGAAAGTCACCAGTAATATTCTATACAAAGCAGACCAGATATCAACTACAACGCTAATACTTCTGGATCTATGAGCAGCTGTCAACACAGTTAACAATATGCGACTTGACCATCTTCAATCCTGTTTATGTATCTATGGACCAACTCATCATGCTCCCTTCTACAAATTTGACTCCCTGTCTTTAAAATTCAAATATGGCTGTCCATTAATTTTCTCAAATTAAATGAACTGCTCAAACCCACATGCTGCTCCTTGGTCCTTAATCTCTCCTTTTAAAGGATGCAAGAGGCAGGAAAGCTATTGTTAGCAGGCTTACTTACCTCTCTTTATATTCCCCAATCTTACCCATGATCGTTTCTACCCCCATTTCCTCTCGGCTCGATATAACCAAACCCATTTACTTACACGTTACTGGGTTTACTCCACTCAACGTTTCCTGTTCATTCCTTCCCTTGGTTGTGGTTTCCAATTATGTCCCCATTTTTAGTTCGTTGCTATTTTACTCTGTTTCCTTGCTCTTAAATAAACCTCTCCCATGTATACAGAAAAAAAACCTTTCACTCCATAGATAGTTAAACTTGGGGATTATAAACTGATCCATATTATTTTTTGTACTTTATTTTATTTTTCTTAACAGGAGGCTCAAGGAAGAATAAGGTAGAACTCAAGTTAAGGGAAGGAGAAACATCAAGGAAATGAACGAACAGGAAAAGAAGAAAGGCAGTAGGGGAGGAAACAAAGTTGCAAGTAAGAGAGTTGGTTTAGGAATGGTTAATGGGGGTAATAAAGATAATGGGACAGAATTGGCGATGACAAGAGATGGCGGAACACTGCTTGCTTGAAGCCCTGGAGTGAAGAGTGAGAAAGAACAGTTTCTGGAAGCTAGTTTCATAGACATGAGAAGTGAGGAATAAAAGAGTTGAGGCATGCAGTCAGCATGGATTTTGGAAGTTTAACCAGGAGCAGGTTACTGGAAGAACACGAGTATCGTGGTGGTATAAAGGTTAGAGTGTGCGCTCTGAATCTGGGAAGTCAGTGGTTTGAACCCAGTCTGAGTCATACCAAAGACTTTAAAAATGTACTGCTTCCTTGCTTGACACTCATAATTTAAAGATGATGGAGTACGGACAAACAAACCGAGCTGTCAACCATAGTATAGACTTTGACAAGCCTAATGGCATCATTCTGTAAGGAATTTCCTTGTAAGAGAATTCATAATTATTATTACTATTTTTGGTGTTATTATATCATGGAGTAGATAGGGATGGTCAGAGGACAGAGAGTAGAGGGAACAATATTGGAAGAAAAAAAAAAGTAGAGGTGGCTAAAAAATGGAGACCACCGACCTGCCTGTGATGTGAGAACAACAGGCTTGTGCTTCAGCCTCATCATGGGAGATTTCAATAACATTGAGAGCCTTAGATTCTACAGGAAGGAGAGTGAGAGAGTGAAAGAGATAGAGAGAGATATGTGATACTGGACCACCAGCCCATAGCGGAGAGCAGTATTTCATTGAGGTATGGCCAAAGGCCTCGAAGACTGCTTTGCAGGTTTCATAAATAAGTGACGGAATTGATCCAAGCATTTTCATTTTTATGCATATTTCTTTCCATCTGCACAATATCAGCAAAAAAAATTCATCAATCATTAAATAACTGGAATTGTAGTTCAGACATTTACATAACATGAGACTCAGATTACTCGAATGTACCGTTAGTCAGCTTACTTTCCTCTTCTCTATAGCCCTTACAACTCCATCAGAATATATGGCTGCAAGGCTCGTAAATGTGATCACTTCACTCCAATCTTTAAGCGACTTCTCTGGTCCCTTCCAGTCTGGTACATGAAAATATCAACAATGGTATAGTACGCCAAGTACTGTCAGACCCTGCTATTCACTGGGGATATGTTCTTCCCAAAATGCCACGAATAGCGAATCCACGAATAGTGAATACGCGAAAAGTGGGGCATCGTTTCAATGGAAAAAAAGGTGGGATAAGTTCCCGGCAGTTCGTGATTCATGAGTGAAATAAAAAATCCCTTGAAAAACACGAAAAACTATTAATACGCCCACAAAAAACACGAAAACATGAAAAAGGAACCACGAATACGGGGGAAAAAAAACTACGAATACGCCTGCAAAAACGTGAAAACACACAAAAAAACCCGCGAATATCGGAGCAAGTCACATTTTATAAACCGCGAATCCACGGCATCTGCGAATAGCGAATCCAAGAATAGCAGGGTCTAACAGTACATTAAAATATCAACAACTATCAAGCCAAAAGTAAAATTATCTAATCATATTTTTCATCCCTGCAAGAACCCTACAATCTTACAAAGGTAATCTCATGGGAGTTTCTTGCACAAGGATGAAGACTCTTGGCGATCGAGCATTCTTCCCTGTGTAATTATTTTATAAATGCGTACAACTTCATTGATTAGAGCTTTGAAACAATCTCCCTCAAATTACTGCTTTATAGGAACTTTTTCCTAATCGTTTTCTTTTTTGAACCTCTTCGTTCTTTTGTAAAGTAATTTGATATATCATTCTAAAATTTAAAGCACTATTACAAGAGATGGATTGATTGGTATGGTGAAGGTACATCATACCTTCACCATATCCACATCCCAGCTATACTGCAGGTAATACCAAAACAACAGCTCCACCAAAGCAGGTAATTTGGCCAGGGTACCTGCCTCAGTGGCCCTTTATTTTCAAAAGCCATCATGGGACCTTTAGCTTCCACAACCTAAATTCAGAGGGAAAGTCGGCTTCACGGTCCATTCTGAAGGATGGTGCGCTTGGAGATGCAGTGCTCCCTGTTGGCATCACATTACATTGGCAGCCTTTAATGAAAATCAACCCCGTCAGGGATAAAATCCAAACCAGACATCTCAATAGCAAGTATATGCATTATGCAATGCCAACTCTGAGCTATCCTGCTCATCAATGCCAACTTGTACCAATCTAAACACAAAGTGGAGCTTTGTACTTCATTTTCATCACAATAAACCATTTTTTGATCTGCTTATTCCGATCAATTCTTTCGACACTTTGCAGACAAAACAGGATGAAAGAAACAACAATCTTGTACAAACTGCACACACAATTATAAGGCCATGGTTCTTCCCTTTCACATTTTTCCTGTTAAAAAGTGGTGCCAGAGAGAGGGATTATGAATAACAAAGCAAGTTCACATTGTGGGAATCAAGACAATGATGGACACATGGATAGACAGACAGACAGTGCCTCTGTGATAGGCTTCATCCTCATCACTCTGCTTACGATGGAAGAGCAAGTGGGCTTGATGTTTGACACTTCGTAATAGCAACAATACCCAAGTACCACAATTTGATATTGGAAATAAGTGTTTCTCAAAGTTTAGTTTGAAGTTTAAATAAAAGGAAATTAACATTCTCAAATGCCTCAGAGTACTGGATAGCAAAGGCCCTGTAGCAATGTTTGGCTAGTTTTGTGGTTGTCCGCCACCAGTCAACCGCCACGGAGTAAAAGAGAAGCATCGTGCATGCAGATCACATCTTGACAAAGAGCAAAGCTGAAGATTCACTTGAAAGTGAGGGATAGAGAATCCCCAATTTTGGCGCATCGAAGGCAGGCCTAGTGTCGTACACATTAGCTCTAGGCAGGAGGGTTTCATCACTCAGAGACTGGACATTGCATTCATTTTTACTTCACACATTCTTCCAAACAGGCCATGGAAGTTCATCTCAAAAGGTATGTATACAAGACATGCGGGTAACATTGGACACACCGTATGTTTCACAGCAATGAGCAACCATTTCGTTGATTGAGCGGTTCGGTCATGGATTCGGAACTCGTCTGCAATGTCGTCGTGATGCCATAACACAGGCTTAAACTGTTATCCCTGTGGTGCTACGATCTATCAAAACCCACTACCGTCCTGCACTGTGGGGTATCGCACTCTCGAACACCTGTGAAAACAAGTGGCCAGATTTCTTGGAGGGAGTTCATCTCATCTGGGAGTACTGAACAAGGGAAGAAGGGAAGAGCACAGGGTCAAGTGGCTAGAGGGCAGTGGCAAAACCCTGGGAAAAAAATATCAAACCCAAACTGCAAGCAAACTCATCTCACCGACTAGGCAAGTTCATGGTGAGAGAGTGGGGGAAGGGGGGTGGAGATGGAATAAATTTAAAATGATAGATAGAAAAATGTTTTTGAAAGAAAATCTCATGTTGGTGGAATTATGCAAATTAAGTAAAAGACGTGCGAAGATACGACCCAGAAAGCATCTCAAAGAAGTTCCAACCCAAGATTAAATTGTCTTTATAAAGATGTCTCAGCATCACAGAAGTGGTGTCCCCCATCTGCGCAGACACTGGATCAATGTCAATGTCACTCAAAAATGAGCAGAGAAATAAAACCATCATGGGAATGCCAACTGTCTGGCTTGACATTGTGTACAGGAAGAAAATTGCGATAGAATGCATTGACGGGTACTTCAGATTGCTGGGATTTGCATAAAGTATGTAAATCATATCATTCCAAACCTCACCCTTCCGTCAGTCATATTTATGGTCCAACACTTTACAGGGCAGCCAGCATGTGAGTAAGAGTACGCCATGAATGAGTAACTGGTTTCAATGTGCACATCATTCGCAGGTTTGGTGTCGATCTTTGCTTATTGCCATTTTTTACGGTGCCACAACCAACTGGCACAGATCATGTCAACTTGCTGGAAATGTAGGCCAAAAAAAGTCAAAAGAGTACAATGGTCATGAAATTATTACAAACAACCAAGTGTATTTTAAATTAAATTTAGCAGCACGTGATGAGAAATACAATGTGGAAGTGCAGCTTTGGTGGTATTGGCTATAAACAATAACGATGACAACGACACAGTTTATAAACACATCGAGGTCGAGAAATGCAACAAACAGGATGGTGAAAAAAAAAATTATATATATTTTTGAGATATCCAAGATGTGGTGTGGCAGGGTAGTTTAGAGGTACACACATTGGCCTCTGAACCACCTGGCCTGGGTTTGAATCCAGATGCAGCTATCAAATGTCACCCTGGTGTTTATCAATGTGTGAACTGACCCTCCATCCATCTATTTGGGACCATACCCTGTACAGAGCGTCAGTGCTGCTGAAGTAGTCTCCTCGGCTATTGGGCGCAATCCTGGATGGGTCGACACTGTGACACAGGATACTCAAGTGGCTCAATCATCCCAGCAAGCTGGTACTCATTTTGCCAGCCACAGAAGGATGACAGGCTGAGACAACCCCACCTGGTATTTATCCAACAGCAAAGCAGGATTCGAACTCAGGACCCTAGGATCCCAAGCCCGCCACCCTAACCATTAAGCCAACACCAGGCACTCACCCTACGATGGACGGTAAACTGGGGGTCCCGCCTGCCAGTATTAGTTGGTGGACGTTAAAGTTCCCACGGTGTCTTTCACAAAGAGTCAGCGAATTATCACCAGCACCCTGAACAAATCACAAATCCGTGCTCTAGCCTTCAGGGGGATACTGTATCAGCAACACAGCTACAAACAATAATGCAAATCCACAACCACATGCTGCACATGGATGATTAAATAACCATGATGTTGAGAAGAAAAAGGAACAGTGTGTGTTGAAATTCTTTCATACAAAATCGAGGCTCATGGAAGAGCAAGGAGACAGGCAAAAAGGCAACATACTAACCAGTGTGGCAGCAGGTGGATGCAACAAACTGGATATAAAGAAGAGAGGAGGGGAGGAAATGGTAATGTGCAAGTAAGAGCGTTGGATTAGGTTAAGTTCATGGGGTAGAAAAGATTGCAGATCAAGGTGGAAGATGACATTAGATGTTGGTGGACTGCCAAATTCAAACTCTGGAGTGAAGAGTGGAATTCACCAGTCTCAGGAAAGCAGTTCCACAAATGGGGAAGAAGGGGAACCAAAGAGTGGAGGTCTAAACTGAGCCTGGATTTTGGTAGTTTAATCAGGAGGTAGTAGTAGTAAAATGAAAAAAAAAAACATTTTGGTAGTAAAATGAAACTATCATTTCACGATTTCAGCAGCACCATGCTGTTCACCGTGCTTTTTGTAATCAATTTAGCTTTATGTGTGTAATAATAATCTCATTATCCGGTGCTGCAGCAAATGGTCCAAATACCCAGGATGCACATGGAGCTTTTCACTCAAACTCAAACGAACAAATTGTTCCATCACTTGGACATCTTCATAACCCTTCTTTGTACAGTGCATCAAATTCTTCTCACAATGGAGAGACCAAGCACCTAAATGTTAATTTCACAAATGACGACAAGATGAAGTGGAAAGTGAGGAAATGGTTTTTTCCACACTTTTCGACACGTGGTGGCCAAATGACCTCAGGAAGAGGGGACTCCCAAAAGACTTGATCATTTGCCAGGAGTGAGAGTAGTTCACCAAGCATTAAAATCCTATAAGTATGCAGTATTGGAAAGAGTTAGAATACTTTCCTAGGGTCTAATTTGAAATGTCACACCAAGATTTGTACCTGTCAGTGTTGCAACAGTCACTTGATCTTCAAACGACTTTGACTATATGTCTTGCTATGCAGTATGACGACGGCATGCTGTGAACCATCCTTCACCCTGACACCAACTGACAGCACCTCCTGGTTACAGAGGTCTCTGTCTCTGTCTGTCTGTCTCTCTGTGTCTGGCTGTGTCTGTCTCTCTCTCTCTCTCTCTCTCTCTCTCTCTCTCTCTCTCACTCACATTCTCCTCCTTTCCTCTGCCTCCCTTCCTTCCTTCCTCTCTTCCCTCACATGACATCACCATGCACAGCACAATGCCCTCCACAATCACCTACTGTATTACTGGTTCCCATAAGTGCACTGGCACAGACCATGAGAAATTGTTCCTTTTTATACAAAATTCCAATTTTAACACTAATAGCAATTGTAATTGAACAAATTTCATAACATGCAATGATGCACTCACAAAGTCAATTTCACCGCCACGATCGGCTGTCTTCGAACTTATTGATTTATTTTGGATTACAGGAGCACAAGATGCGTTTCTTGACTTTTGGTCTGAAGACCAAAAGTAGGGATTATTTACATACAGTACAAACATTTTCATTCAGTACAAGACTGCGAAGAGTTAGAATACTGCATGCAGTACAAAAGTTACAGGAAGTTGTGACGACGTCACAATTAACCTGTACAAATCTTGGGATCATTGACAGCTTTTGGACGTCGAACCGTGTCCGACAAAATAGTGCAGAGGTAGCGCACTTACCTTTGACCTGTCTAGTCCCGATTCGATTCCTGACCGGACTATAAAAATGTCGGACTGATGGTTCACAGGCAGAGGGCTTGCATCACAAAGTGAGCCATCCCTTGGATGGATGTTAAGCCGGGTGTTCCGTCTGCTAGCATTAGTTGGTGGTTGTTAATGTCCTTCGCGAAGAGTAGGCGAGTCATCGTCATGCCATGAACAAATTACAAATTCCTGCCTGGATTGTGGACAGCAGGTGGTATATTTTTATTGGAGGTTACTTTCACATCGGATTACACCACTTGCTATCTCAGAGTGTGCTTGTTATGTGGGCAGCAGCTCGTACACTGCAAACAAATTCACGCTCCCAGGTGATCACACATCACATGCCAATGGCCATCTTTGGCGAGGAAGGGGGAAAAACTATGCCACACCAAGCAGGCCTTTATTAGGGGGGATACTTAGAAATGTTCAGGTTTTGTGGGACGGCATCCCCTACACGAGGCATCCAATTTATGACATCGGAGGGTTATAAAATTGAAAAGTTGGAAATAGGAGACTTGCATTCAAATGTACAGGCACACTAAATAGACTTCAGTGGCTGTAATAGAGAGCACACGTTACAAGATCTGCAAGGGGTCCTGCTGTGTTCAGCATCTCGTTCGTATTAATATCTGCAGGATGCAAAACAGGAACAATTATTTGCTCCACAAAGGGATCCGGCGTCAACTTTGGATACTTAGGTAAAATGACTGCCTATCACTCACAAATACGCGATTGGAATAACGTTTCATGAAATCGCTCAAATTTCACAAAAAGCTCAGAGTCCGTGGAGGTGATGTCGTGCCATCCCTGTCTCTGAAAATAAAAATTAAAAAAAACAGTGAAAACCTTTTGGCATCACAGTGAAACAAACACGATTCAAAATACAGTACCTGGACAACCGAATTAGTTTTGCTCTCCTTTATAATTGCAAGAAATATTTCCAGTGTCAGCTGCTGTCCAACGAACCATTGGGCCGTATCAATGAACAATTTTACAATCCGAAATCCCTTTTAACCCCCGCAAGTGTCAAATGCCTGGTAATAGCGAGATATCAATTACTGCTGAATATTTGAGGCTTGAAAGGTCAACCAGACACCCTGGCGTGGACAATTGAAAGGCACAGAAGTTTTGGATGCTCGAATGATGTCCCAGGAGATAATTATATTCCCAAAGGGATGTGGTCATGTTACCACCTTGCTGCAAGTGGAAACCACAACCCCCATCAGAGCGATGTGGCGTGGTCTGTGTTTTAACAGCACAAGCGAGTTCAGGAATGCTCGCCAAATATGTCCAGCCCCGCAACATGAGCCGTAGTATTTCACCGTTGGTGGAAAAATTGAACAAACTATAAAACCAGAACGAAACAAAAGTCACTTGGTCGATGTGACATTGTGGTGTCGGACAGTGTGAAACTTTGTCGATAATGAATTGTGTGTATTGGGTTATCATTGTGGCAGAGGTTTAGAAGTCTGCTTAACGAGAGTAGTAAATCTTGAGTCACATAAGCCAAACGGCCTTTTTATGAGCCCAAATTCCTTTATCAAGGCTGGTGTTGGCCCGCATCAGCAGACAATTCGAACGAGGGGTTTATCAACTCTTTTTCATGTTGTAATTGCATAAGAGGGCTGCAGGATGGCCCAGAGGTAAGCACACTCGCCTCGAAGCTGTCTCGCCTGGGTTTGAATCCCGACCCAGCTATAAACTGCCATCCTGATGTTTCACAGGCAGGGCGATTCATCGATGTGTATACCGTCCCTCGGACGGACATTAAACGGGATTCCTGTCTGCTGGCATTAATTGGTGGACGTTAAAGATCCCAGAGTGTCTTTCGCAAAGTCGGTGAGTTGTCGTTGGCATCCTGAACAAACGACAAATTCCTCCCACAGTCAAACGTTAGGCCTGGCCAGCCAGTTTCAGAAAGACCTGGGACTGAACCTCCCATCACCGACCAACCCCATAAGATGGAAATAATTGGACCAGTTAAAAAAGAAGATTCCATGAAAGTTTCTCCATCGTTTCCAAGTTCATAAAACCTCTGAATAAACAACTTCTCACCTAAAAATGAAACTTGCGCTTTCAAGCTATGAAAACAGAATAAAGGTTTTAAGTGAATACAATCAAAGAGAAAACGTTATATTATATACAGTAGCGGTGTTAATTCGACCCTTACCCCTTCCACAGTAAAATGTGCAACAAAAGCAGTCGTTTCGGAATCCATAAATCTTCCCGGCAAAGGCACCCAAAATAAATGAGAGCCTTCAGGCGAAATCTCAGTTCAATTGAATGTTACCCAATGTTAGTCGAATGTAGGTTACTCTTAAAGGTTGGTATTTATCATGTGAACACCTCCAACTGGCGAAATGATTTGACCCTAACCTTGGGAAGTGCTCGTGCTGTGAGAATCAGGGTTATCATAATTTCTCTTTGTTACCGAAATACCATGGAAGCGACAGAGCAAGAAGGTAATTCGTTATTCTGCCCATTAGGCCTGGTGGTACTCAGGTTGAGTGATACTACATTTTGCTAAAAGTGACTTTTAATTTACTGGCTAATGATGCAAACTCTTATATCTCCCATGACATGTTTTTTTTTTTTACCCAGATCTACGTGTTGGTCCCATTTTACTATGTTCATATAATATACGCCATCCAAAGTTTATTAGAAAAATGTCTTGCACGCATGACCGTAGACCGGTGCAGACAGCTGCAGGGCAGACCGTGCCGCGGCTGACAGCTGGAATCAGGCATAATTGCCTGTATATGAGATGCCAAAATCAATTATCAATTTCTTTTGTAACATTCTAGCAGAGGGCGCCATTACGCGACGAGCGCATGAAGATAAAGTGACAGTTGTTGACAACGAATCTACCCCCTCGCAGTTATCGTCCGAGATCATTCGGGCCCAGTTCACGTTAAATCCTCCAGTCATGGCCTTGCAGGTCTTATAGTCATGTCCTATAGGTCCGTAGTGTGCAACCTTCGTTTTATACTCATGTCATGCAAGCTGCTTCAAGGCAGTCAGCGTGACGAGAAAACCAGGCATGGAAGAGGCAGTCCTCAAGGAAATTAAGAACGATGTCGCAAGATTTTCAGGACACCATCGCGCAGAGTCACGTCGGTTCCATTTAACCAAATCAAAAGTCGTGATGTGGATGACGTGCTATTATTGGTTGCTCGGCCCATTTTCCAACAAGTCGTGAGAGAGACCTAACGGGGGCTTAATGCCGTTGGGAGATTAAAAACAACATCGTAATTTCAACTCAAAAGACCGGGATCGCACTCAAAGTATGCATCCAAATGAAGGCAATGGAAATCTATATGTGGTGCATGCTCTTCGGGTGTAGATTCGATGAGATTGGCTGGTATGATGTTCCATTTGTCTCGTGCGCCTCACTACAAAAGCGTAACAGGAATCAAATGGAATAGCCCCGTGTCTGGGATGTGAAGGAAATAGGTTTGCATATTGCAATGCTGAATGAAACATCCAGAATGTGATGTCACACTTCACCTGCCTGAGTGAGGATTGATATGACAGGAACGGTGCGTATTGCCATCGTATACGATGGAATGGGTACAAGTTGGCTCCCTTTCTGAGGCTGCAAAACTCAAACCCCTGTTTATAGACCATGGGGTGAAGGCACCGAGTCAATCTGAGTGACATTATCCTATTTGAAGGATCCTGTCCACTCAACCACAAGCAGAGTCCTTTCCTTTCGACAACGTGTTACCGTGACCTCTCCTTGCAAAAACCCCAAAGCTTTAGGCCAAAAATCATCATAACTTGGAGATTGAGGTTGAAAAAGGTAAGGGTACTCCAAGGCTCAGACAAGTGCTTTGGGTGTATTTTGCAATGGCTGTATCGTCAAAAGTAATTGCGGAAGCATAACAAAAATGGCTGTGCTGATTGCCAACTTTGTTTAGATTGCAGTTCGACAAGAGCTATCACAATGTTTGTCCCAGGATTGTTTTTGTATATAAATGTACACTCCTGGAAGGCTAAAATGACAGAAGGTAGAAAGGCAAATGCATTGACAGTGGGGCCGTGGCACATGAAACGATGATGCAAAAACAAGGGAATGGACAAACAGGAAAAGGAGCGAGGAAAGGGAAGGAAACAGTGACCTTAAGGTAAGAGCGGTTGGTATTGGGGAGGAGGGGGGGGGAGGTTAATGGGGTTAGAAAATATTGTGTATCGGAATGAAGGTTAACTTGAGGTGGTAGAGCATGGCAAACTTGAAGCCGTTGAGGTAAGCAGGGGATTTGAAAGGAGGTTCCACAAGCAGAAGGAAGGAGAGAAAAAAAAGAATTCAAGGTGAACAACCAACCTGGATACTGCGAGTATCACAAGGAAGAGGAAACTGTCATACTGGAATAGTGTGTGCATCCCCTAGAGGGGTTGGGGAGGGTCAGATGCACAAAACGGCAGAGATATACATATCAGAACAGAGGTGATTGAAAAACAGAGGCCACTAATCAGTCTGCAATGAGAAAGCTGCAGGCCTTGTGCTTCTGCTTCTTTGTGGGATATACCAATGATGTTGAGAGCTTTGGATTCCATCGGACGAAGCAGGGGTGAAACAGGGGTACAATTCCAAAAGGTAATGCGGTACTCCATCGAGATACAGACAAAGGCCCCATCGGCTGTCAGAATTTCAGGTTTACCGAGGAGGTACTTGGTACGAAGGAGGGTGCAAAGTCTGTGTCTGGCTTTGGAGACTAGATTTGATAAATGGTTGCCCAGGAGACGTCATGGCTAATGGTGAGGCCAATACATTTTTGAGGTTGAACTTGCCAGCGGTTGATCATGGGAATATAAAGATAGGTGGAGTCATTAGATGATCCTTCGAGAGAGGCAGGTTGAGAATGTGAGACGTGTCAGACCAGCATACGATCCTTTCCAAGTCAATGGAGAGGGAAGCTGCTGCTGCTGCTGCTCACCTGTCAGCTTAATATGGAATCATAGGCAAAGAGGAAATTAATGTTTTCCAGAGCATCAAAGATGTCATTACTGCAGATGAAGATTAAGATTCGGCCCAAAATTCTGCCTTGCCAGGAAAAAGTTTCGATACATAAAATCAGAAGAAATTAAAGGGGACATCGAAGATATTGCATCTCAAAAGTGTGTGATGTAAACTTCCTCTGTTAACCAATGGATCGAATCTAAAGAAGATCTGAAGAAGATCAATCTAAATCAATAAATCAAAAGTTCACTCCAAAGAAGAGGTCACAGCCTGAAGGAGAATGCTCACAGATGACAAGATTGGATAGATATTCATGATAGAACAAGAAAGATCACCTTTCAGTGTTTTCGAAAAACTTTTTTTGCTCCAGTGTCATCGAGCCGGATATAGTGACTGGAGCTTTTGGTATCCACAAAATAAGACAGAATGAGATATGAACACAATCCGGTCATCTCGATGCTTTGCCAGTCAGGTTCTAAGCTCTCCATCAGATTTTATGGAGCTGTTAAAAAGGGGAAGTTGATATCTCAAATATAGGAGATGCTTCAGGTTCGAGTACCACTTTAATGCGATTCCATTGAGGTTTTGGATGACTTTCTCTTGGCTTGTATTGAAAAATCCAATCCAAACATACTTTTCATATTATAGGCTCTTGATATATATATATATATATATATATATATATATATATATATATATATATATATATATATATATATATATACAGACATATATAAATATACGAAGTCCGTCTAAAAAGTAACGGGACTGAGCCTGCTGTGTGCTCCACTTACATAACTTGAATAAACGGGTTGTGTCACAGTCTTTCGCAACATTCCAGCAATATATGATTGGTGATGGTTGACTGCACTCATTGTGTGATTTTTACAGGTCGTGCTTTACACGTTGTTTAGTCTGAGTCGTCGCGCTATGAGTCGTGAGCAGAGAGCCAGTCTGAAGTTTCTTGCCAAGCTTGGCAAAACACCTTCCGAATCCTTTGCAATGCTGCAGCAAGTCTACGGGGAAGAAACGATGTCACTTACACGTACACTTGAATGGCACATGAGGTTCAAAGAGGGACGGGAGGAGGTTGAAGACGATCCATGGTCTGGAAGATCTTCAACGAGCAGAACGGCGGACAACGTCGAGCGTGTGAAGCAGATGGTGTGCGCAGATCATCGACTCACGGTGCGGATGATTGCTGAGGAACTTTCCATCAACAAGGACACTGTCTGGAGCATCATCACTGAAAATCTTGAAATGCACAAGGTGTGCGCAAAGATGGTCCCCAAGCTGTTATCCGAGGACCAGAAACAGCAAAGAGTCACTGTCTGTCAAGACATTACCGAGCGCCTCGAGGACGATCCAGAAATGCTCAGGAGAGTCATTACTGGCGATGAATCGTGGATATTCGAATACGATCCCGAGACCAAACGGCAGAGTCGTTAGTGGAAAAGTCCACCATCACCAAGACCAAAGAAAGCAAGAATGTCGAAGTCGAAGGTCAAGGTGATGCCCATCGCATTTTTTGACATCAAGGGCATCGTCCACTTCGAGTTTCTACCACAGGGTCAAATAGTGAATCAATATGTGTACAAGGAGATCCTCCAGCACCTCATGAGATGAGTCCGGGACAAGAGGAGGGATCTGTGGGAGTCAACGCCTGGGTGCTCCACCATGACAACACCCCTGTTCACAGTGCCCTGAGCATCCGACAGTTTCTGGTGGAGAGGAACGTGCTAACTCTGGAGCAACCCCCGTATTCGCCAACTTTTGGCCCCTTGTGATTTTTTCCTATTCCCCAAGCTCAAGGTGATCAAGGGGACATATATATATATATATATATATATATATATATATATATATATATATATATATACACAGGGTGAGTCAAAAGTAGCGCCCGATTCTGTTTGTTCGGCTGTCCGATTCTTTCTGGAAGTCATGTTGTTAATAATTGTCTTGCAGATTATTAATTTTCGTAATTTATTTATTTTTGATTTTTGTTTGCAGTTATTGCTGCGAGTTTGGAAAGTTACTGAATTTGCACCAAATTAACCATGAATTACCTTTCAATGAATCAACGCATTGCGGCCGTGAAACATGACGACAAATGTAATGAACAACCAACGATGGCGGCACGCCGTTTGGCACAGGAATTCGATATTAACCCACCTCAGGGAAGAAACATACGATTGATTGTCGAGAAATTTGAAGCAACAGGGTCGGTAGCCACTGCAAAGAAGTCTGGTCGTCCGAAAACGGCAACGAATGTAGCTAAGGCTGAAGAAGCCATCAAAGACTGGAAGAAAGTCCACAAAAGTCAACTCGCCGTTATCTGCAGAGTTGGAAGTGAGCCAATCAAGTGTTATCCGTTCCTTCACCAGAAAAAATGGAAACCTTACATTCCACGCTACTCGCATGCCCTTCATGATGGAGATGACGGCCGCCGCTCTCAATTTTGCGAAGAGTTCTTAGCTAAACTTACGAAGAGGACACAATGCCAGACAACATCTGGTGGTCAGATGAGCATGTTTTAAGCTTAATGGCACAATTAACAGACACAATTGTGTCTACTGGCTGCGAATAACCCAAGAGTGACAGCATGAGAGAGGTAAATTTACCTGGAGTGAAGTTTGGGCAGCCATATCTCCATTAGGGATAATTGGACCCTTTTATTTGAGGGCTGTCACTGCAGAAATTTACCTGGATATGCTGCAAACCTTCTTTTGGCCTAGGGACAAATCAGGACTGTTATTTCCAGCATGATGGAGCTCCACCTCATTATGACGTTAGTTGTCAGTGGCTTGATGAAAACTTTCCCAGAAAGTGGATCGGCCGCCGCGGTCCGATCGAGTGGCCGACACGCTCCCCAGACCTTACACCTCCAGATTTCTTTATTTGGGGCTCATGAAAGACCTTGTTATCGTGAAAAGCCTCCTACCATTCACTGAAGGCTCAAATCACTGCAAAGTTTGAGGAAATTGATATCGAACTCTGCAGACGTGTGTGCCGCTCTGTGCCTGCTCGGCTGCAATTGTGCATCGATCACGAGGGAGGGCACTTTGAAAATTGCAAGTAAAACAGCTTGGTACAGTCTCGTAATAATTTTTCTTGAATAATGAAGATAAACATGTCATTCTTTTATTTCTACCTTCTTGTACACTGTAATATAAATGGCAAACAACAATCAACTGACGAAATCGGGCGCTACTTCTGACTCACCCTGTGACATCATATATATATATAATATATATTATATTATATATATATATATATATAATATATATATATATAATATATATATATTGTTACGAATTTGGAATTCGATCGCACACAACATACAGGTTCCTTTAGCTCAGATATGTCGATAAGTGCAGTTCCCTAGATAGTTCACCTTCCATTGTTTAATGGGCAGAAATCGATTAAATGCGCTGTGATTTAATTTAATAGTTAGTGAGCGATCACAACACAAAGGAAGACGCCCCTCCCCCTCTTCTGTGAAGAGGAAGAAGAGCCCTCCCGTCCTGAATCACGCGGACGTAAACAACTCCCTCCCACAGTGGTTGAGCGGGGATGGAGCACGAGGGCATGAGTCACGCCGGGAGTGGGGGAGGGGCCGATAAGAATAAAGAGAGGACACTCTGCTTGGCTCCGGTTGAGAGGGCTGGTTGTTCAGAGAGAGCTTCGGCTTCTGCTTGGCTCGGGTTAGGGTTGAGGCTTTTTGAAAGCTTTTTGCTTCGGCTTGGCTTTTAGCAGGCCTTCGGGTTCTGCTCGCTCGGAGTTCTTGGTCCTCGCTTTGTTCATCGCAGAGAGTTGAGCTGGTGCTCGGCTCGAGCTGGTGGTGGTGGCTTCTTGCTCTTGGTTCGTGTTGTGAGAGGCTTTGTTCATCGGAAGGAGTTGAGCTGGTAGCTCTGCTGGCTCTTCTTGGTTCGTGGAGCTCTTTTGTTCTCCGCTTGGTTCCCGGCTTGGTGCGACTCATCGGCCTCATCTTGGAGGTGGTTGCTCGGGGAAGCGACGCATCGACGGGAAGGGTCTGCGCCTCGTCTGACCAGCACGTGTTCAGAAGCGCGAGAGGATTACGCTGGTAGCTGGGCAAGCGATCGCGCTCATGGCGATTGGAACCAGCTCGCTCTCGCTGGAGCCCGGGTCCGAACAGCTTGAAGACACACGAGTTGGAGAGGTTCGAGATAGGTTCTGGGTTTTCAGCTCATCTGTCCTCCGAGCTGGAGTCCGTTATTAAAGGCATCAGCCACCATTTCTTGGTGTGTGTGTGCGTACATGTTCTGTGGGCCGTCTAATAAGTAGGAAACTGTTAAGTGCTTTGGTGTGCTGTAAATGATTGCATTGTATTTCGTTAGTCGGTATAGTTCTGCTCTTACGTGCTTCCTAGTTCCCCATTATTATTAATAAATGTCCCCATTGTTAAATGTCACCTGCTCGTTACGTCCCTTCCTTCATTGACTGCCATGGAGCGTTCGGAATGTTAGCTGGTTTTTAACACCGATAAAGATATATCGGGTCCGACGGGACTTGGCGATATATAACCACTCGGCAATCGCATACGAAACGAGCTGCGTAAAGCAGCTCGTTTTCATGCAGGTCCCATTGAGGTGTAGATCCCCGGCATTTCTGTCGACGCAAATAATTAGGTATATCGATAATTTGGCGATTGACCCTGTAGCGCGTGGACAGAAGAGATGGCTGATCTATGGTGTGTTAAAAACACCCGTAGCTGGGTTTCGGCGTTGATCCGGAAAGCTATGACTGGATTGCTCGTTCGGTGGACGTGCAGCCGCAATTGGGCTGAGGCGGTCATCCGCACGCCGAACGGGTGGAAACCACAACAATATATATACACATACATATATACAAATATACATATATATATATATATACATACATCTATACATACATATATATACATGCATCGATACATACATAAAAATATATATCTACATACA
This sequence comes from Eptatretus atami, assembly GCA_035128595.1. Classification (NCBI taxonomy): domain Eukaryota; kingdom Metazoa; phylum Chordata; class Myxini; order Myxiniformes; family Myxinidae; genus Eptatretus; species Eptatretus atami. Next base: position 16,055,817 of record CM068963.1, read on the forward strand.
TATATATATACCGTATATATATATATATATATATATATATATATATATATATATATATATCTAGACATACATATATATACATCTAAACATACAATATATATATTGTTGTGGTTTCCGCCGCGTTCGCGGGCGGACACCGTTCCAGCCAAATCGCGTCGCACGTCCACCGAAGGCCGCAATCCAGTCCTGACTTCCGGACCAACCCAAATCCAGTCACGGATGCTCAACGCATCATAAACCAGCCAATTCTTCTGTCCACGCGCTACAGGGTCGATCGCCGAATCATCGATGTACCTAATTATTCGCCCGGACAGAAATACCGGGAGTTCATACCTCGACGGGACCTGCACGAAAACTAGCCGCTTAAGCGGCTCGTTCCGTATGCGAATGCTGAGGGGTTTTAATTCGCCAAATCCCGTCAGACCAGATGTTTGTTTATCGGCTTTAATTAGCCAGTTAATTCCCCGAACGCACCATGGCAGTCAATG
>CM068963.1:16077386-16094620 GCA_035128595.1 Eptatretus atami
GACGACGACGACGACTTGTACCATATAAACTTGAACCTTCATGATGTAGGAACAGCTCTTGCGATTAAAAGTTATTCCGGGTGTCACTTCATGTCGGACACTTAATCTGCCGAGTCCGATCGATTAAAAAACGTGGTTTCATGGTGCATCAAGCAACAATGTTCACTAAATTTTGATAACGATTATTCTGAAAAAAAAATTTAAAATGGGAATCCATCCGACATCGATGAGGGCAATGCAACAAGGATTTTCCTGCTCCACCGCTGGAATCAGCACCCAATTATTATTATTTTCTAAGAATACATGTGCAACTGAAATAAACAAACGTTATTCCAATCACACAGGCAGGAAAGGACAGCCAAGAGGTATGTCGACTTGCCTCAGAGCCGTCTAACCTCGATTCAAATCCTGACCAAGCTATAAACTGCCACCGTGGGGTTTCACATGCAGGGTGAGGCAACACACTGTGCACTGTCCATCAGAGAGATGTTTGGACAGAGGACCCATCTGCCAGCACTGACCACTGGTGGGCGTTAGGATTCCAAAGTGTCATTCGCAAAGAGTCGGTGAGTTATTGCCGACACCCTGAACAAATTACAAATTGCTGCCCTAACTGATTGCTGGGAAGGCAACGGCAAGCTATCCAGTGTAACCATTGCCAAGAAACTGATTCGTCCGCACTGATGCTCTTATCAAGAGTACGGCACATTTGATTGATTAACAGTCGCACAGGTTAATTTTGATCGAGCTGCGGGAAGTCAAGTCAATCAAGCCAAATGGAAGTTCCACAGTTTAGCGTTCAAACAGTAAATAGATACACTTTTCACAAGCATGTCTGAAACCGAGCTGTTAGTTCATAGCGGTGAGCTGTGAAAACAGCTCACGGCCATGTAAAAACACATGCCTGGTGTGGGCTTAATGGTTAGGGTGGTGGGCTTTGGATCCTAAGCTCCTGAGTTTAAATCCGGCTCAGGTGTTTAATTAATACCAGGTGGGGTTGACTCGACCTGTCATCCTTCCGAGGTCGGCAAAATGAGTGCTGCTGGTATACTGTGTCGGAGTGGCAACCCGTCCAGGATTGTGCCCAACATCCAAGGAGACTGCTTAGGCAGCAACAACGCTCTGCACAGCGTATGGTCCCAATCTCCTCCTCCTTATATCCAGAAGTTTAGATGAAAACACAAAACAGGCCAACCTAAAGACATTATCTTACAGGAACATTCAAATGGCTTGCAAATTGAACAAAACATTTATTGAATATTTCAAACAATGTCCAGGTAGAGGATGTTTTCACAAGTTAGTTTAAAATAGACAGCATGATGCATGCAACAGTGAGTTACATGTTATCCAACAAGCCTGTTATCAAATACTACCAGTTGTTCTACATCATAAGAAGATCACGTAAAGTGCAAAAACGTCTCAGCTTCTCATCTTGGAACCTTTAATCATTAAACACGGTCCCCCGTCACCCAATTAATACCCAGATGAACATTTCCACATGTAACCATTAATCTGCACAGGTAGTAATTCCAGCAAGTGCTGTTAATTGCCAACTTTAAGTCACTGACACAGAGCTAATTTGCCTTAATCAATCCACCTCCAGGGGCGACATGTGTGTTTGAGACAGTGTGGTAATTTAAACCAAAACAATTTTATTCCCATCGTGCAATTTCTACCTGCAAGCACATACAATGATTTACATATATAGTGTGTGTGTGTGTGTGTGTGTGTGTGTGTATGTATGTATATATATATATATATATATATATATATATACATACATATACACACACACACACACACACATAAACGTGGATTGGCTCACAACGCTTCCCTCACCACACCGCTACAGAGGCACAGGCTTGTTTTAACTGAGGCTAATAATTGTACGTGAGTTGCTGCATTGTCATGATAAATATAAAGTAAAATTTAAAACACCTCAACGACACATTATTAAAAACACCTCATCGCCAAGTTATTAAAAACACCTCACCGCCATGTTATTAAAAACACCGTACCACCATGTTATTAAAAACACCTCACCACCATGTTATTAAAAACACCTCACCACCATGTTATTAAAAACACCTCACCACCATGTTATTAAAAACACCTCACCACCATGTTATTAAAAACATCTCACCACAATGTTATTAAAAACACCTCACCACCATGTTATTAAAAACACCTCACCGCCAAGGTATTAAAAATACCTCACCACAATGTTATTATAAACACCTCACCGCCAAGGTATTAAAAACACCTCACCACCATGTTATAAAAACTACCTCACACCATGTTATTAAAAACATCTCACCACAAATGTTATTAAAAACACCTCACCACCATGTATTAAAAACACCTCACCGCCAAGGTATTAAAATACCTCACCACAATGTTATTATAAACACCTCAACCGCCAAGGGTATTAAAAACACCTCACCACAATCGTTGTTAAAAGCACCTCACCGCCATGGTATTAAAACACCTCACACCAGGTATTAAAACACCTCACCACCATGTTATTAAAAAACCTCACCACCAAGGTATTAAAACACCTCACCGACAATGTTATTAAAAACACCTCACCGCCAGTATTAAAAACACCTCACCGCCAAGGTATTAAAACACCTCACCCACAATGTTATTAAAAACACCTCACCGCCAAGGTATTAAAACACCTCACCACAATGTTATTAAAACACCTCACCACAATGTATTAAAACACCTCACCGCCAAGGTATTAAAAACACCTCACACAATTTAATTAAAACACCTCACTGCCAAGATATTAAACATACCATCAGAATGGGAATCCCTCGCCATTGAAAAAATAAGGAAATCAGATAAGCGGTTTCCATTTATTACAAAAAACATTTTTTTTTTCAAGATGGCCACACCAGTCGGCATCTCGGATCCGGCCACACCCAAAATCAACAGGGTTCTTCCTTTTCAGGTGGTACATGTGTGACCCAAATTTCAAAATCGATATGGCAAACAGTTTATGATTATTGCACTCACAGCTTAAATGTTGACGCCCGGACGGACGGACGGACAGACAGCCGGATGGACAGACGGACGACCCGGTGACAACAATATCCCCCTTCCGCCACGCGGCGGGGGATAAAAACTCACCACAATGTTGTTAAAAACACCTCACCGCCAAGGTATTAAAAAACACCTCACCACAATGTTATTAAAAACAACACGCCAAGGTATTAAAACACCTTAGCGCCAAGGTATTAAAAAACACCTCACCACCATGTATTAAAAACACCTCACCACTATGTTGGTAAAAACACCTCACCGCCAAGGTATTAAAAACACCTCACACAATGTTATTAAAACACTCACAACAATGTTATTAAAAACACCTCACCGCCAAGGTATTAAAAACACCTCACCACCATGTTATTAAAAACACCTACCATCATGTTATAAAAACACCTCACCGCCAAGGTATTAACACCTCACCACAATGTTATTAAAAAACACCTCATCACAATGTTATTAAAAACACCTCAACCGCCAAGGTATTAAAAACACCTCACCCAAGGTATTAAAAACACCTCACACCATGTTATTAAAAACACCTCACCACCATGTTATTAAAAACACCTCACACCGCAAGGTATTAAAAACAACCTCACCCACACATGTTATTAAAAACACTCACCACAATGTTATAAAACACCTCACCGCCAAGGTATTTAAAACACCTCACACCCCAGGTATTAAAAACACCTCACCACCATGTTTATTAAAAACACCTCACCACCATGTTATTAAAAACACCTCACCACCATGTTATTAAAAACACCTCACCACAATGTTATTAAAAAACACCTCACCAGCCAAGGTATTAAAAACACCTCACCGCCATGTATTAAACACCTCACCACCATGTTATTAAAACACTCCCCACCAGTTATTAAAAACACCTCACACACAGTGTTATTAAAAACACCTCAAACCACCATGTTATTAAAAACACCTCACCACACGTTATTAAAAACACCTCACCCCATGTTTATTAAAAACACCTCACCGCCAAGGTATTAAAAACACCTCACCACAATGTTATTAAAAACACCTCACCACAATGTGAAACACCTCACCGCCAAGGTATTAAAAACACCTCACCGCCAAGGTATTAAACAACCTCACCACCATGTTATCACCTACCACCATGTAAAAAACACCTCACCACCATGTTATTAAAAACACTCACCACAATGTTATTAAAAACACTCACCGCAAGGTATTAAAACAGCCTACCGCCAAGGTATTGAAACACCTCACACCATGTTATTCAAAAACACTACCATCATGTTATTAAAAACACCTCACCCAAGGTATATAAAAACACTCACCGCCAAGGTATTAAAACACCTCACCACCAATGTTATTAAAAACACCTCACCCACCATGTTATTAAAACACCTCACCACCATGTTATTAAAACACATCACCGCCAGGTATTAAAAACACTCACCGCCAAGGTATTAAAAACACCTCACCACCATGTTATTAAAAACACCTCACCATCATGTTATTAAAAACACCTCACCGCCAAGGTATTAAAAACACCTCACCACAATGTTATTAAAAACCCCTCATCACAATGTTATTAAAAGCACCTCACCGCCAAGTATTAAAAACACCTCACCGCCAAGGTATTAAAAACACCTCACCCCAGTTATTAAAACACTCACCGCAAGGTATTAAACACCTCACCCCAAGGTATTAAAAACACCTCACCACCATGTTATTAAAACACCTCACCACCATGTATTAAAAACACCTCACCGCCAAGGTATAAAAACATCTCACTGCCACATTATGAAAAACATCTCACCCAAGGTATTAAAAAATATCTCACCACAATGTTATTAAACACCTCACCGCTAAGGTATTAAAAACACTCACACAATGTTGTTAAAAAACACCTCACCCCAAGGTATTAAAAACACCTCACCACAAGTTGTTAAAAACACCTCCACCGCAAGGTATTAAAAACACCTCCACCACAATGTTATTAAAAACACCTCACCGCCAAGGTTATTAAAAACACCTCACCGCCAAGGTATTAAAACACCTCGACGCCAAGATATAAAAACACTCACCACCAGTATTAAAAACAATCACCACCATGTATATAAAACACCTCAACCACATGTATTAAAAACACCTCACCACCATGTATTAAAACACCTCAATGCCAAGTTTAAAAACACCTCACGCCAAGATATTAAAAAACACCTCACCACCATGTTAATAAAAACATCTCACCGCCACATTGTGAAAAACACCACGCCAAGTATTAAAAACACTCACCGCCACATTATTAAAAAACCTCACTGCACAATATAAAAACACTCACCTCCACAAATCCAACCAAATATTAAAATCACCTCCCCAGCCATGTTCATAAAACACCTCACCACCAAGGTAATCAAAAACACCTCAAGGCCCATGTTATTAAAAACACCGTCACCGCACGTATTCAAATCACCTCACCGCCATCCTTTAATATATTATTTTCTGTTAACGTCTGTGCGTAATTTGACATTCTCTCTCCCGAAAACTGCCGGACGGGATTGGTCGACACTGTTCGGCATGCGGGTGATCTGTGGTCTAATGAACAGCAGGGCTATTGAGATCCGCGCCAAGATGGACAGGTTTTGGGAATTTTTGGCGATTTTTCTAATTTTTACATTCCGTTTGCATGGCGACATGTTGACGTCACTGCTGAGAGGCATAATGACGTCATGACATCATCGTCATTTCGCCAGACGTCATACGTCTGTCGTCGACAGAACCGTCACCTGCTGAGAGGCGTAATGCCACTCCTAGAAAACAGCGTCTACATGTGAAACCCTCTCTGCAACATGCTGACTACATCAGAAAGTGAATTTGATGCAAAAAATGTAACAAGTAACATTGTATAAGTAAAGAAATTACGATAATAACATTGTGAACACTGGATATATTGACGCCTAATGAACGCCTCACTTTCAAACTTCGCGCAGAGTGCGTTTGGCTGGTGTTATTAAAATACCTCATTGCCATAGGTATTAAAAACACTCACAGCCATGCTTATCAAAAAACCTCACCGGCACGCAATTCAAAACACCTCACAATCGATGTTATTAAATACCTCACTCCACGTAATATCAAAACAGCTCACTGAAATGTTAATTAAAATATACCACACCTCCACGTCATTCAAAGCAGCTCACCACCATGTTTTAATATACCACACCTTCCAGTAATTCAAAACAGCTCACCACCATGTTATTAAATATACCACACCTCCACGTAATTCAAACAGCTACCACCGATGTTATATTCAAAAATAACTCACCTTCCACGTAATTCAAAACAGCTCACTGCCAATGTTATTAATATACCACACCTCCACGTCAATTCAAAAGCAGCTCACGCACCATGTTATTAAATAATACCAACCTCCACGTATTCCAAAACATGCCACCACATGTTATTAAAATAACCTCACGCTCACGTAAAAATTTTGCCAAACACCTCACTTGCATGGTTATTAAATATACCACACCTCCCTGTCAATTCAAAGCAGGCTCACCACTGTTATTTAAATTAACGACACCTCACGTAATTCAAAAACAGCTCACTCACCATGTTATATAAAAATACCCTCACCTCCACGTAATTCAAAACAGCTCACGTGCCATGTTATTAAAATATACCCACACCTCCCGTAATTCAAAACACCTCCCTGCCATGTATTAAAAACCCTCACCGGCATGTTATTAAAAATACCTCACCTCCACGGTAATTCAAAACAGCTCACGCACCATGTTATTAAAAATTCCTGCATCACAAGGTATTAAAATCACCTCATTGCCATGTTATAAAAACAACTCACGGCACGTAATTCCAAACACCTCAACACGCATGATATTAAAAATACTCACATCCACGTATTCAAAGAAGCAGCTCATGCCATGTTATTAAAAATACCTCATCACCAAGGTAATAAAATCAACTACTGCCTGTTACCAAAAAACACTCACCCCCGACGTAATTATAAAACAGCCTCAACCACCATGTTATTAAAAATACCTCACACTCACAGGTATTAAAACACCTCACGCCATGTTACCAAAACACGCTCACCACTGTATTAAAAACAGCTCACCAACCATGTTATTTAAAATACCATACCAAGATTAATCAGCCTCACCCATGTTTATAATACCTCACCCCCACGTAATTCAAAACACCTCACTGCCGATGTTCATTAAAAATACGTCATTGCTCATCAGTATTAAAATACCTACTGCCACATGTATTAAAAAACTCTCACTGCACAAGGTATTAAAAACACCTCACCGACGTATATTCAAAACAACTCAACCGCCATAGGTATTAAAATACCTCACACGTATTCAAACACCTCACCTACATGTCGGTGATAGAGCCATCTATTTAACGATGAGGATAAGTACGCTAGTTGCCGTGTCATGATTTACAGCAATCAGAATTGAAACCATTTATTTTGCAAAATTTACAGAATATTTCCGTGATTACATTTTTATAAACAACTGAAGTTGAGATGAAGTAAAAAAAAAAAAAGTTTTTTCCAAAAAATGTCAAAAAGAAATACCTGAGGAGCATACACATGGAGGAGTAAGGTGCAGCCCAGAATGTTTGGTATAATTTCACAAAAGTTTGAGGGGAGTAGTTTAGTGACAAAATTTAACAAGTATTGTGGGTCCACCAATGGGACAAAACACTCATGCAGTCAGCTGCATGCACATGTGGTGCTGGGCAGAGAACAAGAATGTACAACAAATCACTCTGATCAAAAGCTGTGGTTTCGGCTGATATGTCCAAATATATGACAGATATATTCCCACCTGAAAGGGGAACAGACTCGGGGGGGGGGGGGGAAATTATGGGAAAATCCGATCAAAGCCACGTACAAGTGCATATCATAGCCAGGGCCATGCCAACACATCAAAGCCAGGGCCTCGGAATGACCTTGTACGACAATAAAAGGCAGCACAAGAGTCATACGAGGCAGGAAGGGAACAACGATGTGGAAACCAGAGAAAAGCCACAGCTGGGTGCACTGGCACATCCAAGCTGAAGTTAAATTTTCCCAGACCGATTTGGTAACGCACAAATTTAAAGCACCTTAAATATCACTCAACACCTCCCATGGCACGTGCAGCCTCCGCCACAAGTTATGTTAGAAGGAGCTGATTCGTCATACCAGTCATGGATATGTTAACACCAACTTGGGGCATTCAAAAATAATGTTAACGCTTTATTTTTTTTAGTAATTTACATAAAATTAATCGATGAAACAATCACAAGTCGGTAAGCAATTATAGCGCTGGTGTTGGCCTTAGTGGTTAGGGTGTTGGCTTGGGATCAGAGTCCCTAGTGCAAGCCCTGTGTGCTGAATTAATACACCCAGGGGTTGAACTGCAGGCCTGTCACCCTTCTGATGATTCGGCGAATGAGTACCATGTGTATTGTAGAGAAGGGGGCACTGCATCAGCGACAGTCATGCTTCCAAGAAATGAGAGCTACCCGGCAGCTAAGCCTCAATAACGCAAGAAGAAAGAAGGCAATTTTTTTTTTAAATATAAAACTCATGTTCCAATGCAAATGACTTGCAACGTCATCGGTCAGGTGCAATTTTTGTTGCAAATTAAGTCAGTTAAAAAAAAAAAATGGATCAGCGGTGTTCAAGTTGGACCCTCAATGAGAAAGGAGAAAGCAACAAAGGAAGGCCCTAAAAGGAGTTTGCTTTGTTTAAAAATATAAAAATTCCAATAAATCAATGCTTCAAGAAGAAAGAGAATGACAGATGAAGAAACGAGAGCTTCGGTTTCAGCAAGACAGGCTGTGGAATGTAGAAACAGGCGCTTAAGAGCCACTCAACAAGCAATCCAATGAAAATGGTTGATAAAGAACGCTGGCTTGGCAAGCAATAGCAAGCCTGATTAGTGATCGACACCTTAAGCATGACATTTTTTCCAAGGGGGGAAAAAGGCAATAAAACCATGAAATGCTACCAGATATATTGCATTTCAGTCGAAAGAAACATAGGCAAAGTGAGTGCGAAAAATAACACGGAGCCCTCTTTTTGGGGGTTGAAAATAACAGAGTCCTCTTTGTTTGGGGGGCAAAATAACAACGGAGCCTTCTTATTTGGGGTGAAAGTACACCTGAGTCCCTCTTTGGTTGAAGTGAAACATAACAACTGAGTTCCCGCTTTTGGGCGAATAATAACACGAGTCCCATTTTGGGGCGAAAAATAACAACGCAGTCCTCTTTTGGGGGGCGAAAATAACACCGAGTCTCTTTTGGAGCGAAAAACACGAAGTCCTCTTTTGGGGGCAAAGAATAACATGGAGTCCTCCTTTTTTTGGAGGCGATAACATGGAGTCCTCTTTTTTGGAGCGAAAATAACACGGAGTCTTCTTTTGGGGGTGAAAATAACACGGACCACTCTTTTTGGGGGGGGGGGGGCATTTTGGGACAAAATTTTTTGTGCCAGGGCCCCTAAAAATTGTCATCTGCCCTCTGATGCAACTGCATCATTTCATTTGGATGTTGGAAGATACACTGTGGTGTTTCACAGACTATAATTTGCTGTTGTACATGCACAGCTAACACATGTTAATACCCAGTAAAAGGTGCTATTAATGGGTAATTAGCTGTACGCAATACAAAGATGTTTTTATCAGCGTTAAGGGTTAGGCATGTGTTAGCAAAGCCTCGCTTAAACTCCTTTGGTAAATTTAGCCCTAAATATTTATTGCAACACCACCCCTCACAAACAAGCATGTCCGAGATAAAATGTGGTGAACCGCACCAATGCTACATGTGTCCAGAAGATGGGAAGTTTCCCCAGTCCAGTACACCATCCATCTTCTTTCTTTCTTTTTACCCAGTCAACGTTCTACCATGTGTGCCTGTATGCACAAGACCTTTAAGTCTGTGTTAAAGTTTTGTGTTAAGTTAAAAACAGAAGTTAGTTATGCAAGATCAACATGAGGTTCTCTGTAAACATATTTTATAATTTATGAGTTTTTCTGGTAACGAGTTGATTTGCCATGTATTAGATTAGAAATCAGCAACATCACACCGTGAGTCACAAATGTGACTAAACCTGCTTCAAGCTGCAAATTGTAATTTGAACAGCGTGGTTATCATCATTGTTTTCTAAGTTTACATTCTTTCTTTCTTAAATTTCCTATACATCCTCCATAATTGCCTGGTTGGCCTGCAGAGATAAATCTTCAGCACAAATTGGAATCGCAAATCCTGGTCACGTTATCATACACATAAAAGACATCCGTTTAAGAATTTTCAGCATATGAACGGATCATCATTGGGTACTGTCCTCAGGTTTAAACCTTGCATTCTTCGAACCTATCCAAAAAGTGGGTCCGCAAAACTTTAGTTGTGGTCTGAAGGCAATAAAATCAGCAGAGAAATAGAGAGACGGAGACAAAATGACTAGAATGGGATGAAATGAGACTGGAGGCAAAAACGGAAATGAGATGAGCACTGGCCAGCCCAGGAGGACAAATCTAGACGAAGAAAAGACAAATATTTCATGCTCCATGCAGCAGAAAACAATTTGTGGCAACGAAGGTGCACATCATAATGGCAAATATATTCTTCATCTTTTGGTCAAAATGACATGTTTTTTGCAAGCAGATAAATTTCTTCAATGGCAACACTCAAAAATGACCAAGCAATGTGGTCAGCATTGGACTCACAATACAAGAGATGCGTGGAAGAGTACCCCACAAATCTCTGGTTGTGACATGGTCTTGCCAAGAAACATTCAGGCTTTTACGAACTAAATGACATGGTGGATTACGCATCCAATTGTTCTCCAGTTGCTCTTAATTCGTGTAAAAGTTACAATGATGTTCTTACAAAAGTCTTTTTTTTCCTGAATGCGATGATGAACGTGTAACAAGCTCATCCATGAGCTCCTGACAATTAAAAAAGAATGATCTCGTAGCAAAAATATTAAAGTTTACGCTAACAGGTGGATTTGAATCGTAAGTTTTGAGGATCATCAGAACACCGTCAGAATATGCATATGATGGAAGAATTGAGGTCAGCACTGAGGAGGTATGGTAATGGGAAGGTGGGAACAAATATGAATGGTTTGAAGTTTCCCCAAATAATAATCCAAAACGGAACCAATCGCGCTTTCACACCGAGATTTTAAAAAAAAAACGTGTGGATTAAAGTTTCCTTCTTCAGCCCTTACTGTCATATGTTAATAATGCCTTGAAGGAATTGGATTGTAAAAAAATGGAATGCTTTATCTGCTGTCATTTTTGTATACAAACTTTATAAAGCTATGAATTACAGTGTTCAAACGAAATGAAAAGTAAAGTTTTTATTCGTGAAATGGAAAAGGTGGCACCTCTGACTTTTTGGGAATGACAGTCCCCTTCAGTGGAGCCCTGCAACGTGATGAAAGCCAACTCATGGGAATTCAGTTTTCGGTGCTTATGAAGCAGGGAATGTGGTGGCCAGACAGCGGGCTTATTGGCAATAAATAACCGAGTAACGCCGGTCTAGTAAAGCGCAGGGAAAAGGTTGCAGAGTCGCAGCTGTGCTTGGAAGACGACTGCCTTGATGAGCGGGACATCTGTGCCAGTTGGAGGCAGAATTTGGGGTACTTGTCTCATGCTCTGAGCATGGTGTATGTGGAACACTATTGGATGGTGTGTCTGTTCGGTCCATGAAACCATGTGCCATTCGCATAAAGACCGAGTGCATCTGGTCCAAAGATGAAACGGTTATTCCCTGTCTATGCGGAAACCATGAAACTTTATAAAACGGGTTAGTGCTTGCATCAACGACCAGTCGTCCTTGTCTTTTCCCCCCAAATAGGTAAAAGTCAAACTTTATTTTCCGAAATTCGAACAACTGATGCTCCATCAGGTCACATGACCATCAACTGGCATGAACTTGAGTGAAAGCGAAGGAGAGAGAAAGGCTTGATGTGTCCTTCTATTCAAACGGGGATGGTTGATAAATACCGGTGCCGTAACGAAGCGGGGTACTTGCCTCCACAAGAAAGAGTTGCACTTTAAGGTGAAGGTTGATTTGGAAATGGTGGAGGTAATTGGTGAAAAGTGAACAAATCATGCCGATGTGTACATCCTTAGGGAATTATCCCTGAATTCCATGATATATTAATAGCACATGCAATATACTGGCCAATATACACTGTTGAAAGAGGGCAGCCCCATTTTACCCTTGGCCATAGACATCCATTAACCATTAATCGTGATAGCAGAGGGTACGTAAACCACATGATATCGATCGAATCGTTGCAAGCTTTTTTCTTTTCCTTTTTTTCATCCCTTAAAAGTTTATTTTTATGTCTAATAGAGTTGGAGGATATCTTTCCATTATCTTTTGTTGTAAACGGCGGCAGTATTTTTTTTTGTTTTCTTCATCTTTGCTGAGCAAGTATATGATAACACACGATTCACTTCAAGGTGGAATATACTTGCAAGTTGGCAGGCCACGGCTTCGGTGTGTTTGAAAATTTTGCTTTTTCTTTAAACTCATTAATATTACATATAGAAGCCGGGTCATAAGTTGAGCGAGGATCGGAGGGGAACAAGAACTCAGAGAATTAAGGGGAACAAAGAACAAGGACAATCAAAGGAAAAGGATGGGCAATGGGTGAGTGTGCCTGCTGTTGGAATTAATGGTTAGGGTGGAGGGCTTGGGATCTGAGGATCGACTGAGTTTTCAATCCCCCACATGGCTGTTTGGAATTATACCAAGTGGGGTACTCTGCCTGTCATCCTTTGTCGTGGTCAAAAATGTGTGCCAGCTCATGCTGGTAATCATGTGTTGGAGTGACGACTCCATCCAGGATGTGCCACATAGCCAATGAACTGGTTAACAGCAAGCACCAACACCTGCAGAAGAGCATGTCCCAATGGATGGATGGATAGAGGGGAGAAGTAAAGGAGAAAGCAGGACGACCTATGGGCAGCAACTATTGAAGGAATTGGAATGGAGGGACACAGGACATAGACACAAGATACAGGAGAAGAAGAAAAGAGAGGAATAGGGAGATGAAATAAAAGTTCATAGAACAGGGAATGGGGAGATTAAGGAATGGAGGTGACGTTCTGCTTTAAAAATTGGGGAGGGTAAAAAAAGTGTGGGATTCTGGAAGAACTTGTGTGACCAGAACAGGCTGCAAGACAATGGGATGAGAGGATGGGAAAGGCAATATAACACAGTCAACTAAATGTGCTTTGTTCAGCGAGGCAGACCTGGGAACTAAATTTAAACGAAACATCAACCACCTACTAATGGAAGCTTTTACAATTAATCGCCTGCTTGATCTTAATGATTAGTGAACTTTATACGCCATGTGCATGATGGCCTTATAAATGATGCGTAAAAGCATTGCGCTTCAGGAGATTTTTCCCAAGTTAGAATAAGAATGGCAGCACAACTTGCTGTGGTTTTCATCAGTGAGCATACAATGCTAGGTCCATATTTTCAGGTCAGCAATCGCGACATGTCTGCAAAAAGTACTCACCAACTACCAGTAATGCCACAAATTTAGATGAATTTGAGGTCAACAAATTATATAGAAACATTTTTTCCAAATGAACTTTATTATTCATAACTGAAGAGATCAAACTAAATTAGGCCTTATGTTTGTTACTTTTGACCTCAAAATAATTTAATTGATTTTTAGTGACCTTGATATGCAAATCTCTCAATTCAAGTAATCGGATGAAATTGAGGATTTTTTTTTGGGGAAAAAAATTTTTTTGACAAATTTGGGTGGAACCTTTGGCCTATGTTGACCTTTGACCTTTTGACTCAAAAATAGGCTTATTGCTTATGTAAACTCTAAGCATGTGGTGAAGTTCATGAAGATCGGTATAAAATTGTGAAACCTGTCGATGATAAACACTAAAAACAGACAGACAAACAGACAGACAACAAGAAAAAGACGTGCAGAGCAATGAATAACTTGCAAATCCACACCCTCTCCAACAGTTGCCAATGGATACATCAAATTGTCCATTTCATTCAGATTAAAATTGACAATCTTAATCAAAGCTCAGGTCATTTGGATGAAATTGATTATTTTTTTCAGATTGAAAATTTTGATGATTTTAGAAGTTTGGGCCTTGAATTTACCTTTTGAGACCTTTTGGACCCCTCATATGGTGGTTTCACCCAATTCAGTGATGCAAATGTGTAAATTCTGTTCAACTTTCAAGTCAATCAGATTAAAAATGACTTTTAGAAAATTTGAATGCTCAGATGACCTTTTACCTCAACATCAACTAGGCTTCTCAGTTGAGACTACTCTACAGCTTGGCAAAGTTTCATGATGATTTTGGTTACGCATTGTACCAGTAGGTGATTGACAAACTGACATAAGAAAAGACATTGGTGCAGACACAATACTGACAAAAATCCACGCCCCCTCGTCCAAAGTTTGTCATGGATACATCAAATGTCCATCTTCATTAGATGAAATTGACAATCTTAATCAAAGCTCAGGTCAATTAAGATGAAAATTGATTATTTTTTCCATTGAAATTGATGATTTAAATGAACCTTGAGTTGACCTTTGACCTATAATTAAAGATGATGATGTTTAAAATTAATTGTAATAACTTTTTAAAAAAAAAAAAACCCTTAAAACTCCCAAAAGAAATGGAAAGTTTTTAAAAACATAAAATAAAACAAAATAATGAGTAAAAAC
Source organism: Eptatretus atami (assembly GCA_035128595.1). NCBI lineage: Eukaryota > Metazoa > Chordata > Myxini > Myxiniformes > Myxinidae > Eptatretus > Eptatretus atami. Next base: position 16,092,181 of record CM068963.1, read on the forward strand.
CTCCACACCCACCAAAAAAAAATAAAAACTTCAAAATAGTGGTTAATGTAGATTTTGATCTCCAGTGCCGAAGCAGAATGCTAATGGAGTTTCCCACTGGACGGCAAGCTCAGTCGCTGCTTGAACCAGACCCAGTTGCCTTATATCGCCAGTGGATGCAACGAGCCTTCTGCCGAATATCACTAACGATGGTGGACGTAATCGGCCATACATCCAGTTGTCGATGGCGACTGGTTCCAATAAATAATTTTGGGCTGAGGCCGGCGTATTCTGGCTTTCAGAAGGCAACAAATTTGTCCTGGCATTCTTTGGTCTTTTTGGCAGTCTAGCATGAGCTCCCATCTTCCATGAACAGAGTGTTTGTTTTTGACCATCTGATCAGTGGAGAAGACGGGGAGAAATTCCATTCCTAGGATAGAAATGTTACATTGTGGAGTTTGATGTTGCCAACCACTCCACAAACCAGCCACTGCCAGAATTTCTCCCCATAACCATCATAAAAAACCACCATGTTTGACAGTGGTTTGCAATGGTTCAAAGAGAACTCTTGACTGGGAATCTCCAGACGCATACGCATCCACTGCCAGAAAAATTGAGTAAATTGGACTCATCCTGAAAAATGAAGTTTGCCAAAATCCAAGGGTCTGGTGGCCATCTCGTCAGCCCACTTCCTTCCTCCTTTGAATGTTGGCTGGTCGAATTCAGAGTTTTCTCCCGAGCTTGCTCCTTCCATAGTAGCCCAGTTTGATGAAGTATCACCACGACAGTTCTTGAGCCAACTTGGACCTCCTCTGCAACGTCTGCTGTCTTGCAACGGGGAGTTTTACAAATGGACCGCTTGACGGCTCCGAAGACCCTTTCCTGAGGGCCAGGTCGACCAGAACGGGAAAGCTGTGGATTCCTTGCCTTACTAGTAATGCATCAATCACCTGATTGACGGCATAGAAAGCGGAAATGCCAAGGTTTCTGAGCTGTCTGATGTGGCGGCTCCACCTTCCAATTGGCTGTATTGTACTTCGTCCTCTTTGAAAATCCGGAACGTTTCTGTGCTCTCTGGGTTGAGGCAGAGTTAATCGTCACAAGACACAGGAACTCATTTCTGCAATAAATAGTTGAATATTAGTACAAACACTGAGTAAAATGTTAGCACAGATGAAATGAATAAATGTAATGTCATTTACTTGTCATGTTCTCTGTATGTGTTGTATCGATGTGTGTGAATCTACCTTGAGGAAATTTAGTCGTTTCAAAATACCACGATTGACGTGTCTTAATTGGTTCTTAACGTGAGGGGTTGGGCGATTATTTTGGTGTTGCTTGTGATACTTCTAGTTCATCGTATGTGTTGCACAACAAAGCTGGCTATATAATGGGTTAAATACAAGCTTGCTATAATGGGGTTAAAATTAACAACAGCTGGCCTATATATGGGTTAAATTAACAACAGCTGGACTTATATGGGTTAAATTTAACAACAGCTGGCTATATAGGTTAAGAATTTGAATCTGTCACATGTAATACAGTTATGTCTTTTTGTTACTGCATCCACCGAGGTGGAAAGGAGGTTTTTGCTTTCACCACTGTCTCTGTTTGTCTGTGGCCCATCTAGTTTTTTTTATTGCGAACATGAATTTTAAGTAAAGAGCAGTGCAATACATCCTTTCAATGAAGTACCGTGCTTGTACAGCTGTCTGTAAATATCTCTGCATTGTTTTTACACAACAGCTGGTTGCATACGGATTATAATATTGTAAGTTAAAGATGTCTGTTTCGTTCTTCTATTGATATCACTTTTAATAAACTGTAAATAATATTTGGTACATTTAAACATCAGGGGGTTGGGGCGTTGGCTTCAAGGGATTGGGCTATTCGGTGGCGGTGGGCAAAAAAAGTTTAAGAAACCACTGTCACAATATCCATGATTATCACGCGTATTCTTTACTTCCGATAATATTGTTTGGGTCCACAGTTCTTGTTCTACAGTGTGAAAGCCTTACATGTTGGTGAGAGTAAATAAACATCATGGATTTCTTTTGTCGGATCTCGATGCATGGAAACCGCAGTTTTCTTGAGGAACGAAGGCGGTGACAACCCATCATGGTTATGAATATGGCTTTAAATGGGCTTTTGCAATGGAGAATAAAGTGAGGATTATCAAAAATATACGGTCCCAATGTTTCATTTAATAAACATTTCAACGGTAAACATGCAATACCATAGCATACCCATCTCCTTTGATAAGCCATATTAACCTTAGTTCATGTTGGGACGCATTGTTTCTCGGAGCCTTTACTGGACTCCTTGGCAGGTGACATTCCTGATTTTCAACAACTTTTGTGGTTTCAGTCTCTTGTAGTTGTTTTTTTAATTTTTGCTGAATTGAATATACCTGCATTCCCAAACTTTGGTTCCTGCCAAATTAATTATGTTTGGAGTGAAA
>CM068963.1:16102151-16115839 GCA_035128595.1 Eptatretus atami
TGTTATTAAAAACACCTCACCACTATGTTAGTAAAAACACCTCACCGCCAAGGTATTAAAAACACCTCACCACAATGTTATTAAAAACACCTCACAACAATGTTATTAAAAACACCTCACCGCCAAGGTATTAAAAACACCTCACCACCATGTTATTAAAAACACCTCACCAGAGAGATTGTCCTGTTGGCCAGCTGCAAACGGCCTGCAGTGGCGGCCCGTGCACCGGTTTTCGTTTGACTTTCTTTTTCCTGCAGAGTCCATTGACTCTGGGGCCAGGTTTAGTGTAAATTATAAGGTTAAGGCTAAGTGTATTGTACTGTAAATAGTGAAGTGCGCCCCGCATGTTGTCTTAGCGCCGGCAATTTTATATTTAAGTCATCCGTGTGAGTGAGTTTGTTTAGTTAGTTACTCAGCCTCAGGTTATTATTTTGGGGACACGAATACCATGAATGTCGCACTCCAGGGATCGTAGTAAAAACGTAACTAGGGAACTACACATGATGGCACATACGATAATTTTACGACTCGGGACGAGTCTGTAAAAAGGGGGGGGTAGTGTACGGCTGTGGAAATTCGCAACATCATAAAGGTCCATAGGTGAGGTATTTCTGAGACATGTGTAGTTAGCTCCAACCCGTTGTATGAGGGAATTAATGTGATTTCATTCGGGCTGCGATCCTTTTGAGTTAGCATTTTCTGTGTCTGCTGTTATTTTCGAACCAACCACACTATCAACGCCAAACAACGCAACCACTACTTCAATCGTCAACAACACGTTCAACAACAACACGCTAACCACGCCACCACTCTAACAACGCAGCCCCGCCACCTCACAACCACGCACCATCTCACCACGCTACCCTACAACCAACGCATCCCAGGTCACTAACGACGGTTTGCGCGTTGAAGGCCGTCTGAACGGCTTCGCCTCGTCCCCCAAAGCCGCAGGTGGAAGGGAACGAGAGGAACGCCCCCTTTCTGGAAGCGCCTCGAAGGAAGGTGGAGCCGGAACGGGCGTGGCGCCGGGCGTATAAGGCGGAGGCGGCTGAGGCTTCTTCTCTCTCTTACGTCGTCGATGCTTCTGCTCTCTGCTTCTTCGTGCGATCCTTCTGCTTGGAGGTTCTTTTTCTCTGCTCGCTTCTCTGGTTGGCGCTCGCTCGTGCCCTGCTGCTCCGGGTTCGCGTTGCTCTCCTGTCGGTCGGTGCTCGGTCCAAGGCGGTCGAGAGGCCGGTACGGGCAGGCGCGCCGGAGAGGCCTTGCGGCGCGCTCGAGGGGAGTCACGACCGCGGGACGGGCCGCAAGGACAGCACTAAGGGAAGTCGCGACTTCCATTTCTTTTGGGTTTTGTGTGAAGCGTGTGTTGTGGCGCCAGTCCGTGAAGTAGAATTGTGGTAAGTGGTCGTGTGTCGCGTAATCGGTCGTAGCTCTGCTTCTTTTGTTTTCTGTTTGATATATTGTGCAATTGCTTATTGTGACTTACAATACAATGCTGTTTTGCTTTATGTGTGCTCGTATACGTGTCGGTGTAAAATAATGCGTCTTGTGAATTCTTCCCTCCGTTCGCCGCGATCCTTCCTTCGTTGGTCTCCATCTTGTTTCACGTAAAGGGTTCGTCGTGGGCGCGGGCCCCCGATAATTATCTGAACCGTCAAGGCCACGATAACACCGCTCGGTAATCCCCGTTAGCCGAACGAGCCGCTTAAGCGGTCGTGTCCGAAGTCGGCCTGTGGCGAGGTACAATCCCTCGTAGGTTACCCGTGCGGGTATTAGGTATATCGACTTTCGGCGATTCACCCTATTTCGCGCGGGTAGAATTGCGACTGGGTGTGGTGAGGCCGAAAGCTCCACCCGTGACTGGATCCCGGCGTTAGCCCGGGAGGGTCACGACTGAATGTCCGTCCGGTGGCGAGGCGGTCGCGCGATTCGAGTCACGCTGGCCGATCGCACGCCGACGGGCGCGAATCGCAACAAAATATATATATAAAATATCATATATCACATACATATACTATCACATATATATACATATATATAACATATACATATACATCATACATATTATAATACACCTACATATATACACAACATATATAATCATGCGATATATAATACATAATATATACTACATACATATACATATATATTATATATAAACATATATACATATACAATATATATATATTTATATATAAAACTTAGTTAGCCGTTTTTCTTTTACTATCTTTATTTTGCAACAACCCGCAAACCGCATCTCAACCACCTTCGCCACAACCGCATCTCAACAACCACGCCATCCACACACATAAGCGCCAGCCACAACAACCACAAACCGACTTCTCCACAACCGCCGACATCTCCGACGACACCAAAGGGCACAACAACAACTGCGATCACTCCTCGGAAAGCGACGGGTTAAGTATTCACTTTGCAAGTTCCTCAGATCGGGTAAACAAGATTTGACGGTTGGAACCAACTCCCGCCCAATTTCCCTCAGATCGGGTAAACAAGATTGACGGTTGGGAAACAACAACTCATCCAGCCGATCTCTGTTGAAATGTCCCCCCCCCCCCGCGGCGCCGAAGGGAGGGGCGAGGCGACAGGTGGATAAAAGGGCGCGCGGAACCAAGGTTGTGGTTGTGTGGAGGAGAGGGAAGAGAGTTGAGGAGTGAGTCGGTGGAGCCAGTCGGTGGAGAGTGAGTCGGTGGAGGGTCTGTCTCTCGAGGTGGTTGTCGAGTTGGGTCTGCTGAGGTTCAGTCAGCCAGTCTGTGGAGTGTCTGTCGGGGGTTCGGAGCGCCTGGAGCCTGAAGCCTGCAGTCGGTGGCGAAGCTGAGGAGAGCGGAGGAGACGCGAGCACGGGCCAAGCCTGCTGTGCCGCGCGGAGCTGCGTGTTCGTGTTCGGGACGTGGAGAGAGCCGGAGAGGGCTCGGCAACCAGCACCGAACGGTCTGAGGTGAAAGGTAACCTGCACGGCCTCTCTGGAGCTCCTTCGTTCTCAAAGCTCCAGGTTTATAAAGACCCGAGAGGTCCAGTCTACCCCTCGTCTTTGAGGGGTTTTTTCCTTGCTTTTCTTTGTATGAAAGTTGTGGCGCCGAGTCGTCAAGTAGACTTGTATAAGTGACTGTACATAATAAATAGACGGTCGTAGCGCTTTGTCTTGCTCACCGTCTTGTCCCTACCCCATCCCATTGCATAACTGCATGCGTGTTTTGCATTCATTGCTTGATTGTATACGTGCTTATGTGTTGTTTTGGAAATAAATGTGCTTCTTAAAATGTTGACCCATTCGTCGCGTCATTTTCCCAATTGAACTGCAGCTTGCCCTCGGAATATTGGGCTTTAATAGCCGATAATAGAATCGGGTCCAGCGAGGGCCTTCGCGATAATACCCCGCGCGGTTATCCCAAAACGGAGCGAGCTGCTTAGCGGCTCGTGTCCAAGCAGGTCTGCTGAGGTACAATCTCTCGTAATCTACCCGCGGACATAATTAGGTAAATCGATTATTTGGCGATCGGACCCTGTAGCGGGCGCGGGTAAGTGCGGACAAGGTTGTGGTGTGCTTTGGAGCACCCGTAACTGGTTTTCGGCGTTGTTTCGGAAGTCTCGACTGAATTGTCCGTCCGGTGGCATACGGCCGCGATTCGGCTAAAAGCGGCTGTCCGCACGCCGGCGGGCGAGAATTTGTAACAATATATATATATATAATATATACATATATATTAATATATATACATACATATATACACTTATATAATTATATATATATTCATATATCATGCATACATATATATATATATATATTATATATATATATATATATAAGTTAATATATATGTATGTATATTGTATAAATATGTATATAATGAATGTATAATATATATATGTACTATGTATACTTGGTGTATATAACCAAGCTGTTATAGGACTGTTATTTGTTATATATATATATATAATTATATAGAATTTGGAATTCAATCGCACACAACATACAGGGTTCCATTAGTCAGCTATGTCGATAAGTGCATGTTCCCTAGATAGCTCACCTTCCATTGTTTAATATGTTTTGAAATCGATTAATGCACTGCGGATCGATTAATAGTTAGGGAGCAAACAATGGAGACGTCCCTCCCCTCTTCTGCGAAGAGGAAGAAGAACCTGCGGTGACGTCAACAACTCCCCACCCGTGGTTGAGCGGGGGGGGGGTTTGGATCACGAGGGCATGAGTCACGCCGGGTGCGGGGGAGGGGTGCAAAGGATAAAGAGGACATCATTTTCTTTGTTCAAAAAGAGTTCGTGGAAAGAGTTCGCGGTGAAAGTCCCGTGAAAGAGTTTGTGGCTGAGTTCGTAAAAGAGTCCCGTGTAGGGCTGAGTTCGTGGGCTGAGTTCGTGGGAGTCCCGTGGCAGAGTTCGTGTGCTGAGTCCGTGGGCGGAGTAAGCTTTTTGCTTCGGCAGTTGGGGGAGTCGGAAGAAGCAGAAGCCAAGGAGCTGCGTGGAAGTCCGGGCGTCGCGAAGGAGACGAGCTTGGAGGCGCAGCCTTGCCTGCTGTGTCGCGCAAACCGCGCGTTCGTGTGGAGAGAGCCGGAGAGAGCTCGCTGCCACACGGAAGGCCCGAGCTCGACCGCGGCTATGCTAGCTGCCATGGGAAGGAGCGTCGCGGTCGCCGCAAGCGCGTTGTGTGGAGAGAGCCGAGAGGCTCGCCTGCCACACGGAAGGGAGCCGAAGAGGGGGGGCGGCAAGGCGGGGGCGGAGAGAGGCGAGGCAGAAGGCGAGGCTAGGACAGGGAAGGGTAGGGTGGAGGCCGAGCTCGACACGCTACGCTGCTGCCGTGGAAGAGATCGCGTCGCCCAATCTTCGTGGAGAGAGCCGAGAGAGCTCGCCTGCCAACGGAAGCGAGCTCGACCGCGGCTAAGCTAGCTGCTGTGGGGACGGGACGTCGCGGGTCGCCCAAGCAGACACCACGAGGTGCAGGTAACCTGCAACGGTCTCGTGGGACTCGTTCGTCTGCCAAGTCCAACGCCATAAAGACCCAAGAGGTCCAGTCTGACCCCATTGCCTTTGATGGGGTCTTTTTCTGCTTTTCTTTCGAATGAATGTTTTGTGCGCGAGTCCCGTAAGTAAAACTGTGTAAGTGACTGTACATTAATAATTGCTTATAGACGGTTGTAGTTCTTTGTCGTGCTTTTGTTGCTGTTTAATTGCATACGTGTTTCATTATAATAAATGTCCTGTGTAAATGTAAACCTGCTCGCTTCGTCCATCCCTCATTGACTGAACATTTCATGTGTTGGGAGTTAGAAAGCCGTTGGTTTGCCGTAATAGGGGACTTTGGACCGACGGTTCTCGCGATTAAGCCGCTCGGAATCGCGCACGGACAAGCTCGCCTCGGCGGTTTGTTCCGTACGAGATCGTCGAGGGTGGAATACCCCGGTAGTTTGGATCACGTGGGTATTTAGTACATTGAAGATTGGCAATCGACCTACCCCACGTGATCTGCCGATTGGCGTATTTCGGTTCTTGTACAAGGACCCGTCGCTCGAGTTATCCGGGCGGCGATCTATATTCCGGGCGATCGTCGGGCCGACTCGACTTGCGGCTCCGTTCAGAGCGTCGTTGGCGGCCGACCCCGCCCGTACAATATATATATATATATATATATATATATATATATATATATATATATACATACATTGTGAAGGGTTGTTGCGAATGGAAGGTTGTGAATGTCTGCAGCTATTGAAGAACCTGGGTTGGGTTTGAAGGAGAAAAGGATTAACTTGTGTCGCTTTCTTGGTTGCTTTGTGCAGCTTCTTTGGCGAGAAGAGCATGGGAGCTTAATATATCGAGTAAGGGTGGGGAGTAGAAAACAAATAGCGATTTGAGGACATCTTGCCTCAACTCACGACTTCCCACCGAAATATTACGCTTGGGAATTACTCAAACATCAGTTGGCTCCAGCCCGATTGCAGATGCCTTTCAGTGCCGTGCGTGCATGTTAATTCCTTCTGTTCATAATTTCACAGTCACACTGCATACTTTATTAACGAAGGCAATTTGTGGCCATTCACCTTCGTCATATAAAGGCATATCCCTGACTGCCTTCATTATAATTAAGTTTCCATTCCAAGCCCGCTTGCCAGCGGAGAAGGGGGAGAAATGTCGATGGCAAGTGAGTTTGCCAGCTTAGGCTCTTGCAGCACTGGCAAAGATATCTCCATGGTGTCCTCAAAATCTCACCTGCAATAATGCAGTGCACATTGCACTCATACAGTATGTAACCTCGCATAACTGTGCACCTTGTATCGACGTCTGGGTTCCGTGCCGAAAGCTCTTGGCAAGACCTTTAAGTGGAAAATCAAGCATGGTGTGAGGAATGCTGTCTCAAAGGATTCCAAGATCAATCTCAATTCCACTTTTGCTTTCTGTATACAACATAGGTCATGGGAACTCATATCATGAGTACATCAATGGCATCTGCAAATATATAACATAGTTCTGCCAATTTAAACTGAAGTAGCTGTGAGAACACCTGAATGATATCCCTTACAATGGAGAGGCCATCGTGATCGGACAAAGCATCTTAGCATGAGGAGAAGAGTTTCAGGATCGCACCACTAAAGCTGCAAATAATTTACAGAAACACGGTCATGGAGTGCCACGCCACTCCAATCGAGTGGTTCTTTTTCTGAGATGATGCCGAGTGTTTAATGAAACCAGTCCAAACATGACCAACGATGGCATTTACAGTTTTTGGGTCATTGCAGGGGATTATCTCAAAACTTCTACTTTGATCCAATTCTGAAATGCTTTCACAATTAAGGTCCAAATCTCAATATACGAATTCGAGTTTATGGAATCCTCCTTTAAATATCCATGTGTAATTTTTACCAAAGGTATTGGGACAGTCATGAAATATGCAGGCCGATAATTTAGGACCTTATTTAGTTTACAAAAGGGTATCACTGACATCAAGTGTAAGAAACATTGGTATATACTGGGAATAATGTCGCACATTTCCTCCTTTGGTGCAAAGTGCATGTCCCGCATTGTATTATTTTTGTTGACTATGGCACATAGAGCTCTCAGAGATATCCTAGGGTGGTGTGATTGGGTTTACATCAAGAGCTCTGGGCTGGTATTCACCACTGTTGCCACTGAACCAATTTCTAACATGCACAGAAGTTCACGAAGGTGCTAGTAATCGTAATGGCCCTCACCATGTGACTGCATCAAAACCAGTAGTGTGGTGTTGTCCAAAATGTCACAACATATCTTTTCAAAGTTTGGACGGTTCCTTTCAAGTTGGGGTATGGTATCCAAATACTTGGTAAGACAGTGCAGTACCGAGATAACACTTGATCATGCACGTATATGTCCTAAAACCATTTTCTTTCGAAGTTTGAAAATTCCAGTAAGTTTTATCGTTTAGAATAGGAATGAAAGAGGTGCAAGCAAACAAGTGGGAAGGGGAAAAGAATAGACTAGGAAGAAAGAGTAAAGACACAACCTAATAAAGCACAGATTAATTTTACTTTTATGAATAATCATAAGTATCATCCATCCATTGGGACCATGCTCTCTGCAGAGCGTTGGTGCTGCTTAAGCAGTCTCCTTGACTATTGGCACAATCCTGGATGGGTCGTCACTCCGACACAGTTATACCAGCATGCTGGCACTCATTTTTCCGACCCCGGAAGGATGACAGGTCGAGTTAAACCCACCTGGTTTTAATTAAACAGCTGAGCTGGATTTGAATTCAGGACCCTAGGACCCAAGCCCACACACCCTCACCATTAAGCCAACACAAGGCATAACATCAGAATATTCAAGGTATACGTGCATTATAGCACAGTAGAGTTAGGCCAAATAGCATTTTGTCTGCAAGGACTAAAGCTTAAGTAAGAGCTTATCCTTGTGCGAAGACAGCTTTCATTATCATCTCGACTGATCAATAATTGGCTAAATCCAAAGATCAGGTCCATTGTGTTGTTGCAAAGGCTACACTGGGCTGGTAGGAATTCAAAACGTGTGCATGTTCCTTTGCACTGTCTATCTCGCCTGGGTTCAAATCCCACCCAGATATAAACCCTCATTCTGGTGTTTCTGACGCAGGGTGAGGCATCAATGTGTATGCTGTCCATCAGATTGACGTGAGGCTGAAGGATCAGTCTCCATCACTGGTTGTTGGTGGACATCAAAGATCCCTCAGTGTTTTTATCGTAGCGCGTCCAGTAGTCTGGACTCACTACAATAAAAGTAGTAGCGAGTCCAGTACCTAACCAAGTTCCCGATTAATGGCCAAAAACTTTATCGTCAACCCACACTCAGCTAATGTGTGGGTTCGTTAACACTGCCAACCTGAGCTGAGAGACATCTTCGTTCTGCAGTAGACTGAGATGATGATGACGACGACGACGACGACGACGACGACGACGACGACGACTTGTACCATATAAACTTGACCTTCATGATGTAGGAACAGCTCTTGCGATTAAAGTTATTCCGGGTGTCATTTCATGTCGGACACTTATCTGCCGAGTCCGATCGATTAAAAACGTGGTTTCATGGTGCATCAAGCAACAATGTTCACTAAATTTTGATAACGATTATTCTGAAAAAAATATTTAAAATGGGAATCCATCCGACATCGATGAGGGCAATGCAACAAGGATTTTCCTGCTCCACCGCTGGAATCAGCACCCAATTTATTATTTTCTAAGAATACATGTGCAACTGAAATAAAAACGTTATTCCAATCACACGGCAGGAAAGGACAGCCAAGAGGTATGTCGACTTGCCTCAGAGCCGTCTAACCTCGATTCAAATCCTGACCAAGCTATAAACTGCCACCGTGGGGTTTCACATGCAGGGTGAGGCAACACACTGTGCACTGTCCATCAGAGAGATGTTTGACAGAGGACCCATCTGCCAGCACTGACCACTGGTGGGCGTTAGGATTCCAAAGTGTCATTCGCAAAGAGTCGGTGAGTTATTGCGACACCCTGAACAATACAAATTGCTGCCCTAACTGATTGCTGGAAGGCAACGGCAAGCTATCAGTGTAACCATTGCCAAGAAACTGATTCGTCCGCACTGATGCTCTTATCAAGAGTACGGCACATTTGATGATTAACAGTCGCACAGGTTAATTTGATCGAGCTGCGGGAAGTCAAGTCAATCAAGCCAAATGGAAGTTCCACAGTTTAGCGTTCAAACAGTAAATAGATACACTTTTCACAAGCATGTCTGAAACGAGCTGTTAGTTCATAGCGGTGAGCTGTGAAAACAGCTCACGGCCATGTAAAAACACATGCCTGGTGTGGGCTTAATGGTTAGGGTGGTGGGCTTTGATCCTAAGCTCCTGAGTTTAAATCCGGCTCAGGTGTTTAATTAATACCAGGTGGGGTTGATCGACCTGTCATCCTTCCGAGGTCGGCAAAATGAGTGCTGCTGGTATACTGTGTCGGAGTGGCAACCCGTCCAGGATTGTGCCCAACATCCAAGGAGACTGCTTAGCAGCACAACGCTCTGCACAGCGTATGGTCCCAATCTCCTCCTCCTTATATCCAGAAGTTTAGATGAAAAACTAAACAGGCCAACCTAAAGACATTATCTTACAGGAACATTCAAATGGCTTGCAAATGAACAAAACATTTATTGAATATTTCAAAATGTCCAGGTAGAGAGATGTTTTCACAAGTTAGTTTAAAATAGACAGCATGATGCATGCAACAGTGAGTTACATGTTATCCAACAAGCCTGTTATCAAATACTACCAGTTGTTCTACATCATAAGAAGATCACATAAAGTGCAAACAACTCTTCAGCTCTCATCTTGGAACCTTTAATCATTAAAACACGGTCCCCGTCACCCATTAAATACCAGATGAACATTTCACATGTAACCATTAATCTGCACAGGTAGTAATTCCAGCAAGTGCTGTTAATTGCCAACTTAAAGTCACTGACACAGAGCTAATTTGCCTTAATCAATCACCTCCAGGCGACATGTGTGTTTGAGACAGTGTGGTAATTTAAACCAACAATTTTATTCCCATCGTGCAATTTCTACTGCAAGCACATACAATGATTTACATATATATAGTGTGTGTGTGTGTGTGTGTTGTATGTATTATATATATATATATTATATATATATATATATATATAAATATACATACATATACACACACACACACACACACACACAAACATTAAACGTGGATTGGCTCACAACGTTCCCTCACCACACCGCTACAGAGGCACAGGCTTGTTTTAACTGAGGCTAATAATTGTACGTGAGTTGCTGCATTGTCATGATAAATATAAAGTAAAATTTAAAAAACCTCAAACGACACATTATTAAAAACACCTCATCGCCAAGTTATTTAAAACACCTCAGCCGCCATGTTATTAAAAACACCGTTACCACCATGTTAATTAAAAACACCTCACCACCATGTTATTAAAAATCCACCTCACCCACATGTTTTAAAAACACCTTCTACCACCATGTTATTAAAACACCTCACCACCATGTTATTTAAAAACATCTCACACAATGTTATTAAAAACCTCACACCATGTTATTAAAAACACTCACCGCCAAGGTATTAAAAATACCTCACCACATGTTATTAAACACCTCACCGCCAAGTATTAAAAACACCTCACCACCATGTTATTAAAAACACCTCACCACCATGTTATTAAAAACATCTCACCACAATGTTATTAAAAACACCTCACCACCTGTTATTAAAAACACCTCAGCCAAGGTATTAAAATACCTCACCACAATGTTATTATAAACACCTCACCGCCAAGGTATTAAAAACACTCACACAATGTTGTTAAAAGCACCTCACCGCCATGGTATTAACACTCATCACCATGTTATTAAAACACTCACCACCATGTTATTAAAACACCTCACCACCAAGGTATTAAAAACACCTCACCACAAGTTATTAAAAAACACCTCACCGCCAAGGTATTAAAAAACCTCACCGCAAGGTATTAAAAACACCTCACCACAATGTTATTAAAAACACTCACCGCAGGTATTAAAACACCTCACCACAATGTTATTAAAACACCTCACCACAATGTTATTAAAAACACCTCACCGCCAAGGTATTAAAAACACCTCACCAACAATGTTATTAAAACACTCACTGCCAAGGTATTAAACATACCCATCAGAGATGGGGAATCCCTCGCCATTGAAAAATAAGGAAATCAGATAAGCGGTTTTCCATTTATACAAAAAAACTTTTTTTTTTCAAGATGGCCACACCAGTCGGCCATCTCGGATCCGGCCACACCCAAAATCAACAGGGTTCTTCCTTTTCAGGTGGTACATGTGTGACCCAAATTTCAAATCGATATGGCAAACAGTTATGAGTTATTGCACTCACAGCTATAAATGTTTGACGCCCGGACGGACGGACGGACAGACAGCCGGATGGACAGACGGACGACCCGGGTGACAACAATATCCCCTTCCGCCACGCGGCGGGGTAAAAACTCACCCAATGTTGTTAAAACACCTCACCGCCAGGTATTAAAAACACCTCACCACAATGTTATTAAAAACAACACCGCAAGGTATTAAAACACCTTAGCGCCAGGTATTAAAAACCTCACCACATGTTATTAAAAACACCTACACTATGTTAGTAAAACACCTCACCGCCAAGGTATTAAAAACACCTCACCACAATGTTATTAAAACACCTCACAACAATGTTATTAAAAACACCTCACCGCCAAGGTATTAAAAAACCTCACCACCATGTTATTAAAACACCTCCCATCATGATATTAAAACACCTCACCGCCAAGGTATTAAAAACCTCACACAATGTTATTAAAAACACCTCATCACAATGTTATTAAAAACACCTCACCGCCAAGGTATTAAAAACACCTCACCGCCAAGGTATTAAAAACACCTCACCACCATGTTATTAAAAACACCTCACCACCATGTTATTAAAAACACTCACCGCTAAGGTATTAAAACACCCTCACCACAATGTTATTAAAAACAACCTCACACAATGTATTAAAAACACCCTCACCACCATGTTATTAAAAACACTCACCACTATTTATTAAACCTCACATATGTTATAAAACACCTCACCGCCAAGGTATTAAAAACACCTCACCACCATGTTATTAAAACACCTCACCACATGTTATTAAAAACACCTCAGCCAGTATTAAAAAACCTCACCACAATGTTATTAAAAAACACCTCACAACAATGTTATAAAACACAACTCACAGCCAAGGTATTAAAACACCTCACCACCTGTTATTTAAAAACACCTCACCACATGTTTATTAAAAACACCTCACCGCCAAGGTATTAAAAACACTTCACCCAATGTTTATTAAAACACCATCATCACATGTATTAAAAACACCTCACGCAAAGGTATTAAAAACACCTCACCGCCAAGGTATTAAAAACACCTCACCACCATGTTATTAAAAACACTCACACACTGTTATTAAAACACCTCACCGCCAAGGTATTAAAAACACCTCACCACAATGTATTAAAAACACCTCACACAATTGTTATTAAAACACCTCACCGCCAAGGTATAAAAACACCTCACCGCCAAGGTATTAAAAACACCTCACCACCATGTTATTAAAACACCTCACCACCATGTTATTAAAAACCACTCACCACCATGTTATTAAAACACCTCACCACAATGTTATTAAAAACACCTCACCGCCAAGGTAATTAAAAACCCTCACCGCAGATTAAAACACTCACCACCATGTTATTAAAAACACCTCACCATCATGTATTAAAAACACCTCACCGCTCAAGGTATTAAAACACCTCACCCCAAGTATTAAAAACAGCTCACCACCATGTTATTAAAAACACCTCACCACAATGTTATTAAAACACCTCACCACATGTTATTAAAAACACCTCACCGCCAGGTATTAAAAACACTACCCGCCAAGGTATTAAAACACCTCACCACCATGTTATTAAAACACCTCACCCATCATGTTATTAAAACACTACGCCAGTATTAAAACACCTCACCACATGTTAAAAACCCTCATCAAATGTATTAAAAGCACCTCAGCCAAGTATTAAAAACACTCACGCCAAGGTATTAAAACACCTCACCACAGTATTTAAAAACCCCACCGCCATATTAAAACACTCACCCCAAGTATTAAACACCTCACCACCATGTTATTAAAACACCTCACCACCATGTTATTAAAAACACCTCACCGGCCAAGGTATTAAAAACATCTCACGCCACATTATGAAAAACTTCTCACCGCAAGGTATTAAAAATTATCTCACCACAATGTTATTAAACACCTCACCGCTAAGGTATTAAAAACACCTCACACAATGTTGTTAAAAAACACTCACCGCCAAGGTATTAAAAACACCTCACCACAATGTTGTTAAAACAACCTCACCGCCAAGGTATTTAAAAACACCTCAGCCACAATGTTATTAAAAACACCTCACCGCCAAGGATTAAAAAACACCTCACCCCGCCAAGGTATTAAAAACACCTTCCGACGATAGCCATGATATTTAAAACACCTCACATCAACCATGTTAATTAAAAACACCTCGACGCCAAAGATATTAAAACACCTCAACCCACATGTTATTAAAAATG
>CM068963.1:16117002-16141506 GCA_035128595.1 Eptatretus atami
AAAGAGAGATGATCTCGCAAAGCAGCCCAAACCGCCCCCCCTCCCCAATTCTCCACTCACGCTGTTCACAAACTTCTCAGCTTCCTCTCATCTTGAGCTTGCCAACATCCAACATCCAGCTGCGGTGGATGGTACCTTTCTCCTGGATTTATAGCTGCAACTTCAGAGTGCTGACACAAGCCGTGGTCGTGTTGAATTGAGCACTCGGTTGGCCTGCAGTCTGGTCATCTCCAGTGACATCAACAGCACATGATCAACTTCCCTTTGCCACACTGCCATGCGTTAGAAATACCAATCCACGGATGAGCTTAGGGCGCTAAAACCATGAAATCAGCCACCTAGTGCTATTCTGGTATCACAGTTCACACTCATGGGGACCAACTTGTTCATACATCCTGTCATTCGCAGTTGAAGCATTGAAATCTCCCAGACTAGAAGAGTATTTCACCTTGGCACTGTCAACCACAGACTGAGCATTCATGAATGCGTCCTTCATGGTGAGATCACGTCGCTTCAGTCGGAGCATAAACGGGACCAGGGAAATGCACCCGAAGGGTGCGTTACATCATTACCTTGTTGACCTAGTTACCTCATCTCATTGGAGTCAGCTTATCTGGACACAGCCAACAACTCTTGGTGCATGGTAACCATCAAGTGACCAGACCAATAGAGGTGTAACCACCCGCAATAATGTCGCATAATCCCGGTCTCCGAATCTCAGATGTGCTACAATATCCGATGTCCAAACGCTTGAGCTCAGAGTGAAACAGAACAGGTGAATCATCCTTCTTATGGATAGGACATTCCAGCCACCAACCGAAATGGACGCTAGTTAACCAAGAGAACCGCCGTCTGGTGGATGACACCTCAGCACACACCGACACACACTAACTGACCACACTCAAAAGCCTCAAAAATCCCTGGTCTCAAAAAAGAACACACTAACTCTGAACACACCTAACCTGACACATCACCAACCTGACAAACGGACTAACCCGCACACACTCAAAAATCCCTGTCTCAAAAGACACACACATCAAACAATAGCATTAAATTTAAATCCAAACATTCGCGATATGGCTGTGGACATTCATCCTAAAGGAAATTTTAGTGAGAAATCGCGTTGAGCCGCACTTTGAAACATTTGAAAATTTATCTTAATGTCACTTCACTTGTCGTCGCGGAATTCTGCACCTGCTCGCCGGCAAAGGTTGTCCGCAGAACAAACTGATGCGCTTTCTTTAAACGTTTTTAAAAGCATACATCTATCTATAATTCAAGCAGTGCGTCGTGCTGCGTCTGTGACCGCCTGTTTCTCGACAACCATGGTCGATCTAATTGAAACTTCAGGTATAGTGCGTGGACCTGAGATTGTGCCTTTTTAAGGTTTGATATTAATCGGCAAGTGCTTCCCAAGTTTTGCCATTTATTTACCAAACAATGAAATGGACACGTTTGCTGCGTAGGCCAGTGCCGGCGGCCGACGGATGACGTCACGTGCCGGTACAATGGGGATCGGTGCCTTGGTTCCCAAGTGGCGTAGGAGTGGCGATGAGTCAATGGCAGCGAATGTCCATGCAAGCAAGACAGGGGTAAACTGATTTTAATTTTAATTACTCTGTGTGTGTAAGTATCACAGCAGTGTTACTTCAGTAATGCGATAATTCGTGGAATGCGATGGAACATTCGTACGCGGCAGCCACCACTTCCGGATCAGTGATGATTAGTGTATTTAATAATTTCTCGATTTCTTATCCGCATTTTATGATTAAACACAATGCCCAATCCAGTCGTCGTTTACGAGAGCGAAGGACGGCCTGTGTGGTTGTTTTGGCTCGATTGAAAGTTTATTATTTATTTTTATTTATTTGGTTTTGTTTTGGTGACAACGGTACGGCCACGCACGACTGGCCACGACGTACTGCAACACGCACGTATGTGCAGTGAGAGCGAAGGGAACCGGCTGTGTTGTTGTTTGGCTCGTGCTTTGAAAGATCTTTTTTTTGCATGTACGGCCACGGCACGTTACGGGCACGCACTAGTAATATAAAACGAGAAATTGTCAATACATGCAATCGCGCAATTTAACCTTACTTCAATGGTGTCTATGTAATTGTCTGAAAATCACAGAACAAGTGAGCTTTCACCCTTCTGCCTCCGGGGATGCTTCGTCTCCTGAGTTCGCCTTTCGGACATGTACGAAAATGTAATGCTTTTCACAAATGTGGACCTTTTTTGTGGGGGGGGGGGGTGCACTCACACCTGGCGGGATGCACTTCCCCTGCCCCTTCCCCCTCCCCTCCCTCCCCTCCCCTCCCCCTCCCCACCTAACCGGTTGCCACGGATTCTATAGCAAAGAGAGTCCGTTTTGGTACCATCATCATGAAAAGTATGAACATTGGTGATTTTCATAATTCACCCGTATATCTCTCAGGACATTATCTGAAAAAGAACAGAGAAAGAGTAGATAGGCATGTGAGCATTATATTGTATTTTTTAATATAACGCAATTGATGCTGTGTCGTCGTGGTGAGGAATCGAGAAGCTTAGAGTGTCCCAGACTTGTCAGAAGGAGGGTCAAATGCTGTGGAGTTTTTCAGGGAAGGGGTGCATCGTTTGGTACAGGAGGAAGGGATTAAGGACCATGATGCTCAACATGAGCTTGTCTATTATGACCCATCTTCAAGAGTGAAGAAATAGATGTAGAGCCCATGTTCCAGAGACAATGGATGAAATTAACAGGATGTGAAAGAGGTATGATGACATACCATGGAAGCGAGAAGCTACGTTTCGGTGTTAACCCTTGTCAGAGCAAAAGGTGGACACCAGCTTCACCAGCAAGACGAGTTCTTCATTCTGTCCAGAAAAAAAAAACACAATGACAGACTTTGACCCCTGCCACTTGGTTTTTGTGCAGTGTAATGACTGTTGTTCAGACCTCAGGTGGCGTAGTGCTGAATGCTGGTGCATTTGAGGGATGGAAACTATGGTTATGGGTTTGTGGAGAGATTACAGGTTCCTATCAGTGGCATTACCTTTCCATGAGGAAATACAAGCTGCTTCTGGCAATTGCCTCGGCATATGAATATCTGCTGAGGGGTGTGAGGAAGATTCGTGGTTTAGAGGTAAGGATTTGACCCATGCATCTGCATTAAAGCAAGATGGTTTATATCTGAAGACGCCTAAATTGGCAAAGCAGACACATACGACCTGTTGAATTGAAAGTAAGAAGATATCAAGATACACACTATATATATATATAATTCCATTTATTATGATTACGTAGTTTGCGAGCGCATGATCCAGCAAAGAAAATCCACCGAACAGTGTGTGGAGAAGATGGAGAAGAGAGGACGAGAGAAGACAGGTGGGGCACCAATTTGTGTTTTATTCTCCTCTATATTTACCAGCAGTTCCCCAGGGGAGTCGGCTTGCGAAAGGGCAACTTTGCATATGCATTATGCAATGCATTTTCTTTACGATGCTAAGCAAAGACGCCTATGAAAGCAGCCATTTCCCCAGTTTTTTTACCATCAATCTTTGTCTTGGAAACTCCTGAAATGTCTCTCAACTGTTGAATTCTGGGGAGAACGAGCCTGCAGATCGATGTACTCTACATTCTCATGATTATATCTCTTGTGTGTATGGCCTTAGATATTTGGTTTTGTTGGCCAACACAGACGTACAGTGCATAGAGAGGGTCTCAGTAAATTGATGATCGTTACGTGTCTTGACGCCGTATTTCATTTCCGACCTTGCACTGAGCGGTCTCGAAACGCTTGTTAGATTAAATTATATCAATAATTCCCATATATATGAGCATTTTGTTTTTCATGTAAAATTCAACTCGGCATGTACGTAATGTATCACATTGCACGTACTAATGAGCTGTGTGTGACCGTGTCATCATCGGATTATATGTCATGGCCACACAAACTTCATGATACCACTGTTTGCGCCTTTTGAACTATTTATCGAGTTAAATGTGTTCAACACGATCCACTAACTTTTTAAGAGACGTGTACGAGTAACACTTTACAAATGTCAGATTCCTCAAAGTGCGAGTCCCAGGACATGATGTTGGGGCACCAAGTATTGATGGGGATTGGAGAAGGGTAGTAGTGGGGGGGGGGGGGGAGAATGCAAGGTATAGTGGCAAGGAAGGGTAGGTGTGACTGAAAGATAGTTCACCCCAATTTCGTGCTGTCATGAAACGGTCTTCTTCAGTTGCGTATTTAAGTTGGAGTGTTTTTCTTTTCTTTTTTCATTTCTCTTGAACACTTTCAGTGGTGTGTAAGTCTGCTCGATTCGCGGTCTCGATATTGATTTTTCACATCCCGTGCTGTCAGCATAAGTCGAGGATGAATTGATTTCAAAAAAGTGAATACCTCATGCTTGATTGACTCTTCCACCTTGCCCATCTTCAAATAGTTTCAGGTTGACAGAAGCTAGTTGTGGCTTTTGAACTTTTGACCGCTCTCTATACCCCAGGGAGCATTAACGCATTGTTTACTTTGCAGTGAAGGCAAAGGAACCATTGGATGAAATAAACCACCTTTGACACGACAGCATTGTCCCTCCACCAATATCGCAGGAGCAGAAGGTCGCCACTGGATTAACAACGCCTCGACGCATTGATGGACGAGAATTGATAAACAAAACTTTGCCTCGAGCACCCCGTAAGTCCTCGCGCCGTGTGCAGGCCCGACACCCGGCTCCACGTCGCTCAGATGCTTGTCTGCACATGTATTTCATGATTATGGAACCAATGGGATGTGGCAATAACAAAGGATCCCATGCGACTCACACCCTCGCTAATATTCCAAGACGCATACGCACCAAAGAATCGGCTGTTTCTCGAGAGTGCGAAAAGAAAAAATGGCAAAAATGGAATAAAATTTTTCATGACTTCTTATCTCTGCACCTAAGGGCATGGAGGTGTTTTCACCCCGTGTCTTATTTTGTCTGTCTGTGAAGAATAATCTCAAAAAAGTTGTGATTGGATCGGACGAATTAGTGACAGGTTTGGTGTGTGACCAGACAAAATTGTGAGATATTGGTGAAGATCGGATCCGGATACAATAATTTTGAAAGTAATTCTTCACCATCTGAGAATGGGCCACAAACGATTGTATTAAAGATTTTCTCTCAAAAGTTGTCGATGGATTATGACAAAACTTGGTGGATGATTTGTATGGACAAGAACGAGCCGATTAGATTTGGTTCAGATCCGCGGTTTATCAGTGGATACAAAAGTAAACTGTCCAGCCGGTGGAGGTATGCGCTCTACCGGAGCCTGTTCTAAGTTGTGCACGATTTTCGCCCACGGAGCCATTTGCTAACCAAAATGCTCGGCTTGCTTTCTGTCGATTTGGGAGTCGTCCAAAGTCCCCAACACCTGAAAACCTGATATGAAGATTTGTGTCGCATTCCACTGATGATGTAATTTGGACAAAGTGTGTTCAGAAGTAGTTGATTTTTCTTGTATCAGAAGAACCATTATTGGGACTAAAGTTTTTCCACTTTCACTTAATGGAGGCACCATCAAAAGCACATAAATGGCCATTTTGATGCAGAAATTTTAATCATTCATGTCCGCCGTGTTGCTGCTTTCGAATACAATGATTTCGGTTCATGCTGAGTGTTGTCGAACTGAATTGGCATATCATTTTGGGGTGGGGATAAATAGGGGAAATTAATGGAGATTGAAAGGAGTGTGGGAAAAAGATGAAGATAGGAAAGAGAAAGTACATAGAGTGTGGGAGCGAGATTGGAGGGGTAGGGTGTGGGATGAAGGGGGGGGGGAATAAAGGTGAGAGGAGCGTCATGGCTAGTGAGAAGGGAGGGAAGTCTGGAGTTCATGGGGGAAGGAGTGAGATGGGTGGGGTCAAATTCCCGAGTGAGAGGGGGTTGGAATTTGCAAGTGAAGTGAGAGGTGGGTGAATTCCCGAATGATGAGGGAACGAGTGAGAAACACAGAGAGGTGGTTAGAACTTCTCATTTTGCTTGCGCTCATGAAGATGGCTATTGTTGAAGGTAAACAATGTACATTTGCTTTCCCGACAGTTCAATTGGTAAAGGGTAGTTTAAAGAATTCGATGGGTATAATTACACTTAGGATGGAGGTCAACATCAGCACCCAAAGGTGAAGTTGAAATGAGTAAACAAATTGTGAACTGGGGTGCAATCCTTGACCATGTCTGGATTAAAAAAAAAAAATCGGGACGCATGGAATGTGCGATGTAGTTGGGATCCTCGTTGAAAAGTTTGTAGCATATATCACATTAATGACAAGAAGATTCAGCGGTGCTTTTAGAGAAATTAATTCATTTTTCATTCTGAATGCAGTGTATATTCATAATTCTTCATTTTATTCCAGGCCCAGTGAAACGAGCCATCTGTTTGTTGCTGGTTACGTCGTCCGCTGGGAGTGTGGCTTAGCGTGCTGATGCAGGTCCCCGTAGGTTTTGAGCAAGATGTATAAATGATAATGGTGCCGGGCGACTACACTCACCGACTCTTCATGAAGGACACCGTGGGATCTTTACATCCAAGCTAATCCCAGCAGATGGATGCCAGTTTAACGTCCATCAAGACAGCACCACACACATTGTGCTCGCCTGCTGCGAGACACCAGGAAGGCAGTTTTATGCGGGTTGGTATCAAACCCAAGCGAGACTGCTCAGAGGTGTGTGGTGCAATACTCGAGGCCATCCAGTCAGCCCGAGTTACATAAATTATAAAAAGACAATTGTCAATGATGACCAATCACCATTGGATGTGGGATTTAAACCTGGGATCCAGCCACAAGAGCTTCTACGTTACAGACGGGAACACCGAGGGCCAATATCTCACCGATAGAATTGAATGACGTTTTAAATTCCTGAATTTTCCAGTTTGAGGCACCAGCTATGTCATAACCATGAATTATTTTTCAGACACATGCTCAAATTGTATACAGACTTTCTGTCCATTAATCAAGAACTTCATTTTATAGTAAGCAGTAACAGTCGATGAAAGATGTGAATAATAGATCACCATGACTTTTAAAAACTTCTTTCAATGCCTTCGAGCATGAGATTTATTGTTATCTTCTCTCGTGACTATTCCATGACTTTTCAAGTGAAGTTCATAAGACCACTCATTTAAATCTGCCTTTGATTTGCCAACCTAGATACATTTGATGCAATTTTCTCATCGATCTCAGGATGTCAATTTTTAAAGGTACCAATTGACGATGGAAAACTTGGCAAAGATGCCTACTCCACCAGTGAGCGTTAATATTCTACCATAAAGTCACTCGTATGGTGTTTGAATGAGGTCGTTTTCCTCGCATGGGTGGGCCAAGGTTGGTGATTCTGAACGACGGGGTGGTCAGAGCCAAGTTGGGATGGTACTTGACCCTTGACATTTCTTTTGTTTGTTTTTTTCCCATTGATCAATCTTTGGGTGATGGTTGGGAGTCAGTTGTTGTGGCTGGGAGGGGTAGTTGAGAAGGGGGCTTTGTATCCCATGGTCCTGGCCCAGCAAAACAAGCCGCTCGTTTGATTTTGCGTCCTAAAGAGAAATGATTGTCTCAGGTGAAGCATTTCATTTGAATCATCTCAAGGTTTTCTTGAAGGTGTAATTTGCCTTCATCTGACATGCATTGCTATTTTCTTTGACTGATCCATGCAACCTTAATTGCTTTTCCATTCCGTAGGTAATCTTAGCTGGTGGAACTTGATTGGAATGTTTTAGTTTTTTTAAACCTCATTGTCATTGATATGTGAAGCTTGAATGGTAGGTTCCTTGTGTTTGAACATTAATTCTACTTTGATGAGCATCACCGATTCCTAAGACGCCATCAGGTCAATTATCCAGAAGCTGTTTTCTTTCCCCCTGCTCCAGGCTTTCACTGTGTGACCTTACTGGCTTACGTCAATGAAGAATATATTTTACTTTACGATGTCCTTTCATGAAGAGCTAGGGGAGCTTGACCTACATTGTCCAATTCAACTCCGACCCTCAGTCGTGTATCCTGCATCGGAGCGGATGATTCCAGCTTGTACCCTAGCTGAGAACTGCAATGGTGCGGAACAGACACTTTGACAGAGCATGAATACTTGACGACGATGAAGATCTACGTTTATGCGCACAGGAGAAATATGAATAAATTTTATTTCTGATCTCCGCACTGTTAGGAAAGCAAGTTAATGTATTTTTTCTACAACACATCATAAAATTTTGGGTCAAAAAATGTTTTCTACATCCTGTGTGAAAGGTTGGCAAGTGGAGAAAGGTTAAAAATAGGTGAGAGAGGGACTTGAATCGTGGACAAAAGATGACAATAGTTGGGAGAGGCAGGAATGGAGTGGGTTTGGGGCAAATCTTGGGAGTGTGAGGAGGTTGTTCAATCCACCATTTGTGATTCCTGTTCAAATGTATTAAATGGTTGCATCGTTTTTTCCGCCCACAGCATACTCCTGTGTGTTCCCCCATTTTGTCGAAATCGGCGTGTGCTCGATTACAAAGAAATGTGCTTTACGTTTATAGCTTGTGCTTTTCTCGACCTGTTTCTGTCAACGCAACAGATCTGCTAGATCAATCCCAATTGGTTAAACCCATGTCCGCTGTTTTTGAATACACTAAGAAGATGCTTGCACACGAGAGATTGTCACAAGATTGGCAGAAAGCACATTAGGGTCGGATGGTAAAGGACAGCGATTCGGTTGTGAGTGCAAGTAACGGTAAATGCTAAAAGCTTAATGGAGTATGGCTGTGCAAAAGGACTTTGTAGAAAATCTTCATTTGCAGCAATAATAGCCTTAAGGTGTAAAATACATCACCGAGTTGTCCATTGTGTGTATTAAAGCGGCGCTCATTGCTCTCAGTTCATTTTGTCATTGCTGTACGAGCTGCTGCCAAAGATCTCCGACATGATGTCCAAAGCGACTTTCGTGGTGGGTCTCTCCTAATGAATGACCCGTTATGTGTGACGGCTCTTCGTCCTTCTTTTATATGCAGCAAATGCGTGGGGTTAGCATCATTTGCTGTGGGGTGCAGCTTGTGCCTGCTGATGCAGTCCCCCCCCCCCCCTGTAGCTTAGAGCAGCAATTTTGGAATTTGAGCATACGGGGATAGTCTTGCTCTATCTTCATTGAAGAAGGCTGTGGGATCTTTCGGTCACCAACAAATTGTTGAAAACAACCCCTAGTTTAACATCCATCCTTCGGTACTTTTACCCGTGACTATTAGGTCTTACCACCACTCATCTCTCCTGCGCTGAGCCATGAAACAATTTAGCCTTCAAAGCCACCCTCAAAGACTGGCATCTGTTGTTCAAGGGCATTAACTTTATAATTGGAACAAACTCCACTAGGCATGTGTCGGTAGCCATGTGTACTGTTTCCTCTGGGTTCGGGGCCAGCACACATCTCTCGTGATTCTTAGAATCTAAACTCTATTATTTTAACATCTCCGTGATAAGGATGAGGGACAAGGCCTTTTCTCACATTGGTGACATTTGGTGGCCTTCATTATATTCATTATTTTTAACCGCCTCTCCGTTCTATGTAACTCCACCTGCTCTCTAAACCTTGCCAATCCTCACAACCTCTCCAGAAATACTACCTTCTCCAAGTTAGCCCTGCCAGTTAACCCCCCCCAATCCAGGCTTATTGCACACATCAATGCACATGTCTAAGTCTTTTTCTTTTTTCTACTGTTTGGAACTGCTTTCTGGAGAATTGGCATCACACTCTCTCCTCCAGCTTTTCAAAACGAGTGTTGCACCACTATCTCATGTCTCCCCCCCTCATGATCTATCTTCTCCCCCATTAACCTCAGCTCTACTCACAGGTTCTTGTTTCTCCTCCCTCTCTATCTTTCCTTGTTTGTTTTGCCTCACCATGGCCCACTGTCAGTTTGTTACCTTTTTACTCGAGGGTTACCACTCACCTTTTCAAATTCCCATCAATGTGCATTCAAACAAAAAATATCTCATTTTGAGGCTGAAATACATTTCATTTTCCTCGTGAAAATAAATGCATCACTGATGTCATACACGATCTTTAAAAAAAACTAAAAAAAATCTTTCTTGCATAGATTGAGAGAAAACTGAAAACGATACAAAGTAATTTTTTAATTTGGAATTTTCGAATAATTGCAACAAATAAATGTTCACGCAAAAAAAAAAACAACTAAAACCAAACCACTCGCAGAGTCTGAGAGAGTTGAGAGAGTTGCGAGAGTTGCGAGAGTTGCGAGAGTTGCGAGAGTTGCGAGATGTTGCGAGAGGTTGCGAGAGTTGCGAGAGTGGACAGAGACAGCTCATACTTGGTGGGCAACACCATCCATGTTTAGATAATGGACTCGTACATGGTCGTAACAGGTCTCTAGTTGTTGGTTCATGTTTTTTTGTTTTTTAAACAAACATTTTGGTTAAATTCTCCCCAGACTTGTAGCTGTTATTCACCTGCATCCTGTTTGAAGCCCTTAGACTTTGTTTTTGATGCCGACTATCGTTTTGAAAAAATATTTCTGCTGCTCGGCGCCTTGGCCTGCCATGCATTTTAGCCTTTTGTGGAATGACTAGCTCACCGATCTGTTTTTGTGAGGAACTCGATGATACGACACGTAAATTCGATATGCCGGACTTGCGCTCTCTTCAATCAATGAACCTGATGATACTGTGAGTTGTTTTTTCTCTGGAAGTGCATGATCAAATGTAGGGTATATACTGATAAACTTCTCTTTTGGTTGGGTCCCATCTGAGAACCACAGTCAAGATGCTGAACCGTCAGGTTAAACGCCCATATTGTCAATTTCTCCATTGTCTATTAATGTTCTCGATCGTCTTTTTCTATGACATCCGCTTAACGTGGGCATGATGAAATTTTTCCATATGTTCTCAAGTTGTGAAGACTATGTCAACGAATGAATCGACGCCATTCATGACTAAATTTAAGTAACATGTGGATTTGTTCTTTGCCAATACCATTCAAAGGGATTGCTAACTTGTCAGCATAAGTCACCTTTTTAATCCGGCATGTTTGGATTTCATCCGCAGTGGAACCATGCCTTCATTTGGAAATGTTGTTCTGCCCATAGTGCTGGCAGGAGTATAAACATTGTTGAAGCAAGTGTCCAATTTAATCCTGAGTCATATCAATATCCTCTTTGTTCAGAACTTCAAGGTAGCAAGCAGCGCACTGCCATATCCGGAGATCTTTATTCCTTTCTGTGACCTTTTCGACTCTCACTACCTTGTCTGTTAATTCTAACCTGACCTTCATCCAATTCATTTTCACGAATCATCGAGTCCCAAATATCTGTGGTAGATATAAAAATTAAAAAAATTGGGAATCTCAAATAACCACACATTCATGCCCGATTTCTTCATATATATTTCAACTTCAAATGATGGTTCCGTTTTTGTTTTTGTTTTTAACTATTTATAATGTCAATGAAGACAGAAAAAAAATCTCTGATAAGTGGATAAAGATAATTACACTTTAAACATTACAAGAATAACGTTCATCAAAATGACGCCCTCCCATGTACCAGGACGTTTCATGCGTATGAGGAAAGAATAAGGCTGAGATTGGCCCAGCATCGATTGGACGATTGAAGTGTAATCCGATGACGAACGCCAATAACACCCATGGATCTGTCGAAGCTCACATTCTAATTGGTTTTCTCACTTGTCAGCCCCACGGGGCTGGTCATTGACAAGACAAGTATCACAGCATTCCAGAGACCGAGCGTGACTCGTGCCCTCCTCACAAACCCAAAAACAGCACAATGAAATGCTTTTTATTAATAATTAATAATCGAACATTAATTAAGCTAACATGGCCAACTGTGGGGGAGGCAGACAAAGGTGGACAGTCTCATCCAATTTTGGCAGAATGGGATGAAAACACGGTCGTAACACATTAATAGTTTAACTAGTCCCGGTGCGTAGATCTAACTGAAGGATGGAGACCTGCGGAAGGCCATTAAAAGAAAAAAAAGTTACAAACTCATAAACTCACACCCAAGTATCTGGATAAAAGTACAGATGCTGGACATCGACGGCAAATTTAACTTTTGAAATCATGTTCATAAATAACAATTTCATATCATCATTTACAACATAAGCTCTTTGTGATGAATTTGGAACTGGTATATTTACAAACCAATCGACTTGACACAAGGTAGTGGTACCTAACCACTCAGAGTGGTTAACTTTTTACTTTCCCAATTGTTGGACAGACCTGACTTTCAAAATAATGACTTGAGCCATTAGCTGGATGATGAACTGCATGAGAACAAGCAAAAGTAGAATGCAGCTTCAATATGGATCCAAAGCTGGATTTGATGCGAAACAGTCACAAACGACTCCAACATGCCTCATATTCTGGTTCAGTGATGTCACGTTTCTCCACCCTGCCTTACTGGCCGACCAGGGTTTGTGTGCAAACTTTCAACGTCTCACCAATGAACACTTTGCACATCATCGGGTATAAGCAGTTCTGATGATACAAATCAAAGTACCTTTGAAACGACACAACAAACATTTGTTTTCCACCCTAACTTGCCATGTGAGATACACAGGGAGGGTTTCAAAAGGAGTCATCTGTCCATAAAGGTCTCAACAGTGAACAAGAAAGTTTGAAAGTAGAGTGAACCACTGGGGTAGTGGTGTTTCGGGAGGGAAGTGGGGGGGGGGAGGCGGTACTTTATATGGTCCTGCAATTTCAAACATGTGGAAATGCCCTTAAGAACAGAACCCATGTGTTTACAATTACAGCGATTAGGATACGTTTTGACATTAGGATAGCTCAAGAGTTAGCTTTTGAGTCGTCTTAATCTGTGTTAGACTTCCAACAGACAATATTCAAGTATAACTACTCATCCGTGGTGCTCTCCAGGCTGAATGTTACATTGAGAGCATGCTTACTTTCACAAGATGTATGTCATCCCGGCTATCACGTCCTTACACTTACGTTGTATGGATAAGGAAGCCACAGCTCTTTTGAATTTGCAAATTCTAAGTTCCTGCCTGGGGTAACATAGCAACAGTCGTTTTTAGTTAAATCACCATCTCCTTTTATGAGGATATGGAAAGAGTGCCGAGAGAGTGGTTGTGTAGCACTAATGCGGGCTCATCAAATCCTTCACACTGAGGTCGAGTTTCCATTCCTCCGGGAGTAGTGTGCTACCGTACAGACTTGCTTCCACGCAAATCACAATTCTATTTCTTTGCAAATACTACGGGGCATCTTGGTGGAACGCCATGCAAGTGTGTTCACACACGATGAAACAGCCAGGATATGTTGGTAATTAATTTACAAGCTCTATTGCATTCATCTAATACTTTACAGCCTGCACACCCTTAATTGCAGCTGTAATATCATTTCAGGGACGGCGCACCTGCTCTCGGAATGTATAGCTGATGTGGTGATGTCATGAGGTTCTGCAAGAACCTTGCTTATACTAACTTGCTTAGTATAAGCAAGTTCTTCAGTATAGTAAAGAATAATCTAACCTTGCTTAGAACCAGGATTCATATTAAGAGAGGAAAAAACCACAGGAAGATAATTAAATAAATACACATGGAAATGATGCCAGTTCAAATGAAGTCTGCGACCAGAGGCTCGTCCACATCGCATGCTATTTACACAATTGTGTTGTTTATCGTTCCACGAATCGAATCTGGAAAATTGAAATGGTCCAAATGATTTGAAAGCTTTTCTACTGTTCAATGGTGCCACTTGTTGTTTCACTCAATATACATAATTGAAATGGCAGACAAATTGGAATGCAGTATATTTTCATCAGCAAAAATAAAAAACAACTTACAAGAGACTGAAACCACAAGTTGAAAATCAGGAATGTACACCTGCCAAGGAGGTCCAGTAAGGCTCCGAGAACAATGCGTCCCAACATGAACTAAGGTTAATATGCTTATCAAAGGAGATGGGTATGGTATTGCCATGTTTACCGTGTAAAGTGTTTATTAAATGAAACATTGACTCGTATATTGATAATTCCTCACTTTATTCTCCATTGCTAAAAGCCCCATTAAAGCCATATTCATTACCAGATGGGTTTTGTCACCGCCTTCGTTCCCTCAAAAACTGCGGTTTCATGCATCGAGATCCGACAAAGAAATCCATGATGTTTATTTACTCTCACCACAATGTAAGCTTTCACACTGTAGAAACAAGAACTGTGTTGACCTAACAATATTATCGGAGTAAGATATACGCCGTGATAATCATGGATATGTGACAGTGGTTCTTAAACTTTTTTTGCCCACCGCACCCCGAATGAGCCAATCCCTGAGCCAACGCCCAACCCCCTGATGTTAAATGTACCAAATATTATTACAGTTTTAAAAGTGATATCAATAGAAGAACGAAACAGACATCTTACACTTACAATTTAATTTAATAATCCGTATGCAACCAGCTGTTGTGTAAAACAATGCAGAAGATATTTACAGAAGTAGTACAAGCAGGTACTCATGAAAGGATGTATTGCACTGGCTCTTTTACTTAAATTTCATGTTGCAATAAAAAAAACTAGAATGGCCACAGACAAACAGAGACAGTGGTGAAAGCAAAACCTCCTTCCACCTTCGGTGGATGCAGTAACAAAACAGACATAACTGTATTACATGTGCAGATTCAAATTCTTAACCCTATATAGCCAGCTGTTGTTAATTTACCTATATAGCCAGCTGTGTTAATTTAACCCATATATAGCCGCTGTTGTTAATTTAACCCATATATAGCCAGCTGTTGTTAATTTAACCCATATATAGCCAGCTGTTGTTGTGCAACACATACGATGAACGTAAAGAAGTATCACAAGCAACTACTTTCTAAAATAATCGTCCCAAGTCTTCACGTTAAAGAACCAATTAAGACACGTTCATACGTGGATGAACGACTAAATTCCTCAAGTAGATTCACACACATCGATACATACACATACAGAGACATGACAAGTAAATGACACATTACATTTATTCATTTCATCTGTGTAACAGTTTTACTCAGTGTTTGTACTAATATTCAACTATTTATTGCAGAAATGAGTTCCTGTGTCTTGTATGACGATTAACTCTGCCTCAAACCCAGAGAGCACAGAAACGTCCGATTTTCAAAGAGGACAAGTACAATACAGCCAATTGGAAGGTGGAGCCGGCAGCATCAGACAGCTCAGAACCTTGGCATTCCGCTTTCTATGGTCAATCAGGTGATTGTGCAATTCACTAGTGAGGCAAGGATCCACAGCTTCCCGTTCTGGTCGACCTGGCCTCAGAAAGGTGTCTTCGAGCCGTCAACGGTCCATTGGAAAACTCCCCGTTGCAAGGCAGCAGACGTTGCAGAGGAGGTCAAGTTGGCTCAAGAACTGTCGTGTGATATTTCATCAACTGGGCTACTATGGAAGAGCAGCTCGGAGAAAACCTCTGATTCGACCAGCCAACATTCAAAGGAGGAAGAAGTGGGTGACGAGATGGCCACCAGACCCTTGGAGTTTTGGCAAACTGTCATTTTTTCAGATGAGTCCAATTTACTCAATTTTCTGGCAGTGGATGCGTATGCGTCTGGAGACTTCCCAGTCAAGAGTTCTCTTTGAACCGATTGCAACCAACTGTCAAACATGGTGGTTTTTAGTGATGGTATGGGGAGAAATCTGGAGTGCTGGTTTGTGAGTGTGTTGGCAACATCAACTCCACAATGTACATTTCTATCCTTGAGAATGGAATTCTCCCCGTCTTCTCACACTGATCAGATGGTCAAAACAACACTCTGTTCATGAAGATGGAGCTCCATGCTACACTGCAAAAAAGACCAAAGAATGGCAGGACAAATTTGTTGCTTCTGAAAGCAAGAAATACGCCGGCCTCAGCCAAACTTATTTATTGGAACCAGTCGCCATCGAAACAAACTGGAGTGTATGGCCGATGTACGTCCAACATCGTTAGTGATATCGGCAGAAGCTCGTTGCATCCACTGGCGATATAAGGCAACTGGTCTGTTCAAGCAGCGACTGAGCTTGCCGTCCAGTGGGAACTCCATTAGCATTCTGGCTTCGCACTGGAAGATCAAAATCCTACATTAACACTATTTTGAAGTTTTTATTTTTTTTGTGGGTGTGGAGGTTTTTACTCATTTATTTTGTTTTATTTTTTATGTTTTTAAAACTTCCATTTACTGGTGGAGTTTAAGTTTTTTTTTTAAAAAGTTATTAACAATTAATTTTAAATCATCATCATCTTTAATTAATAGGTCAAAGGTCAACTCAAGGTCAAACTTCTAAATCATCAATTTCAATGGAAAAATAATCAATTTTCATCTAATTGACCTGAGCTTTGATTAAGATTGTCAATTTTCATCTAAATGAAATGGACAATTTGATGTATCCATGACAACCTTTGGAAGGGGGGTGGATTTTGTCAGTATTGTGCTGCACAATGTCTTTTTTTATGTCAGTTTGTCAATCACCTACTGGTCACAATGCTAAAACAATCATCATGAAACTTTGCCAAGCTGTAGAGGTAGTCTCAACTGAGAAGCCTATTGATGTTGAGGTAAAAGGTCATCTTGAGATCAAATTTCTAAAAGTCATTTTTAATCTGATTGACTTGAAAGTTGAACAGAATTTACACATTGCATCACTGAATTGGGAAACCACCATATGAGGTCAAAAGGTCAAAGGTAAACTAGGCAAACTTCTAAAATACAAATTTCAATCTGAAAAATAATCAATTTTCATCCAAATGACCTGAGTTTGATTAAGATTGTCAATTTTAATCTGAATGAAATGGACAATTTGATGTATCCATGGCAACTTTGGAGAGGGTGTGGATTTTGCAGTATTTGCTCTGCACGTCTTTTTCTTGTTTGTCTGTCTGTTTGTCTGTCTGTTTTTATGTTTATCATCGACAGGTCACAATTTTATACCGATCTTCATGAAACTTCACCACATGGTAGAGTTCTACATAAGCAATAAGCCTATTTTTGAGTCAAAAGGTCAAAAGGTCAACATAGGCCAAAGGTCCACAAATTTGTCAAATT
Organism: Eptatretus atami; assembly: GCA_035128595.1. Classification (NCBI taxonomy): domain Eukaryota; kingdom Metazoa; phylum Chordata; class Myxini; order Myxiniformes; family Myxinidae; genus Eptatretus; species Eptatretus atami. The sequence goes on from CM068963.1 coordinate 16,134,060, forward strand.
TCAAAAATCCTCAATTTCATCCGATTGACTTGAAATTGAAGAGGATTGCATATCAGGTCACTAAATTCAATTAAATTATTTGAGGTCAAAAGTACAACATAGGCCTAATTTAGTTTGATCTCTTCAGTTTGAATAATAAAGTTCATTTGGAAAAATGTTTCTAAATAATTTGTTGACCTCAAATCATCTAAATGTGGCATTACTGGTAGTTGGTGAGTACTTTTGCAGACCATGTCGCATTGCTGACCTGAAAATATGGACCTAGCATTGATGCTCACTGATGAAACCACAGCAAGTTGTGCTGCCATCTTATTCTAACTTGGTAAAATCTCTGAAGCGCAATGCTTTTACGCATCATTATAAGGCCATCATGCACATGGGTTAAAGTTCACTAATCATAAGATCAAGAGCGATAATGTAAAAGCTTCCATTAGTAGGTGGTGATGTTTCGTTAAATTTAGTCCCAGGTCTGCCTCGCTGAACCAAAAGCACATTAGTTGACTGTGTTATATTGCCTTTTCCCATCCTCTCATCCTTGTCTTGCAGCCTGTGTCTGGTCACACAAGTTCTTCCAGAATCCCACACTTTTTACCCTCCCCAATTTTAAGCAGAACGCTCACCTCCATTCCTTAATCTCCCCATTCCTGTTCTATGGACTTTTATTTCATCTCCTATTCTCTCTTTTCTTCTTCTCCTGTATCTGTGTCTCATGTCCTGTGTCCCCTCATTCCAATTTCAATAGTGCTGCCATAGTCTCCTGCTTTCTCCTTTACTCTCCCTCTATCCATCCTTGGGACCATACTCTGTGCAGTGTGTTGGTGCTGTCTAAACAGTCTACTTGGCTATTTGGACAGATTCCTGGATGAGTCGCCAATCCACGGATACCAGCAAGCTGGCACACATTTTGCCAACTCAGAAGGATGACGGCAGAGTCAACCCACTTGGTATTAATTCAACAGCCATGTGGGATTTGAACTCAGGATCCTCAGATCCCAAGCCCTCCACCCTAACCATTAAGCAACAGCAGGCACACTCACCATGCTCCATCCTTTTCCCTTTGATGTCCTTGTTCTGTTCCCCTCTAATTCTCTGAGTCTCCTTGTTCCCTCCGATCCTCGCTCACTTATGACCCGGCTTCTATATGTAATATTAATGAGTTTAAAGAAATGCAAATTTTCAAACACCGAAGCGTGGCTTGCCAACTTGCAAGTATTATTCTACCTTGAAGTGAATCTGTGTTATCATATACTGCTCACAAAGATGAGAAACAAAAAAAATACTGCCGCCGTTACAACAAAAGATAATGGAAAGATATCCTCCACTCTATTAGACATAAAATATAACTTTTAGGGATGAAAAAAAGGAAAAGAAAAAGCTGCAACGATTCGATCGATAATCATGTGGTACGTACCCTCTGCTATCACGATTAATGGTTAATTGGATGTTCTATGGCAAGGTAAAATGGCTGCCCTCTTTCAACAGTGTATATTGCCAGTATATTGCATGTGCTATTAATATATCATGGAATTCAGATAATCCCTAAGGATGTACACATCGGCATGATTTGTTCACATTTTCACCAATACCTCACATTTCCAATCAACCTTCACCTTAAAGTGCAACTCTTCTTGTGGAGGCAAGTACCCGGCTCGTACGGCACCGGTATTTATCAACCATCCCCAGTTTGAATTCAGAGGACACATCAAGCCTTCTCTCTCCTTCGCTTTCACTCAAGTTCATGCCAGTTGACTGTCATGTGACCTGATGGAGCATTCAGTTTGTTCGAATTTCGAAAGTAAAGTTTGACTTACCTATTTGGGGGGAAAAGAACAAGACGACTGGTCGTTGATGCAGCACTAACCCGTTTTATAAAGTTTATGGTTTCCGCATGACAGGAATAACCGTTCATCTTTGACCAGATGGCACTCGGTCTCATGCGAAGCACATGTTCATGGACAGAACACACACGTCAAATAGTGTTCCACGCATATCCACCATGCTCAGAGCTGAGACAAGTACCCCCAAATTCTGCCTCCAAACGGCACAGATGTCCGCTCATCAAGCAGTAGTCTTCCAAGGCACAGCTGCGACTCTGCAACCTTTCCCTGCGCTTTGACTAGACCGGCGTTACGGTTATTTATTGCCAATAAGCCCGCTGTCTGGCACACATTCCTGCTCATAAGCACCGAAATGAATCCCATGAGTTGGCATCATCACGTTGCAGGCTCACTGAATGGGGACTGTCATCCATAAGTCAGGTGCCACCTTTTCATTTCACGAATAAAACTTTACTTTTCATTTCGTTTGACACTGTAATTCATAGCTTTATAAAGTTTGTTATTTACAAAATGACAAGCAGATAAAGCATTCCATTTTTTACAATCCAATTCCTTCAAGGCATTATTAACAATATGACAGTAAGGGCTGAAAGAAGGAACTTTAATCACACGTTTTTTTTTAAATCTCGGTGAAAGCGGATTGGTTCCGTTGGATTATTATTTGGGGAAACTTCAACCTTCATATTTGTTTCCCACCTTCCATACCATACCTCCTCAGTCTGCTCAATTCTTCCATCATATGCATATCTCGACGGGTTCTGCATGATCCCTCAAACTTACCGATTCAAATCACCTGTTAGTCGTACAACTTGAATATTTTTGCTAACGAGATCATTCTTTTTTAATTGTCAGGAGCTCATGGATGAGCTTGTTACGTACATTCATCGCATTCAGGAAAAAAGACTTTGTAAGACATCATTGTACTTTTACACGAATTACAAGAGCACTGGAGAAATCATTGGATGGTAATTCCACCTGATTAGTTCGTAAAGTCCTGAATGTTTCTTGGCAAGACCATGTCACAACCAGAGATTTGTGGGTACTCTTCCACGCATCTCTGTATTGTGAGTCAATGCTGACCACATTGCTGGTCATTTGATGTGCCATGAAGAAATTTATCTGCTTGCCAATGTCATTTTGACCAAAAGATTGAAGAAATTATTTGCATATGATGTGCACCTTCGTGCCACAAATTGTTTCTGCTGCATGGAGCATGAAATAATTTGTCTTTTCTCGTCTAGATTTGTCCTCCTGGCTTGGCCAGTCTCATCTCATTCCGTTTTGCTCCAGTCTCATTTCATCCCATCTAGTCATTTGTCTCCGTCTCTCTATTTTCTGCCTGATTTTATTGCCTTCAGACACAACTAAGTTTGCGGACCCACTTTTTGGAGGTTCGAAGAAGTGAAGGTTTAAACCTGATGGACAGTACCCAAATGATGATCCAGTTCATATGCTGAAAGAATTCATAAGATGTCTTTTATGTGTATGATAACGTGACCAGGATTTGCGATCCAAATTGTGCTGAAGATTATCTCTGCAGCCAACCAGGCAATATGGGAGGATGTATAGAAATTTAAGAAAGAAGAATGTAAATTAGAAACAATGATGATAACACGCTGTTCAAATTACAATTGCAGCTTGAAGCAGGTTTAGTCACATTTGTGACTCACGGTGTGATTGTGCTGATTTCTAATCTAATACATGGCAAATCAACTCGTGCCACAGAAAACTGCATAAATTATAAATATGTTTACAGCAGAAACTCATGGTGATCTTGCATAACTTACTCTTCTGTTTTTAACTTAACACATACTTACACAGACTTAAAGCTTGTCTACAGGCACACATGAGTAGAACGATTGACTGGGTAAAAAAGAAGAAAAGAAGATGGATGGTGTACTGGACTGGGGAAACTTCCATCTTCTGGACACATGTAGCATGGTGCGGTTCACAGTAATCTCGACATGCTTGTTTGTGAGGTGGTGTGCAATAAATATTTAGGGCTAAATTTACCAAAGGAGTTTAGCGGAGCATCTTGCTAACACATGCCTAACCCTTAAACGCTGATAAAAACATCTTTGTATGCGTACAGCTAATTACCCATTAAATAGCACCTTCTAGGGATATTAACATGTGTTTAGCTGTGCATGTACAAACCAGCAATTATAGTCTGTGAAACACCACATGTATCTCCAACATCCATTGAAATGATGCAGTTGCATCAGAGGCAGATTACAATTTTTAGGGGCCTGGCACAAAAAATTTGTCCCAAAATGCCCCCCCCCCCAAAAAGAGTGGTCCGTGTTATTTTCACCCCCAAAAGAAGACTCCGTGTTATTTTCGCTCCAAAAAAGAGGACTCCATGTTATTTTCGCTCCAAAAAAGAGGACTCCATGTTATTTTTGCCCCAAAAAGGAGACTCGGTGGTGTTTTCGCTCCAAAAAGAGACTCGGTGTTATTTTCGCCCCCAAAAAGAGGACTGCGTGTTATTTTCGCCCAAAAATGAGACTCGTGTTATTTTCGCCCAAAAAGCGGACTCAGTGTTATTTTCACTTCAACAAAGAGGACTCGTGTTACTTTCACCCCAAAAAGAAGGCCGTGTTATTTTGCCCCCAACAAAGAGGACTCTGTTATTTTCACCACCAAGAGGGCTCCGTGTATTTTCGCACTCACTTGGCTATGTTCTTTCGACTGAAATGCAATATATCTGGAAGAATTTCCATGTTTATTGCTTTTTCCCCCTTGGAAAAAATGTCATGTTAAGGTGTTCGATCACTAATCAGCTTGCTATTGCTTGCCAAGCCAGCCTTCTTTATCAACCATTTCATTGGATTGCTTGCTGAGTGCTTAAGCGCCTGTTCTACATTTCCAGCAGCCATGTCTGCTGAACCGAAGCTCTCGTCTTCATCTGTCATTTCTCTTTCTTCTTGAAGCATTGATTATTTGAATTTTTTATATTTTTTAAACAAAGCAACTCCTTTTAGCCTCCTTTGTTGCTTCTCCTTTCTCATTGAGGTCCAACTTGAACACCGCTGATCCATTTTTTTTTTTACTGACTTAATTTCAACAGAATTGTCACCTGACGATGACGTTGCAAGTCATTTGCATATTGGAACATGAGTTTATATTAAAAAAAAATTGCCTTCTTCTTCTTGCGTTATGGCAGCTTAGCTGCCAGGGTAGCTCTCATTTCTTGGAAGCATGACTGTCGCTGATGCAGTGCCCTCTACCAATACACATTGGTACTCATTTCGCCGATCTCAGAAGGTGGACGGCTGAGTCAACCCCCTGGTGTATTAATTCAGCAGCCACAGGGCTTGCACTCAGGACTCTAGGATCCCAAGCCAACACCCTAACCACTAAGCCAACACCAGGCTAATAATTGCTTACCGACTTGTGATTGTTTCATCGATTAATTTATGTAAATTACTAAAAAAAATAAAGCGTTACATTATTTTTGAATGCCCCAAGTTGTGTTAAACAATCCATGACTGTATGACGAATCAGCTCCTTCTAACATAACTGTGGCGGAGGCTGACGTGCATGGAGGTGTTGAGTTAATATTTTAAGGGTGCTTTAAATGTGCGTTACCAATCGGTCTGGAAAATTAACTTCAGCTTGGATGTGCCGTGCACCCAGCTGTGGTTCTCTCTGGTTCACATCGTGTTCCCTTCCTGCCTCGTATGACTCTGTGCTGCTTTTTATGTCGTACAAGGTCATTCCGAGCCTGGCTTTGTGTCGTTGCTGCCTGGCTATGATAATGCACTTGTACGTGGCTTTGATCGGATTTCCCATAATTTCCCCCCCCCCCCCCGAGTCTGTTCCCCTTTCATGTGGAATATATCTGTCATATTATTTGGACTATCAGCCGAAACACAGCTTTGATCAGAGTGATTTGTTGTACATTCTTGTTCTCTGCCCAGCACCACATGTGCATGCAGCTGACTGCATGAGTGTTTTGTCCCATGGTGACCACAATACTTGTTAAATTTTGTCACTAAACTACTCCCTCAAACTTTTGTGAAATTATACCAAACATCTGGGCTGCACCTTACTCCTCCATGTGTATGTCCTCAGGGTATTTCTTTTGACATTTTTTGAAAAACTTTTTTTTTTTTTACTTCATCTTCAACTTCAGTTGTTTATAAAAATGTAATCACGAATATTGTAAATTTGCAAAATAAATGGTTCAATTCTGATTGGTGTAATCATGACACGGCACTAGCGTACTTATCCTCATCGGTTAATAAGCATGGCTCTATCACGACATGTGGTGAGGTTTTGAATTACGTGGAGGTGAGGTATTTTTAATAAATGGCGGTGAGGTGTTTTGAATTACGTTGCCGGTGAGGTGTTTTAATTCCTTGGCAGTGAGAAGTTTTTCATAATGTGGCAGTGAGGTATTTTTAATACTTGGCAATGAGGTATTTTTAAGAACATGGCAGTGAGGTGTTTTGAATTACGTGGGGTGAGGTATTTTTGGTAACATGGCAGTGAGGTGATTTAATACCTTGGTATGAGGTATTTTTAATACATGTGTGAGCTGTTTTAATTACGTCGGGTGAGTGTTTTTGTAACATGGCAGTGAGGTGATTTTAATACCTTGGTGATGAGGTATTTTAATAACATGGTGGTGAGCTGTTTTTAATTACGTGGGGTGAGGTATTTTTGTAACATGGCAGTGAGTGATTTTAATACCTTGGTGATGAGGTATTTTTAATAACATGGCATGAGCTGTTTGAATTACGTGGAGTGAGGTATTTTTAATATCGGCGGTGAGGTGTTTTGAATTACGTGCGGTGAGGTGTTTTTAATAACATGGCAATGAGGTGATTTTAATACCTTGTGATGAGAATTTTAATAAACATGGTGTGAGCTGTTTTGAATTACGTGGAGGTGAGTATTTTTAAAACATGCCGGTGAGGTTGTTTTATAAACATGGCAGTGAGGTGTTTGAATTACGTGGAGGTGTGTATATTTAATAAACATGGCAGTGAGCTGTTTTGAATTACGTGGAGGTGAGGTATTTTTAATAACATGGTGGTGAGCTGTTTTGAATTACGTGAGGTGTCTATATTTAATAACATGGTGTGAGCTGCTTTGAATGACATGGGTGTGTATATTTTAATAACATGGCAGTGAGTGTTTTGATTATACGTGGAGGTGAGGTATTTTTAATAATAGGTGGTGAGCTGTTTTGAATTACGTGGAGGTGTGTATATTTAATAACATGGTGGTGAGCTGCTTTGAATCGTGGAGTGTGAGGGGGTATATTTAATAACATGGCAGTGAGCTGTTTTGAATACGTGAGGTGAGTATTTTTTATAACATGGTGGTGAGCTGTTTTGAATACGTGGAGGTGTGGTATATTAATAAATGTGGTGAGCTTTTTGAATTACGTGGAGGTGTGTCCTCCACGTAATTCAAAACAGCTCACCACCATGTTATTAAAAATACCTCACCTCCACGTAATTCAAAACACCTCACTGCCATGTTATTAAATATACCACACCTCCATGTCATTCAAAGCAGCTCACCACCATGTTATTAAATATACGACACCTCCACGTAATTCAAAACAGCTCACCACCATGTTATTAAAAATACCT
>CM068963.1:16141516-16165439 GCA_035128595.1 Eptatretus atami
TAATTCAAAACAGCTCACTGCCATGTTATTAAATATACCACACCTCCACGTAATTCAAAACACCTCACTGCCATGTTATTAAAAACACCTCACCGGCATGTTATTAAAAATACCTCACCTCCACGTAATTCAAAACAGCTCACCACCATGTTATTAAAAATTCCTCATCACAAGGTATTAAAATCACCTCATTGCCATGTTATTAAAAACACCTCACCGGCACGTAATTCAAAACACCTCACCGCCATGATATTAAAAATACCTCACCTCCACGTAATTCAAAACAGCTCACTGCCATGTTATTAAAAATACCTCATCACCAAGGTATTAAAATCACCTCACTGCCATGTTACCAAAAATAAACCTCACCCCACGTAATTAAAAACAGCTCACCACCATGTTATTTAAAATACTCATCACCAGGTATTAAAATCACCTCACTGCCATGTTACAAAACACTACACCGACGTAATTAAAACAGCTCACACATGTTTAAAAATACTCATCACCAAGGTATTAAAATACCTCACTGCCATGTTACCAAAAATACTCACCCACGTATTCAAACACCTCACTGCCATGTCTTAAAATACCTCATTGCCAAGGTATTAAAAATACTCACTGCACATTATGAAAAACTTCTCACTGCCAAGAATTAAAACACTCACCGGCAACGTATTCAAAACACCTCACCGCATTTTATAAAAAATACCTCACTCACGTAATTCAAAACATCACCACATGTCGTGATAGAGCCATCGCTTTTTACCGATGAGGATAAGTACGCTAGTGCGTTCATGATTACACCCAATCAGAATTGAACCATTTATTTTGCAAATTTACAATATTCGTGATTACATTTTTATAAACAACTGAAGTTGAAGATTGAAGTAAAAAAAAAAAGTTTTTCAAAAAATGTCAAAAGAAATACCCTGAGGACATACACATGGAGGAGTAAGGTGCAGCCCAGATGTTTGGTATAATTTCACAAAAGTTTGAGGGAGTAGTTTAGTGACAAAATTTAACAAGTATTGTGGTCACCATGGGACAAAACACTCATGCAGTCAGCTGCATGCACATGTGGTGCTGGGCAGAGAACAAGAATTGTACAACAAATCATCTCTGATCAAAGCTGTGTTTCGGCTGATATGTCCAAATAATATGACAGATATATTCCACATGAAAGGGGAACAGACTCGGGGGGGGGGGGGGGAATTATGGGAAATCCGATCAAAGCCACGTACAAGTGCATTATCATAGCAGGGCAACTGAACACATAAAGCCAGGCTCGGAATGACCTTGTACGACAATAAAAGCAGCACAGAGTCATACGAGGCAGGAAGGGAACACGATGTGAACCAGAGAGAAGCACAGCTGGGTGCACGGCACATCCAAGCTGAAGTTAATTTTCCAGACCGATTGGTAACGCACATTTAAAGCACCTTAAATATTTAAATTTACTACCAACACCTCCATGCACGTCAGCCTCCGCACAGTTATGTTAGAAGGAGCTGATTCGTCATACAGTCATGGATTGTTTAACACCAACTTGGGGCATTCAAAAATAATGTAACGCTTTATTTTTTTTAGTAATTTACATAATTAATCGATGAAACAATCACAAGTCGGTAAGCATTATTAGCCTGGTGTTGGCTTAGTGGTTAGGGTGTTGGCTTGGGATCCTAAGAGTCCTGAGTGCAGCCCTGTGGCTGCTGAATTAATACACCAGGGGGTTGACTCAGCCTCCACTTCTGAGATCGGAAATGAGTACCAATGTGTATTGGAGAGGGGCACTGCATCAGCGACAGTCATGCTTCCAAGAAATGAGAGCTACCCTGGCAGCTAGTGCCATAACGCAAGAAGAAGAAGGCAATTTTTTTTTAATATAAACTCATGTTCCAATATGCAAATGACTTGCAACGTCATCGTCAGGTGACAATTTCTGTTGAAATTAAGTCAGTTAAAAAAAAAATGGATCAGCGGTGTTCAAGTTGGACCTCAATGAGAAAGGAGAGCAACAAAGGAGGCTAAAAGGAGTTGCTTTGTTTAAAAAATATAAAAAATTCATAATATCAATGCTTCAAGAAGAAAGAGAATGACAGATGAAGAGCGAGCTTCGGTTCAGCAGACATGGCTGCTGGAAATGTAGAACAGGCGCTTAAGCCTCAGCAAGCAATCCAATGAATGGTTGATAAGAACGGCTGGCTTGGCAAGCAATAGCAAGCTGATTAGTGATCGAACACCTTAACATGACATTTTTTCCAAGGGGGAAAAAGGAATAAACATGGAAATTCTTCCAGATATATTGCATTTCAGTCGAAAGAACATAGGCCAAGTGAGTGCGAAAATAACACGGAGCCCTCTTTTTGGGGTGAAAATAACAGAGTCCTCTTTGTTGGGGGGCAAAATAACACGGAGCTTCTTTTTGGGGTGAAAGTAACCGAGTCCTCTTTGTTGAAGTGAAATAACACTGAGTCCGCTTTTTGGGCGAAATAACACGAGTCTCATTTTTGGGCGAAAATAACAGCAGTCTTTTTTTGGGGGCGAAAATAACACCGAGTCTCTTTTGGAGCGAAAACACCACCGAGTCCTCTTTTTGGGGGAAAAATAACATGGAGTCCTCTTTTTTGGAGCGAAAATAACATGGAGTCCTCTTTTTTGGAGCGAAAATAACACGGAGTCTTCTTTTGGGGGTGAAAATAACACGGACCACTCTTTTTGGGGGGGGGGGGCATTTTGGGACAAAATTTTGTGCCAGGGCCCTAAAAATTGTAATCTGCTCTTGATGCAACTGCATCATTTCAATTGATGTTGGAGATACATGTGGTGTTTCACGACTATAATTTGTGTTTGTACATGCACAGCTAAACACATGTTAATATCCCTAGTAAGGTGCTATTTAATGGGTAATTAGCTGTACGCATACAAAGATGTTTTTATCACGTTTAAGGGTTAGGCATGTGTTAGCAAGATGCTCGCTAACTCCTTTGGTAAATTTAGCCCTAAATATTTATTGCACACCACCTCACAAACAAGCATGTCGAGATTACTGTGAACCGCACCATGCTACATGTGTCCAGAAGATGGGAAGTTTCCCCAGTCCAGTACACCATCCATCTTCTTTTCTTCTTTTTTACCCAGTCAATCGTTCTACCATGTGTGCCTGTATGCACAAGACTTTAAGTCTGTGTAAGTTATGTGTTAAGTTAAAAACAGAAGAGTTAAGTTATGCAAGATCACCATGAGGTTTCTGCTGTAAACATATTTATAATTAATGCAGTTTTCTGGTGCACGAGTTGATTTGCCATGTATTAGATTAGAAATCAGCAATCACACCCGTGAGTCACAAATGTGACTAAACCTGCTTCAAGCTGCATTGTAATTTGAACAGCGTGTTATCATCATTGTTTCTAAGTTTACATTCTTCTTTTCTTAAATTTCTATACCACCCATATTGCCTGGTTGGCTGCAGAGATAATCTTCAGCACAATTTGGATCGCAAATCCTGGTCACGTTATCATACACATAAAAGACATCTTATGAATTTTTCAGCATATGAACTGGATCATCATTTGGGTACTGTCCATCAGGTTTAAACCTTCACTTCTTCGAACTCTCCAAAAAGTGGGTCCGCAAACTTAGTTGTGTCTGAAGGCAATAAAATCAGGCAGAGAATAGAGAGACGGAGACAAAATGACTAGATGGGATGAAATGAGACTGGGGCAAAACGGAATGAGATGAGACTGGCCAAGCCAGGAGGACAAATCTAGACGAGAAAAGACAAATTATTTCATGCTCCATGCAGCAGAAACAATTTGTGGCACGAAGGTGCACATCATATGGCAAAATATATTCTTCAATCTTTTGGTCAAAATGACATTGGCAGCAGATAAATTTCTTCATGGCACATCAAATGACCAGCAATGTGGTCAGCATTGACTCACAATACAGAGATGCGTGGAAGAGTACCCACAAATCTCTGGTTGTGACATGGTCTTGCCAAGAAACATTCAGGACTTTACGAACTAATCAGGTGAATTACCATCCATGATTTCTCCAGTGCTCTTGTAATTCGTGTAAAAGTACAATGATGTCTTACAAAGTCTTTTTTCCTGAATGCGATGAATGTACGTAACAAGCTCATCCATGAGCTCCTGACAATTAAAAAAGAATGATCTCGTTAGCAAATATTCAAGTTGTACGACTAACAGGTGGATTTGAATGGTAAGTTTGAGGGATCATGCAGAACCCGTCGAGATATGCATATGATGGAGAATTGAGCAGACTGAGGAGGTATGGTATGGAAGGTGGGAAACAAATATGAAGGTTGAAGTTTCCCCAAATAATAATCCAACGGAACCAATCCGCTTTCACCGAGATTTAAAAAAAAAAGTGTGATTAAAGTTCCTTCTTTCAGCCCTTACTGTCATATTGTTAATAATGCCTTGAAGGAATTGGATTGTAAAAAATGGAATGCTTTATCTGCTTGTCATTTTGTAAATAACAAACTTTATAAAGCTATGAATTACAGTGTCAAACGAAATGAAAAGTAAAGTTTTATTTCGTGAAATGAAAAGGTGGCACCTGTACTTTTATGGATGACAGCCCCCATTCAGTGAGCCTGCAACGTGATGATGCAAACTCATGGGATTCAGTTCGGTGCTTATGAGCAGGAATGTGTGCCAGCACAGCGGGCTTATTGGCAATAATAACCGGTAACGCCGGTCTAGTCAAAGCGCAGGGAAAGGTTGCAGAGTCGCAGCTGTTGCCTTGGAAGACGTACTGCTTGATGAGCGGACATCTGTGCCATTTGGAGGCAGAATTTGGGGTACTTGTCTCATGCTCTGAGCATGGTGGATATGTGTGAACACTATTTGATCGGTGTGTCTGTTCGTCCATGAACATGTGCTTCGCATGAGACCGAGTGCATCTGGTCAAAGATGAACGGTTATTCCTGTCATGCGGAAACCATGAACTTTATAAAACGGGTTAGTGCTGCATCAACGACCAGTCGTCTTGTTTTTTTCCCCCAAATAGGTAAGTCAAACTTTACTTTCGAAATTCGAACAACTGAATGCTCCATCAGGTCACATGACAGTCAACTGGCATGAACTTGAGTGAAAGCGAGGAGAGAGAAGGCTTGATGTGTCCTTCTGAATTCAAACTGGGGATGGTTGATAATACCGGTGCCGTACGAGCCGGGTACTTGCCTCCACAAGAAAAGTTGCACTTTAAGGTGAAGGTTGATTGGAAATGTGAGGTATTGGTGAAAATGTGAACAAATCATGCCGATGTGTACATCCTTAGGGATTATCTGAATTCCATGATATATTAATAGCACATGCAATATACTGGCCAATATACACTGTTGAAAGAGGGCAGCCATTTTCCTTGCCATAGAACATCAATTAACCATTAATCGTGATAGCAGAGGGACGTACCCACATGATTATCGATCGAATCGTTGCAGCTTTTTCTTTTCCTTTTTTCATCCCTAAAAGTTATATTTTATGTCTAATAGAGTGGAGGATATCTTTCCATTATCTTTTGTTGTAACGGCGGCAGTATTTTTTTTTGTTTTCTCATCTTTGTGAGCAGTATATGATAACACAGATTCACTTCAAGGTAGGATAATACTTGCAAGTTGGCAAGCCACGCTTCGGTGTGTTGAAAATTTGCATTTTCTTTAAACTCATTAATGATTACATATAGAAGCCGGGTCATAGTTGAGCGAGGATCGGAGGGAACAAGGAGACTCAGAGAATTAGAGGGGAACAGAACAAGGACATCAAAGGGAAAAGGATGGAGCTGGTGAGTGTGCCTGCTGTTGCTTAATGGTTAGGGTGGAGGGCTGGGATCTGAGGATCCTGAGTTCAAATCCCACATGGCTGTTTGAATTAAATACCAAGTGGGGTGACTCTGCCTGCATCCTTCTGAGTTGGCAAAATGTGTGCCAGCTTGCTGGATACTGTGTTGGAGTGGCGACTCATCAGGAATCTGTCCAAATAGCCAAGTAGACTGTTTAGACAGCACCAACACACTGCACAGAGTATGGTCCCAATGGATGGATAGAGGGGAGAGTAAAGGAGAAAGCAGGAGACTATGGCAGCACTATTGAAGATTGGAATGGAGGACACAGGACATGAGACACAGATACAGGAGAAGAAGAAAAGAGAAGAAGGGGATGAAATAAAAGTTCATAGAACAGGAATGGGGAGATTAAGGAATGGAGGTGAGCGTTCTGCTTAAAATTGGGGAGGGTAAAAAAGTGTGGGATTCTGGAAGAACTTGTGTGACCAGACACAGGCTGCAAGACAATGGATGAGAGGATGGGAAAAGGCAATATAACACAGTCAACTAATGTGCTTTTGGTTCAGCGAGGCAGACCTGGGACTAAATTTAACGAAACATCACCATACTAATGGAAGCTTTTACATTATCGCTCTTGATCTTATGATTATGAACTTTAACCCATGTGCATGATGGCCTTATAATGATGCGTAAAAGCATTGCGCTTCAGGAGATTTTTACCAAGTTAGAATAAGATGGCAGCACAACTTGCTGTGGTTTCATCAGTGAGCATCAATGCTAGGTCCATATTTTCAGGTCAGCAATCGACATTGGTCTGCAAAAGTACTCACCAACTACCAGTAATGCACATTTAGATGAATTTGAGGTCAACAAATTATTTAGAAACATTTTTCCAATGAACTTTATTATTCATAACTGAAAGATCAAACTAAATTAGGCCTATGTTGTACTTTTGACCTCAAATAATTTAATTGAATTTAGTGACCTGATATGCAATCCTCTTCAAATTTCAAGTCAATCGGATGAAATTGAGGATTTTTGAAATTTGACAAATTTGTGGACCTTTGGCCTATGTTGACTTTTGACTTTTGACTCAAAAATAGGCTTATTGCTTATGTAGAACTCTACCATGTGGTGAAGTTTCATGAAGATCGGTATAAATTGTGACCTGTCGATGATAAACATAAAAACAGACAGACAAACAGACAGACAAACAAGAAAAAGACGTGCAGAGCAATGATACTTGCAAAATCCACACCCTCTCCAAAGGTGCCATGGATACATCAAATTGTCCATTTCATTCAGATTAAAATTGACAATCTTAATCAAAGCTCAGGTCATTTGGATGAAAATTGATTATTTTTCAGATTGAAATTTGATGATTTTAGAAGTTTGGCCTTGAGTTTACCTTTGACCTTTTGACCTCATATGGTGGTTTCCCAATTCAGTGATGCAATGTGTAAATTCTGTTCAACTTTCAAGTAATCAGATTAAAAATGACTTTTAGAAATTTGATTTCAAGATGACCTTTTACCTCACATCAATAGGCTTCTCAGTTGAGACTACCTCTACAGCTTGGCAAAGTTTCATGATGATTGGTTTAGCATTGTGACCAGTAGGTGATTGACAAACTGACATAAGAAAAAGACATTGTGCAGAGCACAATACTGACAAAATCCACCCCCCTCCCAAAGGTTGTCATGGATACATCAAATTGTCCTTTCATTTAGATGAAAATTGACAATCTTAATCAAAGCTCAGGTCAATTAGATGAAAATTGATTATTTTTCCATTGAAATTGATGATTTTAGAAGTTTGACCTTGAGTTGACCTTTGACCTATTAATTAAAGATGATGATGATTTAAAATTAATTGTTAATAACTTTTTAAAAAAAAAACTTAAACTCCAACAAGTAAATGGAAGTTTTTAAAAACATAAAAAAAAAACAAAATAAATGAGTAAAAACCTCCACACCCACAAAAAAAATAAAACTTCAAAATAGTGTTAATGTAGGATTTTGATCTTCCAGTGCGAAGCCAGAATGCTAATGGAGTCCCCACTGGACGGCAAGCTCAGTCGCTGCTTGAACAGACCAGTTGCCTTATATCGCCAGTGGATGCAACGAGCTTCTGCCGATACACTAACGATTGGACGTACATCGGCCATAACTCCAGTTTGTTTCGATGGCGACTGGTTCCAATAAATAAGTTTGGCTGAGGCCGCGTATTTCTTGCTTTCAGAAGCAACAAATTTGTCCTCCATTCTTTGGTCTTTTTTGCAGTGTAGCATGGAGCTCCATCTTCATGAACAGAGTGTTGTTTTGACCATCTGATCAGTGTAGAAGAGGGGAGAATTCCATTCTCAAGGATAGAAATGTCATGTGGAGTTGATGTTGCCAAAACCCACAAACCAGCACTCCAGATTTTTTCCCATACCATCACTAAAAACCACCATGTTTGACAGTTGGTTGCAATCGGTTCAAAGAGAACTCTTGACTGGGAAGTCTCCAGACGCATACGCATCACTGCCAGAAATTTGAGTAAATTGGACTCATCTGAAAAAATGACAGTTTGCCAAAACTCCAAGGGTCTGGTGGCCATCTCGTCCCCACTTCTTCCTCCTTTGAATGTTGGCTGGTCGAATCAGAGGTTTTCTCCGAGCTGCTCTTCCATAGTAGCCCAGTTGATGAAGATATCACACGACAGTTCTTGAGCCAACTTGGACTCCTCTGCAACGTCTGCTGCCTTGCAACGGGGAGTTTTCTCAATGGACCGTTGACGGCTCGAAGACACCTTTCTGAGGGCCAGGTCGACCAGAACGGGAAGCTGTGGATTCTGCCTTCACTAGTGAATTGCACAATCACCTGATTGACCATAGAAAGCGGAATGCCAAGGTTCTGAGCTGTCTGATGCTGGCCGGCTCCACCTTCCAATTGGCTGTATTGTACTTGTCCTCTTTGAAAATCGGAACGTTTCTGTGCTCTCTGGGTTGAGGCAGAGTTAATCGTCATACAAGACACAGGACTCATTTCTGCAATAAATAGTTGAATATTAGTACAACAACTGAGTAAACTGTTACACAGATGAAATGAATAAATGTAATGTGTCATTTACTTGTCATGTCTCTGTATGTGTATGTATCGATGTGTGTGAATCTACTTGAGGAATTTAGTCGTTCTATCACGTATTGAACGTGTCTTAATTGGTTCTTTAACGTGAAGAGCTTGGGACGATTATTTTAGAAAGTAGTTGCTTGTGATACTTCTTTACGTTCATCGTATTGTGTTGCACAACAACAGCGGGCTTATATGGTTAAATTAACAACAGTGGCTATATATGGGTTAAATTAACAACAGCTGCTATATATGGGTTAAAATTAACAACAGCTGGCTATATATGGGTTAAATTAACAACAGTTGGCTATATAATGGGTTAAGAATTTGAATCTCCACATGTAATACAGTTATGTCTGTTTTGTTACTGCATCCACCGAAGGTGGAAGGAGGTTTTGCTTTCACCACTGTCTCTGTTTGTCTGTGGCCATTCTAGTTTTTTTTATTGCGACATGAAATTTAAGTAAAAGAGCCAGTGCAATACATTCCTTTCATGGTACCTGCTTGTACTATTCTGTAAATATCTTCTGCATTGTTTTTCACAACAGCTGGTTGCATACGGATTATTAAATTAAATTGTAAGTGTAAGATGTCTGTTTCGTTCTTCTATTGATATCACTTTTAATGAACTGTAATAATATTTGGTACATTTAAACATCAGGGGGTTGGGGCGTTGGCTCAGGGATTGGCTCATTCGGGGTGCGGTGGGCAAAAAAAGTTTAAGAACCACTGTCACATATCCATGATTATCAGGCGTATATTTTACTCCGAATAATATTGTTAGGTCAACACAGTTCTTGTTTCTACAGTGTGAAAGCTTACATTGTGGTGAGAGTAAATAACACTCATGGATTTCTTTGTCGGATCTCGATGCATGAACCGCAGTTTTTGAGGGAACGAAGGCGGTGACAAAACATCATGGTAATGAATATGGCTTTATATGGGGCTTTTAGCAATGGAGAATAAAGTGAGGAATTATCAATATACGAGTCAATGTTTCATTTAATAAACACTTTACACGGTAAACATGGCAATACCAATACCCATCTCCTTTGATAAGCATATTAACCTTAGTTCATGTTGGGACGCATTGTTCTCGGAGCCTTACTGGACCTCCTTGGCAGGTGTACATTCCTGATTTTCAACTTGTGGTTTCAGTCTCTTGTAAGTTGTTTTTTATTTTTGCTGATGAAAATATACTGCATTCCAAACTTTGTCTGCATTTCAATTATGTATATTGAGTGAAACAACAAGTGGCACCATTGATCAGTGAAAAGCTTCAAATCATTTGGACCATTTCAATTTTCCAGTTCGATTCGTGAACGATAAACAACACAAATTGTGTAATAGCATGCGATGTGGTACGAGCCTCTGGTCGCAGACTTCATTTGAACTGGCATCATTCACATGTGTATTTATTTAATTATCTTCCTGTGGTGTTTTTTTTACTCTTAATATGAATCCTGGTTCTAAGCAAAGGTTAGTTTATTCTTTACTATACTGAAGAACTTGCTTATACTAAGAAGTTAGTATAAGCAAGGTTCTTGCAGAACCTCATGACATCACCACATCAGCTAATCATTCCGAGACAGTGTGCCGTCCCTGAAATGATATTACAGCTGCATTAAGGGTGTGCAGCGCTGTAAAGTATTAGATGAATGCAATAGAGCTTGTAAATTAATTACCAACATATCCTGGCTGTTTCATCGTGTGGTGAACACACTTGCATGGCGTTCCACCAAGATGCCCCGTAGTATTTGCAAAGAAATAGAATTGTGGATTTGCGGTGGAAGCAAGTCTGTACGGTAGCACACTACTCTCCGGAGGAATGGAAACTCGACCTCAGTGTGAAGGATTTGGTGAGCCCGCATTAGTGCTACACAACCACTCTCTCGCACTCTTCTATGCCTCATAAAAGGAGAATGGTGATTAACTAAAACGACTGTTGCTATGTACCCCGGCAGGAAACTTAGAATTTGGCAAATTCAAAAGAGCTGTGGCTTCCTTATCCATCACAGTAAGTGTAAGGACAGTGATAGCGGATGACATACATCTTTGAAAGTACAGCATGCTCTCAATGTAACATTCAGCTGGAACGCACCAGATGAGTAGTTTTACTTGAATATTGTCTGTTTGGAAGTCTAAACACGATTAAGACAACTCAAAAGCTAACTCTGAGCTATTCCTAACGCAAAACGTATCCTACAATCGCTGTAATTGTACACATGGGTCTTGTTCTTAAGGGCATTTCCACATGTTTGAAATTGCAGACCATATAAATACCGCCTCCCGCCCCCCCCACTTCCCCCGAAAACACCCACCCCTACCCCAGTGGTTCAACTTCTACTTTAGAACTCTTTCTTGTTCACTGTTAAGACCTTTATGAAGTTGACCTCCTTTTGAAACCCTCCCTGTGTATCTCACATGCACAGTTAGGGTGGAAAACCAAATGTTTTGTTGTGTCGTTTCACAAAAGTACTTTGATTTTATCATCAGAACTGCTTATACCCGACTGATGTGCAAAAGGTGTTCATTGTGAGACGTTGAAAGTTTGCACACAACCCTGGTCGGCCAGTAACGGCAGGGTGGAGAACGTGACAATACTTGACCAGAATATTGAGGCTGTTGGAGTCGTTGTGACTGTTTCGCATCAGAAATCCAGCTTTGATCATATTGAAGCTTGCATTCTATTTTGCTTGTTCTCATGCAGTTCATCATTCCCAGCTCATGGCTCAAGTCATTATTTTGAAGTCAGGTCTGTCCAACAATGGGAAAGTAAAAAGTTAACCACTCTTGAAGTGGTTTAGGTACCAAACTACCTTGTGTAACGTCGATGGTTGCTAAAATACCAGTTCCAAAATTACATCACAAAGAGCTTATGTTGTTAAATGATGTTATAAATTGTTATTTCATGAACATGATTTTCAAAGAGTTAAATTTCCGCGAGTACAGCATCTGTGACTTTTATCGATACTTGGGTGTGAGTTTATAGTTTGTAACTTTTTTTTTCTTTTGAATGGCCTTCCGCACGGGTCTCCATCCTTCAGTTAGATCTACGCACCGGGACTAGTTAAACTA
This sequence comes from Eptatretus atami, assembly GCA_035128595.1. Taxonomy (NCBI): domain Eukaryota; kingdom Metazoa; phylum Chordata; class Myxini; order Myxiniformes; family Myxinidae; genus Eptatretus; species Eptatretus atami. The sequence goes on from CM068963.1 coordinate 16,153,519, forward strand.
TTAAATCGTGTTACGACCGTGTTTTCATCCCATTCTGCCAAATTGGAGAGATGTTCACCTTTGTCTGCCTCCCCCACAGTGGCCATGTTAGCTCTAGATTAATGTTCGATAATTAATTAATTATAAAAAGCATTTCATTGTTGCTGTTTTGGGTTTGTGAGGAGGGCACGAGTCACGCTCGTCTCTGGAATGCTGTGATCACTGCTGTCAATGACCAGCCCGTGGAGCTGAACAAGGTGAGAAACCAATTAGAATGTGAGCTTCGACAGATCCATGGGTGTTATTGGCGTCGTTCATTCGGATTACACTTTCAATCGTCCAATCGATGCTGGGCAATCTCAAGCCTTATTCTTTCCTATACATGAAACGTCCTGGTACATGGGAGGGCGTCATTTGATGAACGTTTATTCGTTGTAATGTTTAAAGTGTAATTATCTTTTATCCACTTATCAGAGATTTTTTTTGCTCTTCAATTGAATTATAAATAGTTAAAAACAAAACAAAAACGAACCATCATTTGAAGGTTTAGAAATATATATGAAGAAATCGGGCATGATGTGTGGTTATTTGAGATTCCCAATTTTTTTAATTTTTATATCTACACAGAATTGGGATCATGATTCGTGAAAATGAATTGGATGAAGGTCAGGTTAGAATTAACAGACAAGGTAGTGAGAGTCGAAAAGGCACAGAAAGGAATAAAGAATCTCACGGATATGGCAGTGCGCTGCTTGCTACCTTGAAGTTCTGAACAAAGAGGATATTGATGACACTCAGGATTAAATTGTGACACTTGCTTCAACAATGTTATACCTCCTGCCAGCGATATGGCAGAACAACATTTCCAAATGAAGGCATGGTTCCACTGCGGATGAAATCCAAACATGCCGGATTTAAAAGGTGACTTGCTGAACAAGTAGCAATTCCCTTTGAATGGTATTGGCAAAGACAAATCCGACATGTACTTAAATTTAGTCATGAATGGCGTCGATTCGAGTTCGTTGACTGTCTTCATCAACTTGAAACATATGGAAAATTTCATCATGCACCACTTAAGCGGATGTCATAGAAAAGACGATCGAGAACATTAATAGACAATGGAGAAATTGACAATATGGGCTTTAACCTGACGGTTCAGCATCTTGAGCGTGGTCTCAGATGGGACACCCAACAAAAGCAGAAGTTTATCAGTATATAACCCACATTTGATCATGGCACTCCAAGAGAAAAAACACTCACAGTCGATCAGGTCCATTGATTAAGAGAGCCGCAAGTCCGGCAGTATCGAATTACGTGTCGTATCATCGAGTTCCTCACAAAAACAGATCGGGTGGCTAGTCCATTCCACAAAAGGCATAAAATGCATGGCGAGGCCAAGGCGCGGCAGCAGAAATTTTTTCAAAACGATAGTCGGCATCAAAACAAAGTCTAGGGCTCAAACAGGAATGCAGGTGAATAAAGCTACAAGTTCTGGAGGAGAATTTAACCAAAATGTTTGTTAATAAAAAACAAAAAACATGGAACAACACTAGTAACCTGTTAACGACCATGTACGAGTCCAATCTAAACAATGGATGGTGTTTGCCCACCAAGTACATGAGCTTCTCTGTCTCACTCTTCGCAACTCTCGCAAACCTCTCGCAACTCTCGCAACTTCTCGCAACTCTCGCAACTCTCGCAACTCTCGCAACTCTCTCAAACTCTCTCAGACTCTGCGAGTGGTTTGGTTTTAGTTGTTTGTTTTTTTTGCGGTGAACATTGGTATTTGTGCAATTATTCGAAAATTCCAAATTAAAAAATACTTTGTATCGTTTTCAGTTTCTCTCTAATCTATGCTAAGAAAGATTTTTTTTAGTTTTTTTTAAAGATCGTGTATGACTCAGTGATGCATTTATTTTCACGAGAAAATGAAATGTATTTCAGCCTCACAAATGAGATATTTTTTGTTTGAAGCAACATTGATGGGAATTTGAAAGTGAGGTGTACACCTCGAGTAAAAAGGTAACAACTGACAGTGGGGCCATGGTGAGGCCAAAACAACAAGGATAGAGAGAGAAGGGGAGGGAGAAACAGAACTGTGAGTAAGATGGCTGAGGTTAATGGGGAGAAGAAATAGATCGCATGAGGGGGGGGGAGACATGAGATAGTGGCTGCAACACTCGTTTTGAAAAGCTGGAGGGAGAGTGTGATGCCAATTTCTCCAGAAGCATGTTCCACAACGATAGAAAAGGAAAAAAGACTTAGACATGTGCATTGATGTGTGCAATAAGCCTGGAATTGGGGGGGGTTAACGTGGCAGGCTAACTGGAGAAGGTAGTATTTCTGGAGAGGTTGTAGGATTGGCAAGTTTAGAGAGGCAGGTGGAGTTACATAGAAGGAGAGAGCGGTAAAAATAATATATAATGAAGGCACCAATGTCACGCAATGTAGAAAAAGGCCTTGTCCGCTCATCCTTATCACGGGAGATGTAAAAATAATGAGAGTTTAGATTCTACAGAATCAGCGAGAGATGTGTGCTGGGCCCCGAACCCAGAGGAAGAGCAGTACCACATTGGCTACCGACACATGCTAGTGGAGTTTGTTCAATTTATAAAGTTTAAGCCCTTGGAACACAGGGTGCCAGTCTTTGAGGTGGCTTTGAAGGCTAAATTTTTCATGGCTCAGCGCAGGAGAGATGAGTGGTGTAAGACCTAATGTCACGGTAAAAGTACGCGAAGATGGAATGTTAAACTAGGGGTCTGTTTTCAACATTTGTTGTGAGCGAAAGATCCCACAGCTTTCTTCATGAGATAGACAACTATCCCCGGTATGCTCAAATTCCAAAATTGCTGCTCAAGCTACAGGGGGGGGGGGGGGACTGCATCAGCCAGCAGCAGCTGCACCCCACAGCAAATTGATGCAACACGCATTTGCTGCATATAAAAGCAGGACGAAGAAGCCGTCACCATAACGGGTCATTCATTAGGAGCAGACCCACCACGAAAGTGCTTATGGACATCATGGTGGAGATCTTTGGCAGCAGCTCGTACAGCAATGACAAAATGAACTGAGAGCAATTGAGCGCCGCTTTAATACACACAATGGACAACTCGGTGATGTATTTTACACCTAAGGCTATTATTGTGCAAATGAAGATTTCTACAAAGTCCTTTGCACAGCCATACTTCCATTAGCTTTAGCATTTACCGTTTACTTGCACCTCCAACCGATCGCTGTCCTTTACCATCCGACCCTAATGTGCTTCTGCCATCTTGTGACAATCTCTCGTGTGCAAGCATGCTTCTTAGTGTAATTCAAAAAACAGCGGACAGGGTGTTTAACCAATTGGATTGAATTAGCAGATCTGTTGCTTGCAGAACCCACAGTCGAGAAAAGCCAAGCTATAAACGTAAAGCACATTTCTTTGTAACGAGCACACGCCGATTTTCGACAAAATGGGGGACACACACAGGAGTATGCTGTGGGCGCGACAAAAACGATGCAACCATTTAATACATTTGAACAGAATCACAAAATGGTGGCACTTGAACAACCTCCTACACCTCCCAAGATTTGCCCCAACCCTCCATTCTGCCTCTTCCCAACCTATTGCATCTTTTGTCCACGATCTCAAGTCCCTCTCTCACCTATTTTTAACCTTTCTCCACTTGCCAACCTTTCACACAGGATGTAGAAAAATTTTTTGACCCAAAATTTTATGATGTTGTAGAAAAAATACATTAACTTGCTTTCCTAACAGTGCGAGGATCAGAAATAAAATGTTATTCATATTTCTCCTGTGCGCATAACAGTGATCATCATCGTCTTCAGTATTCATGCTCTGTCAAAGTGTCTGTTCCGCACCAGCAGTTTCTCAGCTAGGGGTACAAGCTGGACGATCATCCGCTCCGATGCAGGATACACGACTGAGGGTGCGGAGATTGAATTGACAATGTGGTCAAGCTCCCTAGCTCTTCATGAAGCGACATCGTAAAGTAAAAATATATTCTTCATTGACGTAAGCCAGTAGGTCACACAGTGAAAGCCTGGAGCAGGGGGAAAGAAAACGCTCTGATAATTGACCTGATGGCGTCTTAGGAATCGGTGATGCTCATCAAAGGTAGAATTAATGTTCAAACACAAGGAACCTTACATGCAAGCTTTCACAACAATACAATAGGTTTAAAAAAACTAAAACATTCCAATCAAGTTCCACCAAGCTAGATACTACGGAATGAAAAGCAAATTAAGGGTTGCTATGGATCAGTCAAAGAAAATAAGGCAATGCATGTCAGTGAAGGCAAATTCCACACCTTCAGAAAACCTTGAGATGATTCCAAATTGAAATGCTTCACCTGAGACAATCATTTCTCTTTAGGACGCAAAATTCAAACGAGCGGCTTGTTTTGCTGGGCCAAGGCATGGATATCAAAGCCCTTCTTCAACTACCCCCGTCCAGCCACACACTGACTCCCCAACCATCACCCAAAGCATTGATCAATGGGAAAAAAACAAACAAAAGAAATGTCAAGGGTCAAGTACCATCCTCAACTTGCTCTGACCACCCCGTCGTTTCAGAATCACCCAGACTTGCCCACCCATGCGAGGAAAACGACCTCATTCAAACACCATTACGAGTGACTTATGTGTGAGAATATTAACGCTGCAACTGGGTGAGCTAGGCATCCTTTGCCAAGTTTTCCATCGTCAATTGACCTTTAAAAATTGACATACCTGAGATCGATGAGAAAATTGCTCAAATGTATCTAGGTTGGCAAATAAAGCAATTTAAATGAGTGGTCTTATACTTCCTTGAAAAGTCATGAATAGTCACGAGAGAAGATAACAATAAATCTCATGCTCAGGCATTGAAGAAGTTTTTAAAAGTCATGTATCAATTATTCACATCTTTCATCCGACTGTTATGCTGTACTATAAAATGAAGTTCTTGATTTAATGGAAAAAGTCTGTATACAATTTGAGCATGTGTCGAAAAATAATTCATGGTTATGCACATCAGGTGCCTCAAACTGAAAATTCAGAATTTAAAACGTCATTCAATATTCTATCGGTTGAGGATATTGGCCCTCGGTGTTCCGTCTGTACGTAGAAGCTCTTGTGGCTGGATCCCAGGTTTAAATCCCACATCCAATGGTGTGGTCATCATTGACAATTGTCTTTTTTATATTTATTAACTCGGGCTGACTAGGATGGCCTCGAGATTGCACACACACCTCTGAGCAGTCTCGCTTGGGTTGAATACAACCCGCCATAAAACTGCCTTCCTGGTGTCTCGCAGCAGGCGAGGCACAATGTGTGTGGTGCTGTCCCTTGATGGACGTTAAACTGCATCCATCTTGCTGGATTAGCTGGTGGATGTTAAAGATCCACGGTTGTCTTCATGAAGAGTCGGTGAGTATCGCCCGGCACCATTATCATTTATACATCTTGCTCAAAACCTTACGGGGACCTGATCAGCAGCATAGCCACACTCCCAGCGACGACGTAACCGCAAGCAAACAGAGTGGTCTGTTTCACTGGGCCTAGGAATAAAATGAACGAATTATGAATATACACTGCATCAGAATGAAAAAATGAATTAATTTCTCTAAAACACCCTGATCTTCTTGTCATTAATGTGATATATGCTACAACTTTTCAAGAGGATCCCAACTACATCGCACATGTCCATGCCGTCCCATGATTTTTTTTTATCTCAGACATGTCAAGGATTGCACCCCCAGTTCACAATTTGTTTACTCATTCAACTTCACCTTTGTGTGCTGATGTTCGAACCTCCATCCTTAAAGTGTAATTATATCATCGAATTCTTTAAACTACCCTTTCCAATTGAACTGTCGGGAAAGCAAATGTACATTGTTTACCTTCAACATATAGGCCTCTTCATGAGCGCAAGAAAAGTTGAAGAAGTTCTACCACCTCTCTGTGTTGTCTCACTCTTCCCTCATCATTCGGAATTCACCCACCTCTCACTTCACTTGGCAAATTCAACCGCCCTCTCACTCGGAATTTGACCCTCATCCACTCTCACTCCTTCCCCCATGAACTCCAGACTTCCCTCCCTCTCACTACCATGAGTCCTCTCACCTTTATTCCCCCTCCCCTTCATCCACACCTACCCCTCCAATCTCGCTCCCACACTCTATGTACTTTCTCTTTCCTATCTTCATCTTTTTCCCACACTCCTTTCAATCTCCCATTAATTTCCCCTATTTATCCCCACCCCAAAATGGATATGCCAATTTGCAGTTCAGACAACACTCAGCATGAACGCGAAATCCACTTGTATTGAAAGCAGCAACACGGCGGAATGAATGATTAAAAATTTTCATCAAAATGGCCATTTATGTGCTTTTGAGGGCTCCATTAAGTAAAGTGGAAAACTTTAGTCCCAATAATGGTTCTTCTGATACAAAGAAAAATCAACTACTTCTGAACACACTTTGTCCAAATTACATCCATCAGTGAATGACACAATCTGTCATATCAGGTTATTCAGGTGTTGGGGACTTTGGACGACTCCCAAATCGACAGAAAGCAACCGAGCCACTTTTGTTAGCAAAAAATGGCTCCGTGGGCGAAAACGTGCACAACTTAGAAAGTTGCTCCGTAGAGCGATACCTCCACCGGCTGGACAGTTTACGTTTTGTATCCCTGATAAACGCGATCTGAACCAAATCTAATCGGCTCGTTCTTGTCCCATAAAATCATCCACCAAGTGTTTTGTCATAATTCATCGACAACTTTTGAGAAAATGCTAATACAATCGTTTGTGGCCCATTCTCAATGGTGAAGAATTACTTTCAAAAATTATTGTATCCGATCCACGATTTCACCAATATCTCACAATTTGTCCTGGTCACACACCAACCTTCAACTAAATTCGTCCGAATCCAATTCACAACTTTTTGAGATTATTCTGTCACAGACAGACAAAAAGACAGGGGTGAAAACAACCTCCATGCACCTTAGGTGGCAGAGATAATGAAGTCATGAAAAATTTTATTCCATTTTTGCCATTTTCTTCTTTCCTCGCACTCTGCGAGAAACAGCCGATCTTTGGTGGCGTATGCGTCTTGGAATATTAGCGAGGGTTGAGTCGCATGGGATCCTTTGTTATTGCCACATCCCATTGAGTTCATAATTCATGATACATGTGCAGACAAGCATCTGAGGACGTGGAGCCGGGGTTAGGCCTGCACACGGCGCGAGGACTTACGGGGGTGCTCGAGGCAAAGTTTTGATAATCTCGTCCATCAATCGTCGAGGCGTTGTTAATCAGTGGCGACCTTCTGCTCCTGCGATATTGGTGGAGGGACAATGCTGTCGTGTCAAAAGGTGGTTTATTTCATCCAAGGTCTCCTTTGCCTTCACTGCAAAGTAAACAATGCGTTAATGCTCCCTGGTGTATAGAGAGCGGTCAAAAAGTTCAAAAGACCACAATAGCTTCTGTCAACCTGAAACTATTTGAAGATGGCAAGGTGGAAGAGTCAATCAAAGCATGAGGTATCACTTTTTTTGAAATCAATTCATCCTCACTTATGCCTGACAGCACGGGATGTGAAAAATCAATATCAGGACCGCGAATCGAACGCCAACGACTTACAAACACACACTAGAAAGTGTTCAAAGAGAAATGAAAAAAAGAAAAGAGAAAAACACTTCCACATTAACATAACGCACATGAAAGAAGACCGTTGTCATGACGCCACGAAATTGGGTGCTATCTCTTCAGTTCACACCCACCCCTTCCTTGCCACGTACCTTGCATTTCTTTCCCCCCCCCCCACCACTACTACCTTCATCCACATCCCCATCAATACTTGGTGCCCCATACATCATGTCCTGGACTCGCACTTTGAGGAATCTGACATTGTAAAGTGTTACTCGACACGTCTCTTAAAAAGTTAGTGGATCGTAGTTGACACCATTTAACTCATAAATAGTTCAAAAGGCGAAAACAGTGTTACATGAAGGTTTGTTGGACCATGGACATAGTAATCCATGATGGACACGGTCACACACAGCCTCATTAAGTGGACGGTGGCAATGTGATACATTACTACAGGCGAGTTGAATTTTTACATGAAAAGACAAAATGCTCATATTATGGGAATTATTGATATAATTTAATCTAACATGCGGTTTCGAGCCGCTCATGCAGGTCGAAATGAAATACGGCGTCAAGACACGTACATCATCAATTTACTGAGACCCTCTCATGCACTCTACGTCTGTGTTGGCCAACAAAACCAAATATCTAACTCCATCACACACAAGAGATCATAATCAATGATGAATGTAGAGTACATCGATCTGCATGCTCGTTTCCCCAGAATTCAACCAGTTGAGAGACTTTCACGGAGTTCAAGACAAAGATGATGGTAAGACAAAACTGGGGAAATGGCTGCTTTCATAGGCGTCTTTGCTTAGCATCGGTAAAGAAATGGCATTGCATAATGCATATGCAAAGTTGCCCTTTCGGCAAGCCCGACTCCCCTGGGGAACTGCTGGTAAATATAGAGGAGAATAAAACACAAAATTGGTGCCCCACCTGTCTTCTCTCTCCTCTTCATTCTCCATCTTCTCCACACACTGTTCGGATGGATTTTCCTTTTGCTGGATCATGCAGCTCCGCAAACTACGTAATCATAATAAATGGAATTATCATATATATATAGTGTAGTATCTGTATATTTCTTACTTTCAATTCAACAGTCGTATGTGTCTGCTTTGCCAATTTAGCGTCTTCAGATATAAACCATCTTGCTTTAATGCAGATGCATGGGTCAATCCTTACCTCAAACCCACGAATCTTCCTCACCACCCCTCAGCAGATATTCATATGCGCGAGGCAATTGCCAGAAGCAGCTTGATTCCTCATGAAAGGTAATGCCATGATAGGACCTTGTAATCTCTCCACAAAACCCAAACATAGTTTCCATCCCTCAAATGCCACCAGCATTCAGCACTAGCCACCTGAGGTCTGAAGCAACAGTCATTACACTGCCACAAAAACAAGTGCAGGGGGTCAAAGTCTGTCATTGTGTTTTTTTTTCTGGACAGAATGAAGAACTCGTCTTGCTGGTGAAGGCTGGTGTCCACCTTTTGGCTTCTGACAAGGGTTAACACTGAACGTCAGCTTCTCGCTTCCATGTAGTCATCATACCTCTTTCAACCATCCTGTTGAATTTCATCCATTTGTCTCTGAACATGCTCTACATCTATTTCTTCACTCTTGAAGATGGGTCATAATAGACAATGCTCATGTTGAGGACATCATTGGCCTTAAATCCCTTCCCCTTACAACGATGCACCCCTTCCCTGAAAACCTCCAAAGCATTTGAACCGCTCTTCTGACACGGTCTGGGACTCTAAGCTTCTCGATTCCTCACCACGACGACACAGCAAAATGCCTTATATTAAAAATACAATATAATGCTCACATGCCTATCTACTCTTTCTCTGTTCTTTTTCAGATATGTCCTGAGAGATAACGGGTGAATTATGGAAAATCACCAATGTCAATACCCTTTTTCATGATGAATGGTACCAAAACGGACTCTCTTTGCTATAGTAATCCGTGGCAAACCGGTAGGTGGGGGAGGGGAGGGGAGGGGGAGGGGAGGGGAGGGGGAAAGGGGAGGGAAGTGCATCCCGCCAGCGTGTGTGCACCCCCCCCCCCCAACAAAAGGTCCACATTGTTGAAAGCATTACATTTTCGTACATGTCCGAAGGCGAACTCAGGAGAGCGAAGGCATCCCCCGGAGGCAGAAGGGTTGAAAGCTCACTTGTTCTTGATTTTCAGACAATACATAGACACCATTGGTAAGGTTAAATTCGCGCATTGCATGTTTGACAATTTCTCGTGTATATTACTAGTGCGTGCCCGTAACTGTGCAGTGGCCGTACATGCAAAAAAAAAATCTTTCAAAGCACGAGCCAAAACAACCAAACAACAGGCCCGTTCCTTCGCTCTCACTGCACATACGTGCGTGTGCAGTACGTGCGTGCCAGTACGTGCGTGGCCGTCCGTGCCACCAAAAAAACCAAATAAATAAAATAATAATAAACTTTCAAATGCGAGCCAAAACAACCACACAGGCCGTTCCTTCGCTCTCCGTAAACGACGACTGGATTGGGCATTGTGTTTATCTATAAATGCGGATAAGAAATCGAGAAATTATTACAATACACTATCATCACTGATCCGGAAGTGGTGGCTGCCCTACGGAATGTTCCACATCGCATCCACGAATTATCGCATCGTACTGAAGTAACAACTGCTGTGATACTTACACAACAGAGTAATTAAAATTAAAATCAACGTTTACCCCCTTCTTTGCTTGCATGACATTCGCTGCCATTGACCATCGCCACTCCTACGCCACTTGGGAAACCAAGGCACCGATCCCCAATTGCTACCGGCATACGTGACGTCATCCGTCGGCCGCCGCGCACTGGCCTACGAGCAACGTGTCCATTTCATTGTTTGGTAAATAAATGGCAAAACTTGGGAAGCACTTGCCGATTAATATCAAACCTTAAAAGGCACATCCTCAGTCCAGCAATATACCTGAAGTTTCAATTAGATCGACCATGGTTGTCGAGAAACAGCGTCACAGACGCACGCACAGACGCACACTGCTTGAATTATAGATAGAATGTATGGCTTTTATAAAAACTGTTTAAAGAAACGCATCATGTTTTTCTGCGGACACCTTTGCGGCGAGCAGGTGCAGTAATTCCGCGACGAAATGAAGTGACATTAAGATAAATTTTCAAATGTTCAAGTGCGGCTCAACGCGATTCTCACTAAATTTCCTTTAGGTGAATGTCCACAGCCATATCGCGATGTTTGGATTTAAATTTAATGCTATTGTTGATGTGTGTGTCTTTTGAGACAGGGATTTTTGAGTGTGTGTCGGGTTTATCGTGTGTGTCAGGGTTTGGTGAATGTGTCAGGGTTAGTGTGTATCAGAGTTAGTGTGTGTCTTTTTTGAGACCAGGGATTTTTGAGGTGACTTTTGAGTGTGTGTCAGGTAGTGTGTGTCGGTGTGGTGCTGAGGTGTCATCCACCAGACGGCGGTTCTCCTTGGTTAACTGAGGCGTCCATTCGGTTGGTGCTGGATTGCCTATCCATAGAGAGGATGATTCACCTGTCTCTGTTTCACTCTGAGCTCAAGCGTTTGGACATCGGATATTGTACACACTCTGAGATTCGGAGACCGGATTATGCGACATCATTGCGGTGGTACACCTACTATGGTCTGGTCACTCTGATGGTTCCATGCACCAAGAGTTGCTTGGCTGTGTCCAATAAGGCTGACTCCAATGAGAGAGGTAAACTAGTGTCAACAAGCGTAATGATGTAACGCACCTTCGGGTTCATTTCCCTGGTCCCCGTTTATGCTCGACTGAAGCGACGTGATCTCACGCGTGAAGGACGCATTCAATGAATGCTCAGTCTGTGTTGACCATGCCCAAGGGAATACTCTTCTAGTCTGGGAGATTTCAAGCATCAACTGCGAACTGACAGGATGGTTATGAACAATGTGTGGTCCCATGGAGTTGACTGTGATACCAGAATAGCACTAGTGCGCTGATTCATGGTTTTGCGCCCTAAGCTCATCCTGGATTGGTTATTACTAACGATGGCAGTTGGCAAGGAAGCTTGATCATGTGCTTCGTGATGTCACTAGGAGATGACCAGATGCAGGGCCAACCAGAAGTGCCTCAATTCAACACTGACCACGGCTTGTTGTCACACTCTGAAGTTGCAGCTATAAATCCAGGAGAAAGGTACCATCCCACGCGAGGCTGGATGTTGGTGTGGCAAGCTCAAAATGAGAGATAGCTGAGAAGTTTGTGAACAGCGTGAGTGGAGAATTGGGGGGGGGGGGTTTGGTGCTTGGGGGATC
>CM068963.1:16165464-16175614 GCA_035128595.1 Eptatretus atami
TACCTCATCACCAAGGTATTAAAATCACCTCACTGCCATGTTACCAAAAATACCTCACCCCCACGTAATTCAAAACACCTCACTGCCATGTTCTTAAAAATACCTCATTGCCAAGGTATTAAAAATACCTCACTGCCACATTATGAAAAACTTCTCACTGCCAAGGAATTAAAAACACCTCACAAGAGAGAGATCTTTTGGCTTTCGTATACAAACATAGGTTATGGGAACTGCATATATGAGTACACAATGGCATCTGCAAATAATACATAGTTCTGCCCAAATTTAAACTGAAGTAGCTGTGAGAACACCTGAATGATATCCCTTACAATTGGAGAGGGCATCGTGATCCGATCAAAGCAATCTTAGCATGAGGAGAAGAGTTCAGGAATCAGCACCATAAAGCTGCAATAATTTACAGAAACACGGTCATAGGAGTGCCAACGCCACATCCAATCGAGTGGTTCCTTTTCTGAGATGATGCCGAGTGTTTAATGGAAAACTCAGTCAAACATGACCAACGATGGCATTTACAGTTTTTGGGTCATTGCAGGGGAATTATATCTCAAAACTTTCTACTTTGGATCCAATTCTGAAATGCTTTTCACAATTAAGGTCACAAATCTCATAATCGTGAAGTTCCGAGTTTATGGAATCCCTCCTTTAAATATCCCATGTGTAATATTCTAGCCAAAGGTATTGGGACAGTCATGAAATATGCAGGCCGATTAATTTAGGACTTATTTGTTACAAGAGGGTATACTAACATCAAGTGTAAGAAACATTGGTATATATGGAATAAGTCGCACATTTCCTCCTTGGTGCAAAGTGCATGTCCCGTATTGTTTAGTTTTGTTGACTATGGACCACATAGAAGCTCTCAGAGATACCCTAGGGGGTGTGATTTGGTTTACATCAGACTCTGGGCGGTATTCACCACTGTTGCCACTGACCAATTTCTAACATCGCACAGAAGTTCCAACGAAGGTGCTAGTAATCGTATGGCCCTCACCATGTGACTGCATCAAACTCAGTAGTGTGGTGTTGTCCAAAATGTCACAACATTCTTTTCAAAGTTTGGACCGTTCCTTTCAAGTTGGGGTAATGGTATCCAAATACCTTTTGGTAGACAGTGCAGTACCGGAATAACACTTGATCATGCACGTATATGTCCTAAACCATTTTCTTTACGAAAGTTTTGAAGAAATTCCAGTAAGTTTTATCGTTTAAATAGGAAATGAAAAGAGGTGCAAAGCAAACAAGTGGGAAGGGGTAAAAATAAGACTAGGAGAAGAGTAAAGGACACACCTGAAAAAGCACAGATTAAATTACTTTTAATGAATAATATAAGTATCATCCATCCATTGGGACCATGCTCTCTGCAGAGCGTGGTGCTTGCTTAAGCAGTCCTCCTTACTATTGGGCCAACAATCCTGGATGGGTTCGTCACTCCGCACAGTATACCAGCATGCTTGCACTCATCTTTTCCGACCCCGGAGGATGACAGGTGAGTTAACCCCACCTGGTTTTAATTAAACAGCTGAAGCTGGATTTGAATCAGACCCTAGGATGCCAAGCCCACCACCCTCACCATTAAGCCAACACAAAGGCATAACATCAAAAGAATATTCAAGGTATACGTGCATTATAGCACAGTAGAGTTTAGGCCAAATAGCAATTTTGTCTGCAAGGACAATAAGCTTAAGTAAGAGCTTTTATTCTTGTGCGAAAGACAGGCTTTCATTATCAATCTCGACTAGATCAATAATTGGGGTAAGATCCAAGATCAGGTCCATTGTGTTGTTGCAAAGGCTATCACTTGGGCTGGTAAGGATGTTCAGAACGTGTGCCATGTCCTTTGCACTGTCTACTCGCGCCTGGGTTCAAATCCCACCCAGATATAAACCCTCATGTCTGGTGTTTCTGACGCAGGTGAGGCATAATGTGTATGCTGTCCATCAGATTTTGACGTGAGGCTGAAGGATCAAGTCTCCCATCACTGTTGTATGGTGGGACATCAAAGATCCCTCAGATGTTTTTATCGTAGCGCGTCCAGTGAGTCTGGACCACTACAATAAAAAGTAGTAGCGAGTCCAGTACCCCTAACCAAGTTCCCGATTAATGCCCAAAACTTTATCGTCAACCCCGACTCAGCTAATGTGTGGGTTGTTAACACTGCCAACCTGAGCTTAGAGACATCTTCGTTCGTGCAGTAGAACTGAGATGATGATGACGACGACGACGACGACGACGAACGACGACGACCGACGCGACTTGTACAATAAAACTTGAACCTTCCATGATGTAGGAACAGCTCTTTGCGATTAAAGTTATTCCGGGTGTTCACTCAGTGTCGGACACTTAATTTTCTTGGGCCGAGTCCGAATCGATTAAAACGTGGTTCATGGCATCAGCAACAATGTTCACTAAATTTTGAATAACGACTTATTCTGAAAAAAAATTTAAAATGGGAATCCATCCGACATCGATGAGGGCAAAATGCAACAAGGATTTTCCCTGCTCCACCGCTGGAACAGCACCAATTTTATTATTTTCTAAGAATACATGTGCATCTGAAATAACAAACAGTTAATTCCATATCACACAGGCAGGAAAGGACAGCCAAGAGGTATGTCGACTTGCCTCATGAGCCGTCTAACCTCGAATTCAATCCTGACCAAAGCAATAAACTGCACCGTGGGGTTTCACATGCAGGGTGAGGCAACACACCTGTGGCACGTGTCCATCAGAGAGATGTTTGAGCAGAGGACCCATCTGCCCAGCACTGACCACTGGTGGGCGTTAGGATTCCAAAGTGTGCATTTCGCAAAGAGTCGGTGATTATTGCGACACCCTGAACAAATTACAAATTCTGCCTAACTGATTGCTGGGAAGGCAACGCCAAGCTATCAGTGTAACATTGCCAAGAAACTGATTCGTCCGCACTGATGCTCTTATCAAAGAGTACGGCACATTTTTGATGATTAACAGTCGTCAAGGTTATTTTGAATCGAGCTCGCGGGAAGTCCAAGTCAATCAGCCATGGAAGTTCAAGAGCAGTTTAAAGCGTTCAACAGTAAATAGATACACTTTTCACAAGCAGTCTGAAACCCGAGCTGTTAGTTCATAGCGGTGAGCTGTGAAAACAGTCTCACGGCCATGTAAAAACACAATGCCTGGTGTGGCTTAATGGTTGAGGGTGGTGGGCCTTTGATCCTAAGCTCCTGAAGTTTTAAATCCGGCCTCAGGTGTTTAATTAATACAAGGTGGGGTTTGACTCCGACCTGTCAATCCTTCCGAGGTCGAGCAAAAATGAGTGCTGGCTGGTATAACTGTGTCGGAGTGAACCCGTCCAGGATTGTGCCACATCCAAGGAGACTGCTTAGGCAGCACAACGCTCTGCACAGCGTAATGGTCCCCAATCTCCTCCTCCTTATATCCAGAAGTTTAAGATGAAAACCAAACAGGCCAACTAAAGACATTATCTTACAAGGAAACATTCGAAATGGCTTGCAAATTGAACAAAAACATTTATATTGAAATTTCAAAAAATGTCCAGGTAGAGATGTTTTTCACAAGTTAGTTAAAATAGACAGCATGAATGGCATGCAACAGTGAGTTACATTTATCCAACAACCTGTTATCAAATACTAAAACCCAGTTGTTCTAACATCAAAGAAGATCACGTAAAGTGCAAACTCTCAGCTTCTCATCTTGGAACCTTTAATCATAAACACGGTCCCGTACCCAAAATTACCCAGATTGAAATTTCACATGTACAATTAATCTGCACAGGTAGTAATTCCAGCAAGTGCTGTTAATTGCCAACTTTAAAGTCACTGACACAAAAGAGCTAATTTGGCCTTAATCGATACCTCCAGGGGGACATGTGTGTTTGAGACAGTGTGTAATTTAACCAACAATTTTATTCCCATGTGCAATTTCTACCTTGCAGCACATAAATGATTATACATTATAGTGTGTGTGTGTGTGTGTGTGTGTGTGTTATGTAGTGATATATATATATATATATATAATTTTATAACATAATATACATCACACAACACACACACATTAAGTGGTTGGCTCACAAAGCTTCCCTCACCAACCGCTACAGAGGCACAGGCTTGGTTTTTTAACTGAGGCTAATAATTGTACGGTGAGGTTGCCTGCATTGTATGAGAAATAAAAGTTAAATTTAAAAAACACCATAACGACACAATTTTAAAAACACTCTCGCAGTATTAAAAAACTCCGCATGTTATTAAAACACCGGTACACATGTAATTAAAAACACTACACACACATGTATTAAAAACACTCACACATGTTATTAAAAACACTCACCACCATGTTATTAAAACACTACCACCAGTTATTAAAGACCTCACACCATGTTTATTAAAAACATCTCACCAAATGTTATTAAAAACACCTCACGCACCATGTTATTGAAACAACACCACGCAAGGTATTAAAATATCACCAAATGTTTAATACACCTCACCGCCAAGGTATTAAAAAACTCACCCACTGTATACAGTCACTAACTACTAACCATGTTAATTAAAACATCTCACCACAATGTTATTAAAACACCTCACCACATGTTATTAAAAACACCCTCACGCCAAGGTATTAAAATACTACCCAATGTTATTATAAGAACACCTCACCGCGCAGGGTATTAAAACACTCACCACAATCGTTGTTAAAGCTCGCTGTGCACCGCATCATTTTTAAAACACTCATCATACCATGTTATAAAACACTCACCACCAAGTATTAAAACAACACTCACCATATAAACTTAACAAGGTATTAAAAACCTCACCGCAATGGTATTAAAACACCTCCAAGTATTAAAAACCCTAGCCAAGGTATTAAAACCCTCACCACAATGTTATTAAAAACAACTACCGCAAGTATTAAAAACCTACCAATATAAACACCAGACAGGTATAAAAACACCTCGCCGCAAGTTACTCCAATTAATTAAAACACCTCAGCTGCCAAGGTATTAAACATACCCATCAGAGATGGGGAATCCCTCGCCATTGAAAATAAGAAATAATAACGTTTTCCATTATTAAAAAAACATTTTTTTTTTTCAGATGGCCACACAGTCGGCCATCTCGGATCCCGCCAACCCAAAATCAACAGGGTTCTTTTTTCAGGTGGTAACATGTGGTGACCAAATTTCAAATCGATATGGCAAACAGTTTTATGAGTTATTGCATCACACTTATAATGTTTGACGCCCGGCACGGACGGACGGAAGCAGCCGGATGGACAGACGGAACGAACCCGGGTGACAACAATATCCCCCTTCCGCGCACGCGGCGGGGGATAAAAATCTCACCACATGTTGTTAAAAACACCTCACCCGCCAGGTATTAAAACAACCCTCATCCACAATTTATTAAAAACAAAACCGCAGGATTAAAAACACCTTAGCGCCAAGGTATTTTTTATTTATAAAAAATCTATCTACTTTTAAAATTTTTTTATTTTTTATTATTATTATAAAAAAACCTCACCATGTATGTACTCATGGTAAAAACCAATCACCGCAGTATTAAAAACCTCAACACAATGTTATTAAAACACTCAAACAAGTTATTAAAAATCACCTCACGCCAAGGTATTAAAACACACTCACACATTTAAACCCCATAGTTATTAAACACCTCACCGCAGGTCATGTATAAAAACACCTCACGAAAAACACCAACATGTTATTAAAACACCTCATCACAATGTTTTAAAACACTCAAACGCAAGGTTATAAAAACACCTCCCGAGGTATTAAAAACACCCATCAACACCTACACTGTTATTAAAAACACCTCACCCAAGTACACTACAAGTTATTAAAAATCACACCGAAGTGTATTAAAACACTCACCGCAATGTGTATTAAAAACCCACCCAATGTATAAGAACACTCACCGCACAGTATTAACACCTCAACCCAGGTTATTAAAACACTCACACATGTTTATTAAAAACACCTCACCACATGTTATTAAAAACACCTCACCCCAGGTATTAAAAACACCTCCACGCAATGTTATTAAAAAACATCACCGTTAATCACAAGTTATTAAAAACCGCTTCACCCATGTATTAAAACCTCACCACATGTTATTAACACTCACCGTTATTAAAACCCTCCCGCATGTTATTAAAAACACTCACCACAGGTATTAAAACACCTCACCAACTGGTTATTAAAAACACTACCATGTTAAGACTAAGTTAAAAACACCTAACCGCAAGGTATTAAAAACACTCACCACAATGTTATAATCGTCCATTTAAAAACACTCCACTGTATAACCACACATTAAACACCTCACAGCCAAGGTATTAAAAACACTCACGCCAAGTATTAAACAACCTCACCACCATGTTATAACACCTAAATAAAAACACACCTCACATCATGTTATTAAAAACACTCACGTACAATGTATTAAAAACACCTCACCGCAAGGTATAAAAGCCTAGCCAAGATGAACACCTCACACATGTTATTCAAAAACTCCTCACGCATCCATTGTTATTAAAACCTCCCACAAGGTATATTAAAAAACACTCACCGCCAAGGTATTAAAACACCTACCGCCATAGTATTAAAAACCTTCACCACTCATGTTATTAAAAACTACCTACTCTGTTATTAAAACACATCTAGTCTTGCAAGTATTAAAAACACTCACCTGTTCAACTCACAATGTAAGCACTATTAAAACACCTCACAAGGTACTCACCACCATTTATTAAAAAACACCTCACCTCGATAAAGTGGTAATTAAAAAAAACAACCCCTCAAAAACACGCCAGGGTATTAAACACTCACACATGTTATTAAAACCCACTCATCACACATGTTAATTAAATACACCTCACCGCCAAGGGTATTAAAAACATCTACTTAAAACATTCCTGCCAAGGTATTAAAAACCTCATCTCCCAATGTTCTTAAAACACTCACCGCTAAGTATTAACATCACTCACCGCCAAGGTATTAAAAACACCTCACCACCATGTTATAAACACCTCACCACCCATGTTATTAAAAACACCTCACCCGCCAAGGTATAAAAACATCTCACTGCCACATTATGAAAAACATCTCACTGCCAAGGTATTAAAAAATATCTCACCACAATGTTATTAACACCTCACCGTAAGGTTTAAAAACACCTACCACAATGTGTATAAAAAACACTCACCGCCAAGGTATTAAAAACACCTCACCACAAGTTGTTAAAAACACCTCACCGCCAAGGTATTAAAAACACCTCACCACAATGTTATTAAAAACACCTCACCGCCAAGGTTTATAAAACACCTCACCGCCAAGGTATTAAAAACACCTCGACGCCAGATATAAAAACACTCACGCACCATGTTATTAAAAACATTCAACCACATGTTATTAAAACACATCACCACATGTTAATTAAAAACACCTCACCACCATGTTATTAAAACACCTCAATGCCAAGGTTTAAAAACCCTCGACGCCAAGATATTAAAAAACACCTCACCACCATGTTATAAAAACATCTCACGCACATTGTGAAAAACAATCTCACTGCCAAGGTATTAAAAAACACTCACCGCCACATTATTAAAAAACTCTCACTGCTACAATATGAAAAACACTTCACCTCCACAAATCCACCACAATATTAAAATCACCTCCCCGCCATGTTCATAAAACACCTCACCACCAGGTAATCAAAAACACCTCAAGGCCATGTTATTAAAAACACCTCACCGCACGTAATTCAAATCACCTCACGCCATCCTTTATATTATTTCTGTTAACGTCTGTGCGTAATTTGACATTCTCCTCCCGAAACTGCCGGACGGATTGTCGACACTTTCGGCATGCGGGAGATCTGTGGTCTAATGAACAGCATGGGCTATGTGAGATCGCCCAGATGGACAGGTTTGGGATTTTTGGCGATTTTCTAATTTTACATTCGTTTGCATGGCGACATGTTGACGTCACTGCTGAGAGGCATAATGACGTCATGACATCATCGGTCATTCGCCGACGTCATAACGTCTGTCGTCGACAGACCGTCACCGCTGAGAGGCGTAATGCCACTCCTAGAAAACAGCGTCTACAATGTGAAACCTCTTCTGCACTGCTGACTACATCAGAAGGTGAATTTGATGCAAAAAATGTAACAAGAAACATTGTATATAAAGAAATTGATAAATAACATTGTGAACACTGGAATATTGACGTCCTAATGAACCCTCACTTTCGAAACTTCGCGCAGAGTGCGGTTTGGCTGGTGTTATTAAAATACCTCATTGCCAAGGTATTAAAAACACCTCACAGCCATGTTATCAAAAAACCCTCACCGGCACGCAATTCAAAACACCTCACATCAGTTATTAAAATACCTCACTCCACGTAATTCAAAACAGCTCACTGAAATGTTATTAAATATACCACACCTCCACGTCATTCAAAGCAGCTCACCACCATGTTATAAATATACACACCTCCACGTAATTCAAAAGCTCACCACCATGTTATTAATATACCACACCTCCACGTAATTCAAAACAGCTCACCACCATGTTATTAAAAATACCTCACTCCACGTATTCAAAACAGCTCACTGCCATGTTATTAAATATACCACACCTCCACGTCATTCAAAGCAGCTCACCACCATGTTATTAAATATACCACACCTCCACGTATTCAAAACAGCTCACCACCATGTTATTAAAATAACCTCACCTCCACGTAAATTCAAAAACCTCACTGCCATGTTATTAAATATACCACACCTCCATGTCATTCAAAGCAGCTCCACCATGTTATTTAAATATACGACACCTCCACGTATTCAAAACAGCTCACCACCATGTTATAAAAAATACCTCACCTCCACGTAATTCAAAACAGCTCACGGCCATGTTATTAAATATACCACACCTCCACGTAATTCAAAACACCTCACTGCCATGTTATTAAAAACACCTCACCGCATGTATAAAAATACTCACCTCCACGTAATCAAAACAGCTCACCCATGTATTAAAAATTCCTCATCACAAGTATTAAAATCACCTCAATTGCCATGTTATTAAAAACACCTCACCGCACGTAATTCAAAACACCTCACCGCCATGATATTAAAAAATACCTCACCATCCGTAATTAAAACACCTCACTGCATGTTATTAAAAATACCTCATCACCAAGTAATAAAATCACTCACTGCCATGTTACAAAAATACACTCACCCCCACGTAATTAAAAACAGCTCCCACCATGTTATTAAAATACCTCATCACAAGTATTAAAATCACCTCACTGCCATGTTACCAAAACACCTCACCCGACGTATTAAAAACAGCTCACCACATGTTATTAAAATACTATCACCAAGGATTAATCACCTCACGCCATGTTACCAACATACCTCACCCCCACGTAATTCAAAACACCTCACTGCCATGTTCTTAAAAATACTCATTGCCAAGTATTAAAATACTACTGCCACATTATGAAAAACTTCTCACTGCCAGAATTAAAAACACCTCACCGCACGTAATTCAAAACACCTCACCGCCATTTTATTAAAAATACCTCACCTCCACGTAATTCAAAACCTCACCACATGTCGTGATAGAGCCATCTTATTTAACTGATGAGGATAAGTACGCTAGTTGCCGTGTCATGATTTACACAATCAGAATTGAACCATTTATTTTGCAAATTTACAATATTCGTGATTACATTTTTATAAACAACTGAAGTTGAGATTGAAGTAAAAAAAAAAAAAGTTTTTCAAAAAATGTCAAAAGAAATACCTGAGGACATACACATGGAGGAGTAAGGTGCAGCCCAGATGTTTGGTATAATTTCACAAAAGTTTGGGGAGTAGTTTAGTGACAAAATTTAACAAGTATTGTGGTCACCATGGGACAAAACACTCATGCAGTCAGCTGCATGCACATGTGGTGCTGGGCAGAGAACAAGAATGTACAACAAATCACTCTGATCAAAGCTGTGTTTCGGCTGATATGTCCAAATAATATGACAGTATATTCCCACATGAAAGGGAACAGACTCGGGGGGGGGGGGGGAAATTATGGGAAAATC
>CM068963.1:16224581-16234793 GCA_035128595.1 Eptatretus atami
ATATATATATATATATAGAAAAACAAAGACTCACTCACATCTCACCTGTGAATGGAGGGAATAACCAATTAGCACTCACCTAATCAACTAAATCCAGGTGTCTAGGATTACATAAATAAACGGACTCCTCCAATGCTCTTCTCGGCGAAGAAGCTGCATAAAGCAACCATGAAAGGCCATCCAAGGTAAGCCCTTTTGCTGTTTCAAACCCTTCCCAGAGTTCCTTCACAGCTATGAAGACATTCACACATGAGAATCCCAATGCTACACACCCTCTCAGCTGCCGGACCGGTTTCATCGCTTATTGGTAAATCATCAGCGATAGCGGACAGAAATGCATACCATCAAGGCTCCAAAGCACGTACCACATGCAACTGTCAAAAGCAGTCAACATATGAATGAAAAACAAAAAACCCGCTCATAATGTGTGTGAAGTGTGGTGTCTGTCCATCGGTTTGTATGTTCGCATGTTCAGCTGTCTCACGTTTCCGGTGGCTGTTTCCCGTGCTGCACTTGAAAATCTCGGCATGCAGGCAAAGCTCAGCATTCAACCAGAAGAAATGCATAATACCAAACGAGATGCATTTTAAACATATAAATAAAACATAGAATAGCAGTTTGCTTATTACCAGTGCGTTAAGATATTACCTGGGATGACAGGATGGCATTGAGTTTCGCACACTCGCCTCAAAACTATCTAGCCTAGTTTGAATCTCGGTCCAGCTATAAACTGTCATTCCCATTGTTTCACAGACTGGGTGAATCATCAATGTGTGTGCCGTCCTTCTGATGGACATTGAACTGGGCATCCCTTTCACCGACATTAGTCGGTAGACATTAAAAACTATTTCCGAAGAGTGGGCGAGCTTTTGGCAGCACGCTGAACAAATTACAAATTCTTGCCTGAACTCCTGCTGGGAAGGCAATGGCAAACTTCACAGAATAACCCTTTATCAAGAAGCTGCTGCAACGGCACTGACACTCTGTGACAGAGTATGAGAATTATCACAAAAATGAACAAACCGTGTCAGCTTTAATACCAGTAGCCTTTACCGAAAATCTATGAACAAAGAACACAGTGTTAATCATTTAAACAAAACCCTACATTTAGCATTGTGACTTTAAAATAACGTTTAATAATAAATTCCAGAGAGGTCCAAAATGAGCATAAATTTAATATTGGTGGACTCGATGACTGTAAATCTTTAAAAGTTAGTGTCCGCTCAAAAGTATATAGCACGGACATTAAAGAGAGGTGAAGAAAGAGGGGAGGGAGAGAGAGGAGTGGGGGCAGGGAGAGGGGGGAGAGAAGGGAGTGGGGAGTGGGGGAGTAGGGAAAATATTTTCTGTATCAATGCTGTCCACCCCATTGTTTGTCCAAGTCTCCCTCTATTTTGTCTTTCAACTCTGCTGTTGGTGTCCCCCACCACCCTCTCTATTGTTCCTTTTGTCATGTTGCGTCCTAGCTTTTCCACAAGCCTTAACTCTGAAAACAAAACACCATCATAAGTTGGAAACCATTGTGCAGGCTTGATGGGCTGAATGGTCTCTCTCTGTGTTGTAGTTCTTTGGAAGGGAAGTAATCTATTATATATTGTGAACGGTGGTGTCTGTTCGTGCATTCACCTGTCCTCTGTTTACGGTGGCCACTTCAGTACTGCATTTGAAAAGCTCAACGTTCACTTTGGAAATGACGGAACAGGCACGAATAATGTTGATGCAAAATGTTATTTCGCAACCAGGATATTTTTCCCTCTTTTTAGACAAATCCAATCTCCACCACCCGATGCTTCACCACCGATGCAAACACAGGATCGCAAATGTAGAAGCAGGTCGCATTTTATCAACCGCTAATACACGGGGTCCGCGAATAGTGGGGTCTGACAGTGGATGTATAACCATTTTTTTTAAATGCAAAAGAAAGGAGGCTAATTCATTGATAAACCATTTTGATTCATAAACACAGTAGTGTTGATTAACCAATCACATAAAGTAATGGATAAGTCCGAAAAATGAAGTGGCCCAGGTGGAGGGGTGGGAACCCCCAAAAATAGGGTATTAAAAGAAGAAAAAGAAAGAGGCATTACACATAAAGCAACAAAAATAAAAATGTAAACACAGCGGCAGGTAAATTACCATAAGCACACATCGGTTCACATCTGCATTAAATTAAAAGCCAAACGTAAGGACAAAATGCCCTTTCGTTGCTCCAAGTCAATACTTCATCGTCTCATGCATCTCAGCTGCCTCGCCAGGTGGCTTCAGATCGAGCGACGGTGATAATAATAGTAATTTATAATCTCATGGAGCGCATGCTCTTCCAGCTCGTGCATAGGAAATATATAAAAGGTTTTAAGAGCCTAAAACATCTTGTTAGGTCCACAGCACGAGCGAGCATTAAAAGGGAGAGTGTGGAACACATCCAAGGTAGTTTTACAGGTGCAGTGCAGTGGAAACCTTGTAAAGCTCATACCTGCCTTTTTACCATTTACTGTGCTTACTATATCAGCACTTTTTAGCTTGCGGTGCACCCGAGGGAAAGACGATGCCCCATTCTCGAAATGGGCACGCACAGTTTCCCCCACGGCTCTCAACATTAGTAAACTATACTTTGAGGAAATGAGCTCTCGATGCTTTAGATTGTGGGGCACTTTAATGAAAAATAAAATAAAATAAAATAAAATTAAAAAAACGAGGAGGCCGACACGTACTGGAGCATTTGCCAAAAACACACCAACCCTTCTGCCATCTCACATTCAGAGATATTTAATCTAAGATGGTCATAGGCCTGCCAGCCCGAAGCAAGCAGTCAGTCAAGTATCGAAGGGACAAGACAAGCGGAGGTTCTTTGTCCGAGCTCTTCGTCTCCCCCGAGGAATTCCCCCTGGACATTGCAGCAATAATAGCCATCACGATAGCTACATCATCTCATGCCTTTTTCCCCTTTCACAGACATGATGTGTCCGGCTGTCAGTTAAAGGCTCAAGACGTTTACTTCGATTTGCAAAGCCTATTTGATTTGTACCATTGGTGGAATCGTGCAAACAGAAATCCAAGGAGATCGGTTCAACAGATCGGAATTTTTCTCACTTCGGCATATGGTCGAATCAATTCAAAGGGACCAGTGGTTTCACAGCGGAACACCCTGCGAAGACCTTCCCATCAGAGAAATGGTCACCATTTTTCTTCGACGTCTGACCAACACCGCGGTTATTGCATCTTTCATTGCAAAGAACGTACCAGCAAATAATAAAGGAATAAGATTTGACTCAAACATCTGAAACGATATCGTGCACAGCAGATGCGGCCGGAGGCCTGGCTATGATATGGTTCATCTAATTGTCCTTTGAAGCGTATTCTTAGAAGTCCCATGTGGAGACACAGCCGGTGGAGATTCATGACACAAGCTGATAAATCATACGGAATGAGGTCCATTCAATTAATCTTGCTCTCCCCCCTTGGGTCATTTGCCCAGAGACGACGCAGGGAGGACACGAATGGCTTGTTGAGAAAAGCCCATCGACTTTTAAACTCTTACGGCACCAAATCCCAAATGTTGATGCAACAAAGTAACTCAATGTTAGACATGTGACCGAGACCGATGGTCAAAACAAAACAAATTACAAAAATGCGGGTCCGACACACACCACAGCTCTAACAGTCTCAAAAGCAGCCTGTCTTGATGTATGGCGAAGCGAAACCTTTTGAAAGTCCCTCTGACCTTAAGTGTCCAACTTGTGGACACATGGAAGAATGAAAGATTCTCCTGGATCAAATGGAGACGGTGCTGGAAGAAAATGAAATAAGATCCATGAAGCAAGAATCTGAAGACAATAGAAAGAGCACAACCAGTGGAGGCAACAGAATTATGGGTATTTGTTTAAACTCCACCACCGAAGCAGCTCTTCTTATGGTGGTGTGGTCCACATGGTGGTTGCATGATGCGGGTTCAGATGAAGCAAGGAAACACACAATTGTCAATCACATGTTTCAAGTCTTAAAGGCATAGAGTTAAATGGCTTTGACTAAACCAGGCAAGTCTGACACCAAGATGCAGTAGAAAGATTTCACAGATAAATGAAATGGAAAGGGGGTTGGGGGTGGGGGAAATCAAAGTCATAGTCATACGTAATATGTAGATCGTGCCTCAAACTGAAATCTTAACCCGACTTACCAAGAAAGAGGCCAGCAGGGAAACACTTCCCACGTACTTCTAATTCTATTTTAAGCAAAATGGCATTTATGTGATATTGTCATGAAACAATCGAGTTTCCATTTGAGTTTCGCAGCTGTGAAAGTCCGTTACCAAACGTGTCTGTCGGTTACTAATTGACCCACGGACTCTGAAGGCAAGCTCATGGAAATGGTGTGAATATCGTGTTAGTGGGATTACTCTTGGTGCGGCAGCCAGCGCTCATAGCCAATCGCTCTGTTTCGCATTGAACGAACTGGACAAAAAAGGGGACAGGTGTGTCAGCCACTCAAGACCCCGCAAGTGACGTGAACACTTACCTTTCTTCCCAATGCGAGTTGACAGGAAATGCCACAAGGATTAAATTAACAAGAGCGAGAATTGCTTTGCAATTCATGTCCCTTACTGATGTGATATTTTCTAAGTGCAAAAGGGCATCACTGAAAAATTCCTGAAACCCAAACTTGTTCTGTAACTTATAATAAAGTCATGTATTGAACCAAGTTTCAGTTGATCATGTTAAAGGGCATGGAAAAAAACAACACAGGTGGGATGGACGGACAGACAGACGGATGGAGAGCAAACCTATAGTCCACTCCGGTGAAACTGGAAGGGGACGAACAAATAAACGGATTATTTAGACTGGACTTGGAGAGGCAAACTCTCCAACCAGTTGGGATGGCACATTAATCATACATATGGTGTTTAGTCCCCTACAGGTTTCACCAAAGGAAACTTTGCATTTGCTCTCCATCTGTATGTCTGTCCATCCATCCGTCCGTCCCACCTGTGGTTTTTCAGACTTGTTTTTCCCCATACCCGTTAACATATTCATCCTGAAACTTGGTACATGGCTTTGTTATGACAAGTTACAGAACAAGTTCGAGTTTCAGGGTTTCGTCAATTTTTCACAGAGTTTTGTGACTTAAAAATATCACATTTTTTTTTTGGACTTTCCTTTTTGTCTTATCTTATCTTATCTTATCACTTATCACATTCCTTTTTGGACTTAAAAATATCACATCGGGAGGGGACATGTATTGCGAAGTAATTCTCGCTCTTGTTAGATAAAAATCAGGTGAACGGGTCATCCTGGCATGGTAGGCGTCGCTTTGGTGCGGTGGGCCGGCTCGGGGCGGCCAAGGTGGACCGAGTTTACCGCTCGATACGCGTTCAACCCGCTTTTTGGAAGAAGATACGGAACAAATCCTTGGTTTTAATGACCAAGTAATAAATACTGCAGATGATATACAAACATGCTCATGGTGTCCCTGTCCCATTGCTCTCCCCCTTCCCCTAACCCGGTAATGTTAAAGTAGACATATTAAAGAACCCCTCCTTAATACGGATGGGAATTAATTTCCACACTTTTCTTATTATTGACTTGGGAAAAGTAGACAAACGGATAGATTAATAAGTTAATGTAGTGTTGATTATGTTCCAGGCATGAGGGGCCACATCCACATGACCTCTTCCTCATACGTCAAAGATCCCTAGAAGTGATACATGTTGAAGAGACAGATGGACGGGTGGACGGGGAGGGGCGGGAGTAAGGATGCGATTGGTGTAGTGGAAGCGACGGGTGCACCAGGGGAGAGAAGAGGTGGGTCGACCGAGAGAGAGGGGGAAGGGGTGGTTGGTGGAGAGATGGGTCGACCGAGAGAGGAAGAGACGGGTGGACAGGGAGGTAGGGGTTAGCAAGACATGGGTAGACAGAGGTGATCGTGTGGTAGAGAGGGTGGGTGGGGATGGCATCATGGGGGGGAACGACTGAACCGGTAGATGGGGATAGGGTAAGGAGAATGTATGAACCGGGTGGTGGTGGTGGTGGTGGTGGTAGGAGTTACAACAGCAAAGTACTGGTTAAGTACCGGCGTACCGCAAGCAGACAGTATGTAATACAGAGCGCATCAAGTAAAAACAACCCTCATCTTAGCCACTCCCCATCACAAACCAAAAACCTTAAGACCCCTCCCCAGACCACCGCATTTGCAGCTCAAAGAGTGAAAGAGCACGGCTCGGGATTCGAGCGCGGACGAAGTGCGGGACGTACCGAGAATCCAGCCCAGAATGGGCATGAGTGGCGGATCCGCGCAGAGGTGGTGAGAGCTAGTGCCGCGAAGCTCACGGCCACGATAAGCGAACCCAACAGCATCTGCGTGATGCCCAAGAAGAGCATGAGCCGAGCCCGGGCTCGTTGTTCTCGCACGCACCCGATGCTCGCAGAGCCGGGGCGAGCTGCGGGCGGTGGGCACGGCCCGGCCTGGGGCATGCCGCGACCCCGCAACCCCCGCTCGCTCTCAGTCCAGGGTCAGTCCGCGCCACTGATACTCAACCGAGCAAAGGGTCCGCACATCGTGACGGGCTCTGACGCCCGGGGCGGCATCATGCGATTCATCACCGGTATGACCATTAAGCACCTCCCAACTTCCTACATGTCCCTCCCTCTGCCTCCCCCTCCGCCGTATAACCTTCCATCCAATCTCTGGGATACGACTCCCGATCTCCACTCCGTACCTCTCCCCTGGATTCGATTTACATATCTGAGCAAACCATGTCCACGACATGAAAAATCGAGTACAGATCGACTGCACCTGCGATGAAGATTACTTGAGCGTTTAGACTTTGGAGAATCCCTTTAACCCACCGCTACCGGTAGCGCTTTGTTCGCAGCTTTACAGGACTCGTGTTATAAACTTTGTTTACATCACACTTCGTTAGTAATACAAACCTCGAAAAGTGAAATCCCCCAAGGATGAGATCGATTTTTGGTTTTTTTAACGTGGACTTGATCCTCGACTACTCCACAAGAGCTTTGACTGACGGTCCACCGAGGAAAGATCTTACACACCTGAAAAACTAAAGCGTCCAAAAGTTAACTTTCATGTTTCTCCACCGACTTTAATCCAATAAAATTAATTCATAATAAATGGTTCGAATTGTACATATGAACCTTGTCCGCAGGTAACATGGTTACCTTTTTCAACCAAAGCCATGTTCGTTCATATAGCATACGGAAGGTTTAGCAGAGGTGAAGTCATTTGGAAACAGTAATTGGCTCTCACAGCTTATTAACAATTATTTATTCTGTCCAAAGGTAAATGTGTTCAAATGTTATTTTACAGCATTAACATATATATATATATATATAAAAATCAAATACAGTCAAATAATTTATCACCAATTCTGCCTCTACCCCATCCCTAAACCCTAAACCAGAGTAAATTTGCATAACAGACACCAAGCTTGTGTCATCAGTTATAGGAGATGGCAGAATCACATAGATGCTTTTAAACTAGACTCTAGGCTGTCTAGCTTTGGTTTGAACCTGAGGAGCTGTTTGAATCCAACAGCTATAAACCCCCACCCTGGAGTTTTGCAGGTAGGGTGAGGTATAAAAGTATGCATCGTCCATCAGATGGAAATTGATCTTGAGGTCTGGTCGCTGGCGTGCGTCGCAGATCCAATGGAGTCTTTCGTGAAGTCAGCAAGTTATCGCAGGCATGCCGAACAAATTAATTCCTGCCCAATTTGCCTCCAGTTGAGTATTCTGCCAAAGAGTGTCGATCCTTCCAGGATTGGTTCTAGCCTTGAAAAAAAAATTTCCACTCGTGGTACGTTCTGTAAAGAGCACGGGCCTCCAAATAACTAGTCAACGAGAGAAACCAAAAGGACCATTCATAGATAGTTGTTATACAATCCTTTATTGAAATGCAGTACTTGGTAAATAGCGCAATGCTAAAAAAAAAAAAAAAGGCAAAAATATTAGTAAGAACTACTCTGATCTCTACCGAGGAAAGGTCATTAAGGAAGCGCAAAACTTCTTATGTCATTAAAGGTGTATAAAAATGTGGAATGGCATTTCAAAAATTTTCCAATTTTACCAAACTATACACTCTGCATCATCGTACACCCAAAAAATCTCAAAAAATAGACGTGGGGAAGGAAGTATTGCATAAAACAGCACTGGCAAACAATTCTCTTAGTTACAAAAATCGTCAAGGATTGCAATGTCTCCAATTTCCCCCAAAAAAACCAGAACACACAAACCAGCACCCCGTTTGAAAACGCAACAGACAATAACGAGACGGCCAAAAAAACGAACAATGTGGTGTGCAAGGCACCGCCATGCACGACGACTCTACTTTCATTGGCTTGTAGCCCACGAGGCAAATCAGTGTCCTGCAGACCCAAATAATCAACACGTCCATTGTATGTACACCGGTTCAGATCGAGCTTAAAAGAGAAGTAGAAAAGTGATGATCTTTTTATCACTTATTACAAGATAAGGATACCGTCTCTCACTCCCCCCACCACGACGACCCCACTACCCTATTGACCCCATCACCCCTCCCTCTCACAGCAATCCCAAATTTTCCATGTCGGGAATTCCTCACAATTAAGACCAGCGCACGACCGCAGGATGTTTCACACGCGTGGATGTGCGATGTAAAGGCAGTTGGGTGGTGTGCAGAAAAACGAGTTCACGTTTGGCACCTTTGACACACGCAAGATGCGCGACCTTTTCAGAAACCCACGCGTACCGGTGGCCCCGCTCAAAAATGATCGATAAGGACAGATACGCAGTTCGATCCCTTGTGGTTTGGATCGCCGGCCTTCTGCCAGTTACTGGGCTCACCTGCAGAAAATTTCAAGGAACACGTTAATAGTTTCCTTTGAAGCACAGAGCTAGCGAAGATTTTCTAAACATCAACAGCTCCAAAGTTTATCTCCTTATTCCCATTTAACATGCAACAGACACGTCACTTCGTCACACCACTCAGACATCGAAAAAGAAGCAAAACATTTCAAACTCCATTGCGGTAATCCAAAATGCTCGGCCACGCTTTACAGCGCAGACGTCAACCAGGACACCGATAATGAAGTCGGAGAAGCTGGGGTGTATTTGGACTGCCCATATTGCAAATATTATTGGCCAATCAGAAGTGCGAACACATCGTCACTCGCGACATTACAATGCAAGTGGCAGCCAAGAACGGCTGCTATAGGGCTTAACCCCCAATGCACCACATGGCCCACTGCACCCGTTTCCTCGACTCGTGTGGCTCGTTTCCATCTACAACGATGCTCTAATCAGACTGACTGGGCAGGCTGAAAAGTTTAATCCAACGGAGTACCAAGACAGCCATTAAGCAATTCCTTTGTTATTGATCGGAGAATGCTTTTGGCAAATCAACTGCATCAAGTAGCTTCGAGCAAGCCTTGACGACGGGACAATGTGCTCGGCATTCATCAATAACTCAACGTCTTCAACGTTCCTCTCTGAATTCAACTTGACATGCCATTTACTCAGATGGACCACAAAGGCTCTTATGTGATCTTCGCAAAAGCCAGCAAGCATCTTCAGTGAAGCACCATGGAGCAAATACAAGCGTCATAAGTGATACGAACAAAGCGTTAGCAAAGTCTTGAACCTCATTGCAAGGAAAATGCATAAAACGAGCCAATCATGGGAGGTCCAACCTAAGAGTTGGTGGTGATATTACATTGCAGCAGTAATCTCTCCACACTGGGGGAGGAGGGGGGGGGGTAGTCATAAGCCCTTACCCTTCACAATAATGCATTTTAAACCCTCTCATTCAAGCCAGACTCAGGACTTGTGATCTGCTTTATGTTATGACAATATTTCCCTTTGGCCTATCAGAGTAGAATGTTACAACGAAAAGATATTTCACAAACTGGTCGTTGTATCAATAATTATTTATACCAAGAAGTTCCCCCTCACCCACCTCCACTCCCTCTCCCCCAACTGCCGCACCACACAAATAAAAATGGAACCCCGACTGTTGAGGGGTGTGTGAAACACTGTCAAATCATCCCCCAAAGGAATCAAATACATCTCTGTTTCTTCCAATTCATCCACTATGGCTCATGGAAATTTGAGAATTTTTAACTCGGTATTGTACTGTACGAGCAGGGGTACCCAGGGTTACCTGGTCTATTTTTTGTGGGGGCCTAAAACTTGCCTACACCCACAAAGGAATGGGGTCAGGGATCAT
>CM068963.1:16254705-16262205 GCA_035128595.1 Eptatretus atami
CAGAGAGGACTTTATGGGAATATATTATTAGGACAGCTAGGGGAGAAAAGGGCACTGATTTTTCAATGCTTTTCCTCTTTATTGCCATAGAAGTATATAAGATTTATTTTTTTGTTGTTGTTGCTTGGATGGAGGAAGTTGTTTTTAAAATATTACATTTGTTTTTCAAAAGTCCTCGAGTCGTTCAACCATGCTGTGCTGTGCACACGCAGGACATTGGAGGCGATTCGGCCTGCTAACTCGTTTAGTGAGCAAGATGAGGGAAGCAGGCCTGAGCTTTACCGGCACAGTCAGTCAATTACCCTCGAGTCTGAGCAGTGATCACGGAGTGTTCCACGGCTTGGGCTCCTCAGGTCGCGGTGGATCAGCTTGGGCTGGACTCTTGCTCACGGGCCTGGACATCGACCAAACTTTCTAGCAGGGTGAGTTGTGGTCTACATTTTCTGGTTTCATATGGAACGGGGTTTGGGTGGGTGAAAGGTTTTCTTTCGTGTCTTGGGCTTTGCGTGTCTTGTTACTGGCTTATTCTTGTTCCTGAGAGGGATGCACAGCTTGTCCTTTATTATGGCAATTCTAAAATTTTTGGGGGGGGATTGTGACAACTAAAAACCTCGGAAGTGGAAGCAATACAACAAAGCTGGGGTATGGCTTTGAGGCAATTACGATATTTGGTGGAGATAGTTGCATGCTGGTGGCAAAATTCTGGGCCACAAGTTGTCGCGCCTTAGTGGCTGCCTTGGCAGAATATTGATTGGAGGCGTTTTTTTCTCGTCTGGCATTCCCTCCATGGAGACAGATTGTAGGCTTGGACTGCGTGACCAATCTCCCTATTGCCAGTCACTTAATGGTGTTTGACTGTCCACAGGTATTTATGCCATAGTGATTTGCTAGAAGCACTGGTGGGAATGGAGTATTTATCAGTCAAAGATAGAGTTGTAACCAGAGAGCTTGAAGCTTAATGGCAGACTTTGATTTGAATTCTGGACAACTTTTTTTCTCAATAGGGTAAACAATAACCAGGTAGCAACTTATTAAGTCTTTTGATATATTGAAGGATAAATTGAAAGGATGTCGTAATGTCTTGAGTAAATGGGGAAAAATGTTTTTGTGAAATAAAATTTTTCACAGTTTGCTGCTCAAACGCTGCTGACACTTTTTCTGCTGGACTGAATTTGTAGTCAGACTTGCTGAAATGAAAGGCGGATACCCGCTTTGTGAGCGTGAAAAGCGATTCTATCCTCTGTTGCTGAGAAGCCAGTAAATTTGTCAAACATGACATTTAGAGGTTATTGGGGAAACTAAACTTTTATGGGAATTAGTGGCTCACTGGTTTATGCCGTAGTGCCATGTTTTATTAAATAACTGCGCAAAATTGAACCTGTCGCTTCGTGACAGAAATATTATAGAGGGGGGGAGACACAGAGAGGACAGACGGACAGCGAGCCGGTGGGAGAGTGGGGAGAGGCGGGGGGGGGCAGGGGGACGGGGGAGAGATGGAGGAGGTGAAGGGTTAGGGATGGAGAGACGGAAGAGAGTGACGCCCTGCACCCAGTGTCACTATACAATGGTGTGTGAGGAGAAAATGGAAGTGGGAGAAGGAAGAGGGGTGTTTTTTGGTTACAACGAAAAAATATGTTCACGAAAAATATAAGTGACCACTATTTCGTTATTGTGTTGTGCTGTCTCGCCTGTCTGTCTGTCCAAGAGCAGCGCTCCGTGGGTTTTGCTATTCCGATCCTGTATGAAATTTTTTGCTGGTGGGTTTATATTCATGATGTGTTTGTCGTTTTGCCTGAAAAATTGGGCTTGGTCCGCCGCATCATGGGCGGAGCCACGGCCCAAAAAACATGTGTTTTTCAGGGAGATAGACTCGATTTCAATTTGCCATTGCTTCTCGCTAGGGGGTTTTGTCGAATCTGACGGGGTTATCAAGTTTTGGTTAGACCAAGGCAACCTGCATAGCCGCCAGCAGCTCGATTTGTTCATTTTCTCGCCAAGGTCAAGATCACAAGGTACGAACTTAGAAAAATTGCGATTGTTGACAGAACAAAAAATTTCTTCTGCGAAGGGTTTGTCGAATCTGCCAGGGGTTTCGCGTATTTGGTTGGCACAATGGCACTGCACTAGCCCACGGAGCTAGTTTCTCATTCGTCCGCAAAGTCATGGCGCACAAGTCCGAACTTAGAAAATTGCGATTGCGTTTTTAGGGGTAGCCGATTTCCAATTTGCATCTTCTCTCTTAGGGGGTTGTCGAATCTGGCAGGTGTTTCGGTATTTTGTTAGCCAATGGCACCTGCAAGCGCCACGGAGCTTCGAGTTTTTTTTTTTCGTCCCAGGTCAAGTCACAAGGTCACGAAGCTTAGAAAAATTGCGATTTTGGACATAAAATCATGCTTCTCCGAGGGGGTTGTCGAGATTGGCCGGGGTGTTCAGTGATTTGGTTAGCCCGAATGGCACCTCGCATAGCCCCACGGAGCTCGAGCTTTTTCTTTTTTCGTGCGCCAAGCGTCAAAGGTCCCAAGGTGCACGATACTTAGAAAATTGTGAATTGTGTTTTCATGGGGGCAGCGATTTCAATTTGCATCTTCCCTAGGGGGTTTGTCTGATCTGCAGGGGTTTGGGTATTTTGGTTAGCCCAATGGCACTCTGCATAGCCCACGGAGCTCGATTTTTTTTTATTTTCGTCGCCGAAGGTCAGGTCCAAGGTCACGACTTTTAGAGAATTGCGATTGTTGACATAAAAATCCATCTTTCTGCCGAGGGGGTTGTCGAATGTGGCGAGGGGTTTCGTATTTGGTTAGACCCAATGGCATCACTGCAAGCCCCGACAGAGCTCGATTTTTGCAATGTTTCGTGTCCAAGGTCAAGGGCCACAAGGGTCACGAACTTAGAAAATTGTGAGATTGTGTTTTTAGGGGGCAGCGATTCAATTTGCATCTTTCTCCTATGGGGGCTTGTACGCGAATTCTGCAGGGTTTCGGTATTTGGTTGAGTCCCAATGGCACCTGTCATTGCCCCACGGAAGCTCGATTTTTTCATTTTTCGTCCAGGTCAAGGTCCTAAGGTCATCGAACTTAGAAAATTTCGAATTATTGACATAAAATCGAGATGACCGCGCGCAAACTTTGAGAGCTGGATGACAATATTTTCTTATGCCTAATCTTGAGGTCATTCCCCACCTAAAGTCTTGATAACATTTTGCTCTATCTCGATCACTTGCGCCGTCGGCGTCCTCCTTCACAGTTTGTTTTTACGCTGATTTTCATCAAAGTCATGGATAATCCGAGGAGTGCGAAAATTGTCACGAAAGCCTATATTGTGAGTATATGAGTTGTTCCTGGAGAATGTTCGCAGAGGAATGTTTGCACCAAAGGTCATAATCCTTGACCTTCTGACGGCTTTAAAGTTTCACAAAGGTCAAATTTTCAAAGTTGTGGGAATCGAACGCGAGGTTTTTCGACTCTTCGACGAGCTAAACTCATTAAGCTATAGCACCTATGCTGTATTCTATTTTTAATGTCACAACATTCATTTTTTTGTGAGCCTTTTAAAGGTTATGCAAAGGTCAATTTTTAAAGTTGTTGGAAGCAATACCGGGCGTTTTTCGAATTTTGCAGCTAATAACTGTCATCGTACACATCATGTTGTAATCATTTTTAATAACTTGGTCCAAACAATTATCACATTGTCTCATCCTTTGAACTTCTGAAAACAATCTACATTGTCAATACCGCTGCGGTGAACCATCGTCGTCTTCAGACTTGTTGCCTTGCGTTGATGGGGTGACTTGAGGGAAGGGGCGGGGAGGTATTGTCTTCGGGCATTTAGCACAGAATTGAAAGAAAACTGGGGTATGTTAAAACGCACGTTCAAAGGTTTATACTTGACACCGCCTGGGATGCCATGGTGGTTGGAGGAGGTGTAGCATTGAGGGGAGGGAAAGTAAGGAAGGCATTTTCCTTCAATTCCGTCAAAAGAGCTGTGCCAGTTATTAATGCCTTTATTTAATCTAGCAGCCGTTTGGTGGGGGGAACTTGAGTGGAGGAAGGGAGAGGGGGGTTCTCAGCTTGGCGTTTGGTAGTGGGCTTTGAGGGAAGGGGGGGGGTGGGCAAGTAGCCTCCCTCTCCCTTCCTCCCTCAAGTTCCCCCCACCAAACGGGTAGATTAAATAAAGGCATTAATACTGGCACAGCTCTTTTGACGATTGAAGGAAAATGCCCTTCCTTACTTTCCCCTCCCCTCATGCTTACCTCCTCCACCACCCATGGACATCTCCAGGCGGTGTCAAGTATAAACCGTTTGAACGTGCTGTTTTAACATACCCAGTT
This sequence comes from Eptatretus atami, assembly GCA_035128595.1. Classification (NCBI taxonomy): domain Eukaryota; kingdom Metazoa; phylum Chordata; class Myxini; order Myxiniformes; family Myxinidae; genus Eptatretus; species Eptatretus atami. The sequence goes on from CM068963.1 coordinate 16,259,033, forward strand.
TCTCTCAATTCTGTGCTAATGCCGGAAGACAAGACCTCCGTCCCTTCCCCTCAAGTCACCCCAAACGCAAGTGCAACAAAGTCTGAAGACGACGATGGTTCACGAGCGGTATTTGATGATGTAGATTGTTTCAGAAGTCAAGGATGAGACATGTGATATGTTTGACCAAGTTATAAAAATGATCAACATGATGTGGTACGGGTGACAGGTTATTAGCTGCAAAATGTCGAAAACCCGGTTTCGTTCAACAACTTAAAATTTGACCTTTGCATAACTTTAAAGGCCAAAAAATGTTGTGGACATTAAAATAAGGAAACAGGATAGTGCTATATGCTTATTGGAGTTAGTTTCGTCGAAGAAGGTCGAAAACCCGGTTCGATTCCCACAACTTTGAAAATTTGACCTTTGTGAACTTTAAAGGTCAAAGGTCAGGATTATGACTTTGGTGCAAAACTTCCTCTGGAACATTCCAGGAACAATATAACGTCATATAGGCTTATGGCATTTCACACTCCTCGGATTATCCATACTTTGATGAAATCAGCGTAAAAACAAACTTGAAGGGGCGCCACGGCAAGGTGATCGAGATAGAGCAAAATGGTTTAAAGACTTTTAGGTGGGGAATGACCTCAAGATTATGCATAAAAAATTTGTCATCCTAGCTCTAAAAGTTTGGGCGGTCATCTGATTTTTATGTCAAAATTCGAAATTTTCTAAGTTCATGACTTGTGACTTGACCTTGGCGAAAATGAAAAATCGAGCTCCGTGGGCTATGCAGGTGCCATGGGCTAACCAAATACCGAAACCCCTGCCAGATTCGACAAACCCCTCGGAGAAAAATTTTTTTTATGTCAAATCGCCAATTTTCTAAGTTCGTGACCTTGTGACCTTGACCTTGGGATGAAGAAATAAAAATCGAGCTCCGTGGGGCTATGCAGGTGCCATTGGTCTAACCAAATCTGAAACCCCTGTCAGATTCCACAAAACCCCTAGGAGAAGATGCAAATTGAAATCGGCTACCCCTAAAAACATGTTTTTGGCGTGGCTCCGCCATGATGGGCGACCATGCCATTCTCAGGAAAACACAAATAGATCATGATATAAACCTCCCAGTAAAATTCATCAGGATCGGATCAAAACCCCATGGAGCTATGCTCGGGACAGACAGAAGACAGACAGACAGACAGACACACAACAATAACGAATATAGTGGTCACTTATATTTTTCGTGAACATATTTTTTCGTGAACCAAAAACACCCTTTCCTTCCCCACTTCCATTCTCCTCCCACACCAATTGTATAGTGACATGGGGTGAGGCGTCATCTCTCCGTCTCTCCATCCCTCCCTTCCCCTCCTCCATCTCTCCCCTCCCCCCCCCGCCTCTCCCCTCTCCCACGCCTGTCCGTCTGTCTCTCTGTGTCTCCCCCCCTCTTAATATTTCTGTCAGCGAAGCGACAGGTTCAATTTGCCGGTATTTAATAAACATGGCACTACGGCATAAACCAGTGAGCCACTAATCCCATAAAAGTTTGTTCCCTCATAACCTCTAATGTCATGTTTTGAACAATTTACTGGCTTCTCAAACATGAGGGACAGAATCGTTTCACTCACAGCGGGTACCGCTTTCATTTTCAGCAAGTCTGACTGACAAATTCTCACAGCAGAAAAGTGTCAGCAGCGTTTGAGCAGCAACTGTGAAAAATTTTATTTCACAAAAACATTTTTCCCCCCATTTACTCAGACATTCACTCCTTTCAATTTTCCTTCAATATCAAAATGACTTATAAGTTGCTACCTGGTTATTGTTTACCCTATTGAGAAAAAAAAATTGTCCAGAATTCAAATAAAGTCTGCCATTAACTTCAGCTCTGGTTTACAACTCTACTTTGACTGATAATACTCCATTCCCCACCAGTGCTTCTCAGAATCATTATGGATTAAATACCTGTGGACAGTCAAACCATTAAGTGATGCAATGAGGGAATTGGTCACGCAGTCCAAGCCCATCTCTCTCATGGAGGGATGAGACGAGAAAAAAAGCCTCCAATCATGATTCTGCCAATGCAGCCACTTAAGGCCACAACTTGTGGCAGAAATTCTGCACCAGCAGCAAACTATCCCACCAAATATGTAAGATTGCTCAAAGCATCCCCAGCTTTGTTGTATTGCTTCCACTTCCGATGTTTTTAGTTGTCACATCCCCCCCCAAAAATTTTAGAACTTGCATAATAATGGACAAGCTGTGCACCCTCATCAGGAACAAAATAAGCATCAAACACAAAGCCAAGCACGAAAGAAAACTTTCCCCACCCAAACCCCTCCATATGAAACCAGAAAAGTAGACCACAACTCACCTGCTAGAAAGTTGGTTCGATGTCAGGCCGTGAGCAGAGTCAGCCAACTGATCCACGCGACCTGAGGGAGGCCCAGCCGATGGAATCACTCCGTGATCCTGCTCAGATCGAGGGTAATATGACTGCTGCTGCCGGTAAAGCTCAGGCCTGGCTTCCTCATCTTGCTCATAACGGTTAGCAGGCCGTAATGCCTCCAATGTCCTGCGGTGTGCACACAGCATGGTTGACCTCAGGACTTTTGAAACAAACTGTGAATATTTTAAAACAACTTCTCCATCCAAGCAACAACAACAAAAAAAAATCTTTATATACTTCTTGGCAATAAAGAGGAAAAGCATTGAAAAATCAGTGCCCTTTCTCCCCTTAGTGTCCTAATAATTATGTTCCCATAAAGATGAACATCCTCACCAACCATCCACGTGAGCAATGAACTCATCGCCAACGTTGATCACAAAAAAAAAGGCATAACCAAAAATAAATTAATAAAACCACAACATTCAGATAAAATAAAACATCAGATAAATGATGAGCTAAAAGGTTCCCAAAGACTAAACGAAGCATTGCATGTTCTTGTCATCCCTCCACATCTCAAATACATAAATAGGAGTTCCATTCCAAGGAACTTCGATGAAGGAGGAGGACATTAGGCCCATCCAACAATAGGGTAAACATAAACCTGCACAATGGTTGTCAACTTATGTTTGCTAATCCATGTTCTATCCTTTTTAAATGCTGAACATTAAGCAAGGAAGCAGCATGCACCATTTTTAGTCTTTGGTAGGACTTAGCCTGGGTTCGAACCCCTGACCTCCCAGAC
>CM068963.1:16267205-16269833 GCA_035128595.1 Eptatretus atami
TAGGGGTCGCCACAGCAGATCATCCATTATGATCCGCATAGTGTTTTGGCACAGGTTTTACGCCGGATGCCCTTCCTGACGCAACCCTGGTCGCCTCTTACGACACAGGGATATGGTACACCTATTCTAACTGGGGCATACACCGGGCCCAGTACACTGGTACTCACTTCACTGACCTCAGAAGGATGACAGGCTGAGTCAACCTCCTGGTGTGTATTAATTAAAGCGGCCAACGGGGCTTGAACTCAGGACCTTTTGGATCCCAAGCCGCTACCCTAACCACTACGCCAACACCAGGCTTGGCACCCAAACTTAAAACAATGGACAAAATTAATCGTGCCAAAAGGCAGAGAAAGGTTATGACATTGTGTGAAGAAATTGAGTTGTTAGATATGTCAGGAAGAAGTGAAAGTGTGGCATCTGTGGGCCACCATGACCGAATCAATGAATCAACTGTGTGTAACTGAGTCAGATATCAGTGCAAGGGTTCCTGCTAGCGAAGTGCAAAAGGATCATTCCAATCCTGTGATCCTCACCATGAAAGGAAGGAAAAAGTGATAAATATTTGGGTCGAGGACCAAACAGAAAAAAAAAAAACCAAGCCTTTGAGCAGACCGATGTATGGCAAAAATCATTGTGGATTTACTCGGACTTTGGACCGATGTACAGGAGAAACCGTTGCAGATTTACCGATGTTTTCATGAGGCACCCGGGCCGAAGGCTCCAGTTCAACCACGGCTTATGGAACGAATCGAGGTGAAGGGATTTATGTCAGAGCAGGTTTTTAATGCCTAAGACGTGATTCTTTTGGAAGAGGATGCCATCTCATACGTTCCTGTCCAAGCAGGGAAGATCCGCTCTGGATCAAGGTCACCAAGGAGAGTACTAGCCTTCTTCTATGTGGCAATGCAGCAGGCGACTGTCGTGCTCCAACAGCCATCGCAAGTTCCACATCCACATCTTTCGAACCGACACCACCCCACCCCCCCCCCCCCACCCCCAATAACAGCATCATCATCATCTCCGAGCGAAGTCTTGCATTTCCTATTTACAGCAGAGAACAGTTCGAACAAGAGTGCATAATATGTTTACCCTCACCAACCTCGCTGCTTTGGAATAAATTTAAAAGGTAAAACTCGTGTTTTTGTTAAATTTACACTGTATTTATTGCATTTACATGTTTATTTCAATTGTAATGTGTATATTTCTGGCTGCTGTCGATCTTCCTGAAGTCCAGGAACTAAACCCCCCTCTTCCTATTTGCCCTTGGTTTTCACGATTGCGGTTTTAATTGTCGCAGAATTTTCCAGGAACTAACCCCCTGTGGTATTGGAGGGTGACTGTATCTGTTTTTGGTCTTATCCCTCAATGTGAAGAATCACTTTTAAAATTATCGTATCCGATCTGGATCTTCAAAAAAAAAAAATCGAATCAATTCATCCTCGTCACGCATCCAACCTCTCCACACACATTTCATCCGAATCTGTCCACAACTTTTTGATATATCTTCACAGGCAGACAAACGGAGACACACCTTTGGTGGTGGAGGTAAAGATGCCAAGTATTTCAAACAGAAAGGTTGTTGATTACCAAAAAATAAAGACACATGAGGTTTATGCTAAGTCGATGAGTAGTATAGTAAATGATACCAGAACCTTTATTCTATTCATAAAAGGGGGGAAAAGGGGCTTCCCACCTTCCAACTCTTTTCGGCTGCAATTGTTGGATAAAGTGCTGTTTGCCAAGATAGGCGAGGCTTTGCGAAAATCTCAGGTTTAGAAATTCTAATCAACAGGAACGGCTTCTCCAACAAACCAACATCTACGATTCATTCTTAAGGTTTCTTCCCCTTCCCCACATTACATTTTGCCTTTCAATTTAAATTGTATAAAAGATGTGTAGAGACTAAGAGCAGGAAGGCCAACTTGATACATCAGCATCTTCAGCAGCAGAAAGCTGTGAATATGTCGATTTGAGTTATCTTATAGACTACAGCCAAATTTGACCAACACACACCGCCAAACTGATAACCAGAGGATATTTTTTTGGGGGGGGGGTGGGGGGGGAGGGATTCATTACTAAAGATGGGGCACTACCTATTCAAAAAAAAAAATCACCAAAACGCTTGGGCAGCAATAATTGCTGTGACATAACAAGGACCTTTATCTTCTTTAGCTAAACAACCCGTCCAATTTTATCAAGAATATCCCAGTTATTTTTCTTTGCCATATAGACATGTATGCTCATCAAGGGGGCAAACAATACAGGCCTGAAGGTTCACAAATTAACAAGGGGTCAAAGGAGAACAGGGAGACAAAGACATCAGACAAGAGTGGATGGATGAGTAGATGAGTAACAGAAAGGAAAGGGACAGGAGAAGGTCAGTGAGAGTGCAAAAAGACAAGGGATGCGTAAGAGAGAAAGCAAGGTTATGATGGCAGCACTCTTGAGATATTGGAGAGAAGGGAATAAGACAACAGATGAAGGGCATCAGGTACCTAAATGAGAGAACAAAAGTGACAAAGGGATGGAGCCTGGAGGTACAAATTCATGTTATACTTTGGGTGGGTAACCAGGAGTGAGATTCTGGAAAAGAAAAAGAAAACCAAAAACATGTGAAACATGACC
>CM068963.1:16269844-16283012 GCA_035128595.1 Eptatretus atami
GGGAGAAGAAAGGTGGTGGTAGCAATTAAGTGATATAAAAGGAAGTCCACCAACCTGCTTGCAGTGGGCAAGCAGCAGACATTGAGACTCGGGCCTCCTACTGAGAGATGGCGATAGTACAGAACATTGGACTTGATCGCCTCAAGGGGAGCAAGATGGGAAGCAGCCGCACCAGCCCAAAGGGGGGCTCAAACTTTATGACATTTCTGACTGAAGCCTTGTACACTGCAATTAGCTCCACGGCTCAGAATGTACTTGGCTCTGTGGAGAATACCAATGCATCGGCCATCCTTAATGGCCAGTTTGGAGACATGGATCGCCCAAGACAGGTCATGACACATTGTGAAGCCGAAAAGCTCCAGGAACTGCATCTCCTCCATGGGGGGTTGGCCAGAGAAGTAAACCAGGGTCTTCAAAAATTGACTCTCACGAAAGGACGGAGAGAAGCAAAAGCGATTTTCCTTCATTGAAAGGCATGCTTGGAGGTAGCTGAAAAATGACTTCTTTTTTTCCAGCATATCCACAAAGATGGACATGACAGCAGCATGTCTCGCAGAAGTGTAGTGCACCGTTCTGCACAGTGTGCTAATCAACAAAACTACAATTTTCAAAATCATTGTATTTCATTGCTTTTCCAACCTTTTTATCTGTTTTCTTCCTTTTGCTGACGGTGCCCAACGAGAAGAGCCGCTGGGAAAACCTACCTCTCAGAATGCTAGAAAATCACAAAATGCTTTACTCGGCTGCAGGGTGATCATCGCATGATGTGTGAATGCTGTGTGACCGAACTAACCATGCCAGTACAGTCTCACAAGACCCTTCTATTTTGAAGTGATTAAACACAAGCTTCTCATTAGTTGAAAAAGCACAACGTGCTGCCTTCGATATCTACTGCGGCAAGACGTCAGGAAGGACAGCTGGCATTGAGCTACCATCATTGCATTGATATACAATTATAAGCATGCTTCAAAATGATGCAAAAATGGCGACAGTTGGCCATCGTGCTAATAGTCTCGACCCAGCTTTAATCTGCAAAATATGGGAAGAGTCCACTTCACCTTTATCTTTATTGCTCTTTCTCCTTAAATACCCTCAAGCCCATGTCACAGCAATACACACCACTCTTTCAATGAAACATTTCATGGAAAGCAGCAAGTTGGGGAAAGTTACAATTCACAAATTGTACGTGTGAGACAATAAACCCAAAAGGTCACACCACGTGGAAATCCACAGGTGAGACGAGAACACCTGGAAATGGAATACACAAACAGAAGACTTCCATTTTGAAACAATATGATGTTATATGAAATTTCCAAAAAGAAAACCTGCATTCCCGTTGTTCATTCATGGACTGACTTCATTCATTCACACCACAACTCGTTGTTGCTCTCAATATTAAACCACTAAATGATGCTTGCAACCCAAAATGCAAGAACCTGAGCAATTAAAATTTCAGAAGAATACATATGTACGTACGTACATACGTACATACATAGGGAGCATACGCCACTGCGTCCACTTTCCGCCAGCACTCCAGGGGCCTCCATCTGGCCACCCCCCAGGCAGATGCCTGGCCCATCCCATCTCTTAGGGATAGGACATTTCAGGCACCCACCCGAAGGGACCGCTTCAGGTTGACCCGGGGAGACCGCCATCTGGTGAACAATGCCTCAGCACCACCCTGACACACACTACAGTGTTTTGCGGAGTGAAGTGTTTTGTGGTGGCCGGAGTGCAAATCCTGCCACCAACCTCCTCGGGAAGGTAACCAACTACAGGACGACGTCCGCAGACCCTGTTGGCACCAGATATGAGTGGCCATTGGCTCACAAGGAGCTCCTCCGCCATTTGGCAGGTGTTTTATTTAATCCTGCTAGGTGCCCATGTCCACACACCCTCCACAGCAGGGGGACCTGGTGGGGGATCCGGTTTAGTCGCCGACACTCGACCATGAACAGGTTAGTACGGGTTTTACATGATACCCGTAGCAAACCACAGATCTGATCTGGCCTGACAATCAGGGTCGGGCGCCGCCGTATCAGCCGGGCTGGTTTGTACCGTCTATTAGCACGGAACGTCACAGGGCTCCCGTCCTCAAGTGATCCCTCAACCCCAGCCTCTGAGTAGCCGGATTACAGGTGCACGCCTCTACGCCCAGCAGAAGAATGGTATTAGAGAAACTAATTTAGAAAAGGATTAATATGTGAGATATCCTTCTTCCTTTTTTTATATATTTTTTAGCAAACCAATTCCATCTGTAGCAGGAGATATAATGTTATCAGAGTATTTGCTCATTGTTGAAAAAAACTGCAGTTTTAAATGACCTCAAGTATTGAAAATACAATGCTCTCAAAGTGGCTTCAACTTGAGCAAAATAGTCAGTAAAATGGATGAAATCAACAAAATATTGAGGGATGCTAAGCTACCCACCAAGGGAAGCAAGGAGAATCTGACATTTCAGGTGCTCAAAAGCAATTACTTTGCTCTGAGGAAGGGTTAATGTTGATTTCATCAATTGTTCTACCTGTCTGCAAACACAAATCGTCACTGGCTTTCACCAGTAAGACCAGTTCTTCGTTATAACAAAAAAGCAAGTACTTTGGAGCAGTAAAATACCTGGGTAGGTACTCTAGACATCTCAGACTGCCTGCTCGAGTGCGAGAGTTCTGCGAGCATCTCACGGCTATTGCTGCGAGGAAGGCGTGGCTTTGGGGCCACCATTTCAGGACTCCATTGGCGAGGTGGTAAAACCTGAGGGTCAGGGCTGGTCCTGTGCTCTTCAAGAGAGTCCATTTGAACGCGAGGGAGTGGCACGGGTTCACCCTGTCCCCAGCGCGGGTCGGTCATTGCACCAGCTGGTACTCGCACACTCATCTGTGAGGAGCACAAGGAAGGAAGAAAGTACAAGGAATTATGTGAAGAAGAAATAGCAAGATCACATTATTTCAACGACAATTAAACCAGTTTTTTGAATCTCAGTCTGGTATTTATGTTCAATACACCAGTTGGTTTCCGACTATACCGATTCAAAACATTTAAATGAAGTTCAGTTAGTCGTATTCGCAGCTGCAGATCCACAGATGAATCCTAACACTTCTCAACTGAAGATTCTTTCACGGTCAGGAACAGACTGTCCAGAAGGTAACCGTTTCTTACTTGTGAACTGTAAGTTCCCAGACTCGCGTGCAAGAAATTTGTAGTGTATAAGCAGGGTGACACTTTGGGCTGGCAAGACAGCTGAGGGGCATGTGCACTTGCCTTCGAGTTATCTAGCCTGGGTTCAAATCTCAACTCAACTATGAACTGCCACCCCGGTGTTTCACGTGCAGGGCGATGCATGAATGTGTATGCCATTGATGATGGGGACATCCCCCATTGATGGGGACATAAGCCGGGTGACGGGTCTGCCAACTCTGGGGCATTGGTGGACGTTAAAGATCCCGCGACCCGCATGCTTTAGCAAAGAGTAGGTGAGTTATCGCCGACACCATGGATAAATTGCAAATTCCTGCCTGTCGAATGTCAGGTCTGGCCAACTAGTTCGTGAAAGATTTGGACCAGAACCGTTTCCATAGACCGACATCAGAAGAAGGTGGGAATAATTTCAGCTGTTTAGGAAGAAGCAGAGTGCCACCAATCAATACCCAGTTCCAGTTCATCACCTTGAAATGGCGTGTCCATGTCGATACAAAATTCAGATTAAAATCTGCGCTCAGTAAGCAGGCCCCACCACCATCTTACATCATCCCCCAATCCCGATCCATGTTCTTTTCTATCCCCATTACCTCTACCTAACCTAAACCAACCCACTTACTTGCAGGTTACTGCGCTTCCTCCCCTCCTCAATCTCCCCTCCCTCTGTTCCTTGTCCTTGCTTATCTCGCTCTTCCATGAGCCTTGATTTTGCATCGAGAAAGATACAAAGACAGACTAAGCAAGATTCGATTGTTAAATTTATCAACAAATTTTGTGGGCATTAGCTCTCGATGCCGCAAATTTAGACTTTCGTACATTTATACATTTGTAAATTTAAACAGTCAGTTTCTTTCACCATTTGAATTTTTTTAGGGATGCATTAAAATTGATGAAAAGCACCAAGTGCAGGCTCACAATGGCTCTTCTCGACTGTTGCACCAACTATCAAAACTTTTGTGCAGACACTGCATTTCCATCAGTTATATGCTGCACAGCACAGCTGTCCATGTGTGGAGGTTTGGTTATTATATATTTATCCACATTTTTAGCTCACTTGGACTTTAGCCAGGTGAGCTTATGCGATTGAACAGTGTCCGTCGGTGAGTCAGTCAGTCAGTAATCACTTCAGTCATTATCACTTGAACCAAACAAACGATTTTGATGAAACTTGGATCAGGATCAGGCATTACGTGGTGGAGGTATGTGCTCCACCAAGGGCCCTTCTTGTTAATCATGTAACACACCGGTACACAAACACCACACAAAACAAGTCCCGGCAAGGGTCTGCAATCTCTGATTGCTCTTTTTCTTGTTTGCTTTTGCCATGGTCTGGAGTACTGAAAAGTGATCCCTGCCGAGACAATCAGCAGAACAGACCAGTTAGGCTCTCAGGTGTAGCCTCAGTATTTTCAAGAAGATACTCCAACTTAAGTTTTGTACATAACAGGTGGGGCCGACATTTTTTTTCTGCACCATCCCAACATAGAGAGTACCAATGCATTCTCCGATACCGCGGCCCTCAATTCAATTTAAATGCACAATGTGAGGGATGCTCGTGCAGTGTCCCCATCATGCTGCCATGGTATCCACACGGCAGTCTTGCGACATCACAGATACATACCAACACGTCACGTCTGGGAAACCAAGAAATAAAACTCCATGATAGATTATATTTGCAATTTAACAAGTCAAACAAAAGTTTCTCAGAGACATGATCTCAGAAGAAAGTGAGCTATCAGTAGCGCCCAACCTTCCTGCACACCAAGATCTCCTGCCTGTTAGGATATCAGAAAACAAATTCCCATCGTCGATTGCCATCGGCACTGGCTCAAAGGAATTGATATAAAATCCGTTTACCTCCTGTGGAGGAGAACTGTGTCGTAGGATAGGTGACTCCCTCTTGGCCTCCACTCGCTGGTTCAGAAACTGGTGCGTGTTGTATGCTGGGACTTGTTGGGAATGAGTACTGACTGGTGCAACAGGCTGCAATGAGAGTTTGAAAATTGCAGTGTGTCCATACAATTAAAATGCAAGAATGCAATTATTATTTATATTTTTTTCCAAAAAAATCTTTTTACAACTATATAACTGAATTTGCTTCGGACAAAACGACTTTCATGCAAAAGGTGAAAGTACAATTTGCATGATTACAGGGGTGGAAGAAAGGCTTGGGAATAGTCTTGGCTTTTCAATTGAAGTTGTTGTTTTTTGTATACAAAGTTGAGGCTTGTAGAGAAGCGAGAACATAGAATGGATCAAGACAGGGTTGAGGGACAAAATAGAGTGAGACTTGGACACAAAAGGGATGTGGGGACAGCGAAGGGGAAGGGGAGGATGCACAGGATGGACAAGATGGACACATAAGCAAACTCTCAGGAAGGAAAAACTGTAAACTTGGAAAGAAATGGGCTTGGGGAAGGTGAATAGGATTCAAAAACATCATGGATTTGGACGAGGGATGATCTGAGATGGTGGTGAACAGCTGTCTTGACGACTTGGAGGGAAGAATGACATTAAAGACGATGTTGAAGATGATTACACGGGAAGGAAAAAAAAGAGGAACAAAAGAGTGGAGGTGAGCAGTGACCCTGGATTTTGGGAGTTTCACTGGAATGGGATTGCTGGTGTACTGCACGCTGGTGGAATTGGAAGCAAGCACAAAATTGAGGCATTCAGCCTTCTCACGAGCAGAGTCAGCTGTGGTGCCATTTGAAGAGAGGGAAGGGACGGAAGGAGAGGGAAACAAGTTTGAAAGTTCATTCTTGAGGATGGACAGATGTTTTTTTTTCTCTCCTGAGAGTGGACACATATTTGTTGCGGACATTTTGGAATGCAATGAGATTGCCTTGGTCGGATTTGCCCTCCAGGAAGAGAAGGCAATTTGTTTCAAAGCAACCGCCTCAACACAGGATAAAGTGTACCATGGGTGAGAAGAAGGGTGGGATAACTGAAGACAACATGGGATGGATCTATGCATGAGAGAGAGAGCAGGTTTCTGTGGAAGAATTTCCAGGCTGAGTTAATATCAGGAGCAATAGATATTAGAGACCAGTCCTGAAATGAGATGGCTACTTGCAGTCCCTGCTCGTCTGACTAAGTGAATTGCCAGATTCGCCGGCACCGAGGCGGCTCTTTGAGAATAGCCAGATAAATGTTGATTCTCACAAGCGCATGATCAGATGAACCAATTGGAGCAGTGGAAAAGCAGGAGACATTTGTGGGGAAGTTAGACATCACCATGTCCAAGTCCAGAAGGTAGGATTTGCCATTGGGAGAAATCTGGGTTGTAATGTTCACAGATCAAGTCAGTCACATAGTCACAGAAGTGCTTTGCTGAAGTGTCATGGTTGGTGAGAGAAGTACCAACACCAAGCCAATTTACAGTGACAATTGAATTAGCCACGTGTGAGGAAGAGAGTTGGGATGAGTGGTTAAAAGTTGATTCATGTTGTCTGAGAGAGGGAGAGAGATAGATAGAGTCATCAATGTTTGTTGAACAGTACAACATGCAGAGAAATAAGAGGTGGGAGGAGAGGGGAGGTCACAGCCAAGTGTACTCCTGGCCACCTGGGTGTTGGGAGGGCCATGATCAATACACAGACAGGGAAGCTGGGAGTGTGTGATGTGGGGAGAAGGTGGCAAGGTGTGAGATGGGAAGCTGGAAGGGTGCGGGACAGGGGTGGAGGAATGAAAGGGGGGGAGCGATGAGAAGGGGGGGAGCGGAGAATGGGGGGAGATGAAAAGGGGAAGGTCGAGAGGGGAGATGGGAGGAGGCAGGGTGGAGGAGGAAGATGAGAGGGGCGGGGTAAGGGGGAACCTTTAGGGGTGGGGTGAAGGGAGAAAACTTTGAGTGGGTGATTTGAGGGAGGATGCAGAAATACGGGATATGAAGTGGAGGGATGCTGAAGAGGGGGAAGGAAGGACGTGGCCATGCAGGAGATATGGGGAAGGGTACTGAAAGAGGGGTTTGACACCGTTAAAGGTCCATAGACACACAATTGATTTTCGATGTGATTATATTGATTTTTAAGTAATAAACAAAGAACTGAATATGGTTCTTAATTATAATAATATTTTGAGGTGATACAGTTGAAAAAGCAGAGATTGCAGACCCTTGCCAGGACTGCTTTTGTGTGGCGTTTGTGTACTGGTGTTATGTAATTAATGAGAGACATAACTAGAACTGCCACTTTATAACTGCTGGCAATGATGACCGGGTACCAAGACGTCCCACTCTGATGCAACCCCGCTTTCATCAGTACCAGACCCTGACCCATGACGTTTTTTTTATTATTCATTATCCAATTGAATTTAGAATGGGATGAAAATAAATTCAATTCAAATCAAATCAAATAGAACACCAAATCGGTACAGTCCTGCATTGGAGTAATCAGAAGGAATCCAAACAAGCAAAAAAGCAAATATGAAGTCATCCAGAGGAACCTGGAGAGGATTCACATTCCAGCTTCTACTCCTCTACCCCCAAACCCATCCAGGCACAGCCAAGTGAGCCTGATTCAAAATAAAAATAAAAATAAATAAAAAAAACAAAAAGAACCCACATCAAAAACATTAAATAATTCTGGCTGCCAGACCATGTGTCTGATGAAGTTTAAGTTTGAAACATGTATTCCCCATCACTACCCGATCATAATTGTGAAGTTTCATGTTGATCAATGAAGCAGTTCCAGAGAAAATGTTATTTAATATTTTTCTTCAATCCAATATGGCTGCCAAACCATGTGACCTATCAATTATTCCTGAACAAACTTGTACACTCATGGCTGGTGGAACATTTGTGTGAAGTTTCCCCTCGATTTGTCCAGCCGTTCTTGAGAAGATTTTTTTTATCAGTTTTAGGGTAAATCCAACATGGCTGCCAAACCATGTGACCTATGACATCATATGTGTGAACCTTTTGTTCCTCATGTATAGGCGGTCATACATGTAAACCTTCGCCTCGATCTGTTTAGCCCTTCAGAGAAGATTTTTGAAGGTTTACAAAAAACAAACAAACAAAAAAAACAATATGGCTGCCGAATCACACGACAGATGACATCAAAAAAAATTTTCTCTGGACCATTCCCGAGATGACCATCAAATTTTTTCATACTGATTAGAGGTAGTGTTCTGCATATGCAATTATGACATCACAACGAAGGCACCTATGACATCATGAAAAAAAACAATTCACACATTCCCCATGAGGAGTACTTGCTGTGTATAAAGTTTCAATTTTTTCCTTGGTGTGGTTTCAGAGATACAGAGGTCCAAAGTTTTTTTCCGTTTTTGCAACATGGCTGCCACACCACATGACCTATGATGTCATAATTATCATGATAACATTCCACGTGAGTAGTCGCACCAATGGTGAAAATTTCGTCTCAATCCCACAAGCGGTTGCGGAGAAAAACACAAAAAGTTTTGTGCAGACAGACAGAGACAGAGACAAACGGACCCAAACAATACCCTCTTCCTTAAGCGAGGGTTAAAAAATAGAAATAAAAAAAAGCAATCCCATCGGGTACCATCCCTAAAAATTCCAGATAAACTGCCATGATGTGATTGAGGGAAAGGTTGTCAGCACTCAATGGATAATGGCCGCACAACTCGCTTCAGACTCATCAGAAAATGAATTTGATGAAAAAATTTCCGATCACGATTCCTCAGATTACGACGATCGTCAAAATCATGATGTAGAAGGTGCTGAACATGTAAGAACCCGAAGTCGAGATGATGTCATCAGAGTTGTGGGCCAATCAAGGGCACCAACTAACATTAAAAAAAAATCTTCCTTGCAAGATATTTATTCAAGAAAAGAACAAAGATCAAGTGTTAAGTGAAGCCATATCCATTAATTAAACCAAACACATTTTCGGTGTCTGTAGACATTTAAAGGAACTGAAGGGAAATTGTCAAATGCAGACAACCACTGCAAAGTGGACTTCTCAAGATTCCCAATCTGGCTATATGGAGATGGACATCATAGGAGGGTGGAAAGAAGGATTGCTGAAGGTACGGGAGGAGGCTTGATGTACCAAGCATTTAGGAGTGACACAGGTTTGGAAAATATTCCTTGGTCAAAAGAATACAAAGGAAACTAGAGGGGGAGCACTCGGTAGAGTGCAAAACCTCCGCGGCCAATACTGCTGGGTCACTTAAGTGAACCTGATATCCTATTCATTGTAGGTCAAAACGGATCAGACTCTACTGAACCACGATTGAATAAACTAAACTAGATCGACGCGCATGTAGAAATGCCAAAAAAATAAAATCGAAAAAAATTTTTTTTTTCTCTCAAACATTTTTTTTTTGGTTGGAAATAACTTAAAACATGTAGAAATGCAAAAAAAAAAAATTCAAATATTTTTTCAAAATGGCCGCCATAGCGGCCATATTGGACTTTGGACCAAGTCCAAAATCTAATGGCATGATCCTTGGACCATACCTAACCCCCCCACCAAGTTTCGTCGAAATCCGTCCAGGAGTTTTTCCGTAATACTGTTCACAAACAAACAAACAAACAGACAAACAAACAGATGGGTGAAAACAGTAACCTCCGTCCATCTTCGATGGCGGAGGTTAAAGATCGTGATGAATGAGAACAACACGTGGCGTGCTCCTGACATAGAAATGAGGAGAGTGAAGCATTTTCAAACGTATTTAAAAGCTTTTAAAGGAAGAAGCATTTCATTCAATGAATATTCAGAAGGTTTTTTTTTAAAACCTCATTTAAAGTGCCGTAATCTTAAAGATCATAAGCCACGCACGCTCTCAGGAATGTTTTCTTTTTCCCATTGCATTGTACAATTGTTCACCATGCCAAGCAACATTAAAACACTTAGACATCAACCTACCAGGCTAGAATGAACAAAAAGAAACTCCACAGGTTACGTCCAGACTTTCAGAAGGTGCTATCCACGAACGAAAGAGGATTTTACAGGTTTATATAGAGTCAGTCAATATTTGCTCAAGGTAATGACAGTGTCACCATCTGAATAAGAATATGAAGGCGATTATAGGTGACAAACGTGTTTCGAGTGCGAGAATATAAATTTCAGCAGTTCAGACGACGTAAAGCTGGCAAATTACCACCAGACACCAAGGCAATTTTTTCCTTTGGATAGGGATTATGAATAACAAGGATGATTGCAGGGGCTGAAAAGATGGGATTGGGTTCGGAGCAATGGTAGCATAATGGTTAGAGAGTCTGCTGCGAGTCCAGGTGGTCAGCAGTTCAAACCCGACCGCAGCCAAGTCAGACCAAAGACTTTACAAATGGTACGTGCCGCTTCCTTGCTCGATGCTCAGCATTTAAAAAGATGGAGCACTGATAAACAACTATATGTTGGAAACCATTGTGGAGGCCTGATGGACCTAATGGCCTCCTGTGTTGAAGTTCCTTTTAAGAGAACTCAAATTATTACAATTATTAATATTAATGAGGAGCAGCAATGATGGAGAAAAAAAAAAAGATAAATAAAAAAATAAAATAAAAACAGAGCTAGTGAACCTAAGGTTGGAACCCAAATTTGGTAGCTGACGTGGGTCTGGAGAAGAAGATTTTTGAAGGAATTTATTAAGTCCGCCATTTTGACCGACTTAAAATATCACGTGACCGGAACGAGCTTTGCAATCCCTGGTACCAGTCAGGAGAGGAATGTTGCTGCCAAATTTCAGCCGGATCGGCCCATCGGTTTAGCCGGAGAAGCCAAAATAGGAGATGGACAGACAAACGGACGGATGGTGCACGATGACAATACCTTATCTGGAATTCCATTTACAGGTTAAGAAAAAAAACAAAAAAACAAAAAACAACATACAAACAATTAAGGTTCACCAAAGATAACCACCATGTGTGGAAAACTGTCATGCCAGCCAACAATATGGAGTGGGTTCATTTGCATGATTCATTTGCACTAACAGCCCACGTGTCCTCAAAGCCTGCTCTTCTGCTCTTGCTCACCCTCTCTCTGTTCTATTCACCCTCTCACCTCTCATTTGCTCAAGGTCATCTGCCATCTGCTTGGAAATCAGCAAACATCACTGCCCTGCATAAAAAAGGTGCAAAAACAGATCCCTGCAACTACAGACCAATCAGCCTTCTCCCAATCATCAGCATGGTTATGGAATCCATCATCGCTTCAGACATTAAATCCTTCCTCTTCTCCAATGGCTTGATTTCCGATCATCAATTTGTTTCAGACCAGGTCACTCGACCCTGGATATGCTGCTTCTGCTCTCCCAACAATGGATGGAGATCCTCAATGCCAGACAGGAAACCCGAGCCGTATCCCTGGACATATCACGTGTTTTTGACACGGTTTGGCACCTGCCCTACTCACCAAACTCTCTTCCCATGGTATCCAAGGCCATCTCCACTCATGGCTCGCAGACTTCCTCTCCTGTCGCAGACAACGTGTGGCCTAAATGGAGTTCTTTCATCCCCTCTTCCTGTCCAGGCTGGAGTTCCTCAAGGTAGCGTTCTGGGCCCTGTTCTTTTTCTGGTTTTCATCAATGATCTCTCCGACTCTCTGAAAAATCCTCTATATCTCTTTGCTGATGACTCCACCCTCTGCCATACCATCGGTCATCCCTCAGACCGGCAAGCAGCAGCTTAGTCGCTCACTGCAGATCTGGGTAAAAATCACAAACTGGTCCAACACGTGTAACATGTCTTTCAATCCGGACAAATCTCACACTCTCACTATGTCTTTCGAAAGGACCGTTTAGAACCCCCCCCCCATACACTTTCTCAACAATCCTCTGGAAGAAGTCCTTTCTTTCAAGCTTCTGAGTCTCACTATCTGCATGAGCTTTCCTGGGAAAGCCACATTTCAAACCTCGCCTCCAAAGCCAGTCGCCGACTGGCAATCCTCCATCGTGCAAAGTCCTTCCTCGGCCCACCTGAGCTCCTGACCACTTAGCTGAGCTGAGCTTTTGCCTGAGCTTCTGTCCGCAGCCTGATGGAGTACTGCTCTCCCTCTGGGCTGGTGCTTCCTGCCTCCACCTTTCTTGGCTTCAGCTGTAGAAACCAAGGCATTTCGGATGATCGGCATCTCCCGCAATGAGGCTGAGTCTTTGGGCCTCTCACTCAATCACCACACGTTGGTCAGTGGTCTTTCTGTCTTCTACCGCCTCCTCTCCAGCCTCACCCCCCGCCCCCCTGCTCTTCTGCGATTTGGCCTCACCATATTTCCGCAGGGCGCTCAAGGTCCGCCAACAACCCTCTTCTGGTAAAACTACCAAAATAACGAATCACTGCTCACCTTCACTCTTTCATTCTCTCTTTTTCCCGTCTTTGCAATAAACTCCCTCACTCTATTCATTCCCATTCTTCCTCCAGGCCTTCACAACAGCTGTTCACCACCACCTCTCATCATCCCCCATCCAAATCGTTGATCTTTTCTACCCCGATAATCCACCAAGCCCACCTCCTTCAAATTCCCTGCTTTCCTTCCTGAAAGTCCCTGTAATGTCGATCTTGTATTCCCGTCCCATCCCTCTCCCTTCCACAAATCTCCCTAATGTCTCTGTTCCCCACTGTTTTGCCTTCGCACTCCCTCCCCTCTTGTCTCATGCCCCCCCCCCTTGCTGTGCGTGTGTGCTAGCTCTCACACGAGCCTCGACAAGGTATACAAAAAAAAAAAATAACTTAAACAAATATAGTCGGCCAGGAATGAACACGCAAGCCATTAAAACAAACTACAGTGCTTCAGAAGGGAGATGTAGAAAAATCTAAATAAAAAAGCGGCAATTCCATCTGTGGACAATCTCCGGGATGATGTGGAGTGCTCCCCAAACACGGGGAGCCAAGTGCATGTTGTAATGGACGTAATGAAAATTTTTATATATATTGGAAGGACTCTGTTGGGTTTGAGTTTGTTGCCAATTTAAATGGCAACGATTATATATGCATGGGTTGGGAGGTCGGAAGGGGAGGGGAGGGGTGTTCTGAATGTGAAACATTCCA
>CM068963.1:16291527-16304097 GCA_035128595.1 Eptatretus atami
ACTATCTGCCATGAGCTTTCCTGGGAAAGCCACATTTCAAACCTCGCCTCCAAAGCCAGTCGCCGACTGGCAATCCTCCATCGTGCAAAGTCCTTCCTCGGCCCACCTGAGCTCCTGACCACTTAGCTGAGCTGAGCTTTTGCCCTGAGCTTCTGTCCGCAGCCTGATGGAGTACTGCTCTCCCCTCTGGGCTGGTGCTCCTGCCTCCCACCTTTCTTGGCTTACATTGTGAAGCCGAAAAGCTCCAGGACTGCATCTCCTCCATGGGGGGTTGGCCAGAGAAGTAAACCAGGTCTTCAAAAATTGACTCTCACGAAAGGACGGAGAGAAGCAAAAGCGATTTTCCTTCATTGAAGGCATCTTGGAGGTAGCTAAAAATGACTTCTTTTTTTTTCCAGCATATCCACAAAGATGGACAGACAGCAGCATGTCTCGCAGAAGTGTAGTGCACCGTTCTGCACAGTGTGCTAATCAACAAAACTACAATTTTCAAAATCATTGTATTTCATTGCTTTTCCAACCTTTTTATCTGTTTTCTTCCTTTTGCTGACCGTGCCCAACGAGAAGAGCCGCTGGGAAACCTACCTCTCAGAATGCTAGAAAATCACAAAATGCTTTACTCGGCTGCAGGGTGATCATCGCATGATGTGTGAATGCTGTGTGACCGAACTAACCATGCCAGTACAGTCTCACAAGACCCTTCTATTTTGAAGTGATTAAACACCAAGCTTCTCATTAGTTGAAAAAGCACAACGTGCTGCCTTCGATATCTACTGCGGCAAGACGCAGGAAGGACAGCGGCATTGAGCTACCATCATTGCATTGATATACAATTAATAAGCATGCTTCAAAATGATGCAAAAATGGCGACAGTTGGCCATCGTGCTAATTAGTCTCGACCCAGCTTTTAATCTGCAAAATATGGAAGAGTCCACTTCACCTTTATCTTTATTGCTCTTTCTCCTTAAATACCTCAAGCCATGTCCACAGCAATACACACCACTCTTTCAATGAAACATTTATGGAAAAGCAGGCAAGTTGAGGGAAAGTTACAATTCACAAAATTGTACGTGTGAGACAAAAACCCAAAAGGTCACACCACGTGGAAATCCACAGGTGAGACGAGAACACCTGGGAAATGAATTACACAAACAGAAGACTTCCATTTTGAAACAATATGATGTTATATGAAATTTCCAAAAAGAAACCTGCATTCCCGTTGTTCATTCATGGATGACTTCATTCATTCACACACAACTCGTTGTTGCTCTCAATATTAAACCACTAAATGATGCTTGCAACCCAAAATGCAAGAACCTGAGCAATTAAAATTTCAGAAGAATACATATGTACGTACTACGTACGTACATACATAGGGAGCATACGCCACTGCGTCCACTTTCCGCCAGCACTCCAGGGGCCTCCATCTGGCCACCCCCAGGCAGATGCCTGGCCCATCCCATCTCTTAGGGTAGGACATTTCAGGCACCCACCCGAAGGGACCGCTTCAGGTTGACCCGGGGAGACCGCCATCTGGTGAACAATTGCCTCAGCACCACCCTGACACACACTACAGTGTTTTGCGGAGTGAAGTGTTTTGTGGTGGCCGGAGTGCAACCTGCACCAACCTCCTCGGGAAGGTAACCAACTCAGGACGACTCGCGCAGACCCTGTTGGCACCAGATATGAGTGGCCATTGGCTCACAAGGGCTTCCTCCGCCATTTGCAGTGTTTTATTTAATCCTGCTAGGTGCCCATGTCCACACACCCTCCACAGCAGGGGACCTGGTGGGGGATCCGGTTTAGTCGCCGACACTCGACATGAACAGGTTAGTACGGGTTTTACATGATACCCGTAGCAAACCACAGATCTGATCTGGCCTGACAATTCAGGGGTCGGGCGCCGCCGTATCAGCCGGGCTGGTTTGTACCGTCTATTAGCACGGAACGTCACAGGGCTCCCGTCCTCAAGTGATCCCTCACCCCAGCCTCTGAGTAGCGGATTACAGGTGCACGCCTCTACGCCCAGCAGAAGAATGGTATTAGAGAAAACTAATTTAGAAAAGGATTAATATGTGAGAATTCTTCTTCCTTTTTTTATATTTTTTAGCAAACCAATTCCATCTGTAGCAGGAGATATAATGTTATCAGAGTATTTGCTCATTGTTGAAAAAAACTGCAGTTTTAAATGACCTCAAGTATTGAAAATACAATGCTCTCAAAGTGCTCTCAACTTGAGCAAAATAGTCAGTAAAATGGATGAAATCAACAAAATATTGAGGGATGCTAAGCTACCACCAAGGGAAAGCAAGGAGAATCTGACATTTCAGGTGCTCAAAAGCAATTACTTTGCTCTGAGGAAGGGTTAATGTTGATTCATCAATTGTTCTACCTGTCTGCAAACACAAATCGTCCTGGTTTCACCAGTAAGACCAGTTCTTCGTTATAACAAAAAGCAAGTATTTTGGGCAGTTAAAATACCTGGGTAGGTACTCTAGACATCTCAGACTGCCTGCTCGAGTGCGAGAGTTCTGCGAGCATCTCACGGCTATTGCTGCGAGGAAGGCGTGGCTTTGGGCCACCATTTCAGGACTCCATTGCGAGGTGGTAAAACCTGAGGGTCAGGGGCTTGTCCTGTGCTCTTCAGAGAAGTCCATTTGAACGCGAGGGAGTGGCACGGGTTCACCTGTCCCAGCGCGGGTCGGTCATTGCACCAGCTGGTACTCGCACACCTCATCTGTGAGGAGCACAAGGAAGGAAGAAAGTACAAGGAATTATGTGAAGAAGAAATAGCAAGATCACATTATTTCAACGACAATTAAACCAGTTTTTTGAATCTCAGTCTGTGTATTTATGTTTCAATACACCAGTTGGTTTCCGACTATACCGATTCAAACATTTAATGAAGTTCAGTTAGTCGTATTCGCAGCTGCAGATCCACAGATGAATCCTAACACTTCTCAACTGAAGATTCTTTCACGTCAGGACAGACTGTCCAGAAGGTAACCGTTTCTTACTTGTGAACTGTAAGTTCCCAGACTCGCGTGCAAGAAATTTGTAGGTGTATAAGCAGGGTGACACTTTGGGCTGGCAAGACAGCTGAGGGGCATGTGCACTTGCCTTCGAGTTATCTAGCCTGGGTTCAATCTCAACTCAACTATGAACTGCCACCCCGTGTTTCACGTGGCAGGGCGATGCATGAATGTGTATGCCATTGATGATGGGACATCCCCATTGATGGGACATAGCCGGGTGACGGGTCTGCCAACTCTGGGCATTGGTGGACGTTAAAGATCCCGCGACCCGCATGCTTTAGCAAAGAGTAGGTGATTATCGCCGACACCATGGATAAAATTGCAAATTCCTGCCTGTCGAATGTCAGGTCTGGCCACTAGTTCGTTGAAAGATTTGGACCAGAACCGTTTTCCATAGACCGACATCAGAAGAAGGTGGGAATAATTTCAGCTGTTTAGGAAGAACAGAGTGCCACCAATCAATACCCAGTTCCAGTTCATCACCTTGAAATGGCGTGTCCATGTCGATACAAAATTCAGATTAAAATCTGCGCTCAGTAAGCAGGCCCCACCACCATCTTAATCATCCCCCAATCCCGATCCATGTTCTTTTCTATCCCCATTACCTCTACCTAACCTAAACCAACCACTTACTTGCAGGTTACTGCGCTTCCTCCCCTCCTTCAATCTCCCCTCCCTCTGTCCTTGTCCTTGCTTATCTCGCTCTTCCATGAGCCTTGATTTTGCATCGAGGAAAGATACAAAGACAGACTAAGCAAGATTCGATTGTTAAATTTATCAAAAAATTTTGTGGGCATTAGCTCTCGATGCCGCAAATTTAGACTTTCGTACATTATACATTTGTAATTTAAACAGTCAGTTTTCTTTCACCATTTGAATTTTTAGGATGCATTAAATTGATGAAAAGCACCAAGTGCAGGCTCACAATGGCTCTTCTCGACTGTTGCACCAACTATCAAAACTTTTGTGCAGACACTGCATTTCCATCAGTTATATGCTGCACAGCACAGCTGTCCATGTGTGGAGGTTTGGTTATTATATATTTATCCACATTTTTAGCTCACTTGGACTTTAGCCAGGTGAGCTTATGCGATTGACAGTGTCGTCGGTGAGTCAGTCAGTCAGTAATCACTTTCAGTCATTATCACTTGAACCAAACAAACGATTTTGATGAAACTTGGATCAGGATCAGGCATTACGTGGTGGAGATGTGCTCCCAAGGGCCCTTCTTGTTAACATGTAACACACCGGTACACAAACACCACACAAAACAAGTCCCGGCAAGGGTCTGCAATCTCTGATTGCTCTTTTTTTTGTTTGCTTTTGCCATGGTCTGGAGTACTGAAAAGTGATCCCTGCCGAGACAATCAGCCAGAACAGACCAGTTAGGCTCTCGATGTAGCCTCAGTATTTTCAAGAAGTACTCCAACTTAAGTTTTGTACATAACAGGTGGGGCCGACATTTTTTCTCGCACCATCCCAACATAGAGAGTACCAATGCATTCTCCGATACCGCGGCCCTCAATTCAATTTAAATGCACAATGTGAGGGATGCTCGTGCAGTGTTCCCATCATGCTGCCATGGTATCCACCCAGTCTTGGCGACATCAACAGATACATACCAACACGTCACGTCTGGGAAACCAAGAAATAAAACTCCATGATAGTTATATTTGCAATTTAACAAGTCAAACAAAAGTTTTCAAGACTGATCTCAGAGAAAGTGAGCTATCAGTAGCGCCCAACCTTCCTGCACACCAAGATCTCCTGCCTGTTAGGATATCAGAAAACAAATTCCATCGTCGATTGCCATCGGCACTGGCTCAAAGGAATTGATATAAAATCGTTTACTCCTGTGGAGGGAGAACTGTTGTCGAGGATAGGTGACTCCCTCTTGGCCTCCACTCGCTGGTTCAGAAACTGGTGCGTGTTGTATGCTGGGACTTGTTGGGAATGAGTACTGACTGGTGCAACAGGCTGCAATGAGAGTTTGAAAATTGCAGTGTGTCCATACAATTAAAATGCAGAATGCAATTATTATTTATATTTTTTTCCAAAAAATCTTTTTACAACTTATATACTGAATTTGCTTCGGACAAAACGACTTTCATGCAAAAGGTGAAAGTACAATTTGCATGATTACAGGGTGGAAGAAAGGCTTGGGAATAGTCTTGGCTTTTCAATTGAAGTTGTTGTGTTTTTGTATTACAAAGTTTGAGGCTTGTAGAGAAGCGAGAACATAGAATGGATTCAGACAGGGTTGAGGGACAAAATAGAGTGAGACTTGGACACAAAAGGATGTGGGGACAGCGAAGGGGAAGGGAGGATGCACAGGATGGACAAGATGGACACATAAGAAACTCTCAGAAGGAAAAACTGTAAACTTGGAAAGAAATGGGCTTGGGGAAGGTGAATAGGATTCAAAAACATCATGGATTTGGACGAGGGATGATCTGAGATGGTGGTGAACAGCTGTCTTGACGACTTGGAGGAAGAATGACATTAAAGACGATGTTGAAGATGATTACACGGGAAGGAAAAAAAGAGGAACAAAAGAGTGGAGGTGAGCATGACCCTGGATTTTGGGAGTTCACTGGAATGGATTGCTGGTGTACTGCACGCTGGTGGAATTGGAAGCAAGCCACAAAATTGAGGCATTCAGCCTTCTCACGAGCAGAGTCAGCTGTGGTGCCATTTAAGAGAGGGAAGGGACGGAAGGAGAGGGAAACAAGTTTGAAAGTTCATTCTTGAGGATGGACAGATGTTTTTTTTTCTCTCTGAGAGTGGACACATATTTGTTGCGGACATTTTGGAATGCAATGAGATTGCCTTGGTCGATTTGCCCTCAGGAAGAGAGGCAATTTGTTCAAAGCAAACGCCTCAACACAGGATAAAGTTGTACCATGGGTGAGAAGAAGGGTGGATAACTGAAAACACATGGGATGGATCTATGCATGGAGAGAGAGAGCAGGTTTCTGTGGAAGATTTCCAGGCTGAGTTTATATCAGGAGCAATAGATATTAGAGACCAGTCCTGAAATGAGATGGCTACTTGCAGTCCCTGCTCGTCTGACTAAGTGAATTGCCAGACTCGCCGGCACCGAGGCGGCTCTTTGAGAATAGCCAATAAATGTTGATTCTCACAAGCCATGATCAGATGAACCAATTGGACAGTGGAAAAGCAGGAGACATTTGTGGGGAAGTTAGACATCACCATGCAAGTCCAGAAGGTAGGATTTGCCATTGGAGAAATCTGGGTTGTAATGTTTCACAGATCAAGTCAGTCACATAGTCACAGAAGTGCTTTGCTGAAGTGTCATGGTTGGTGAGAGAGTACCAACACCAAGCCAATTTACAGTGACAATTGAATTAGCCACGTGTGAGGAAGAGAGTTGGGATGAGTGGTTAAAAGTTGATTCATGTTTGTCTGAGAGAGGGAGAAGAAGATAGAGTCATCAATGTTTGTTGAACAGTACACATGCAGAGAAATAAGAGGTGGGAGGAGAGGGGAGGTCACAGCCAAGTGTACTCCTGGCCACCTGGGTGTTGGGAGGGCCATGATCAATACACAGACAGGGAAGCTGGGGTTGTGTGATGTGGGGAGAAGGTGGCAAGGTGTGAGATGGGAAGCTGGAAGGGTGCGGGACAGGGGTGGAGGAATGAAAGGGGGGAGCGATGAGAAGGGGGGGAGCGGAGAATGGGGGGAGATGAAAAGGGGAAGGTCGAGAGGGGAGATGGAGGAGGCAGGGTGGAGGAGGAAGATGAGAGGGGCGGGGTAAGGGGACCTTTAGGGGTGGGGTGAAGGAGAAAACTTTGAGTGGGTGATTTGAGGGAGGATGCAGAAATACGGGATATGAAGTGGAGGATGCTGAAGGGGGAAGGAAGGACGTGGCCATGCAGGAGATATGGGAAGGGTACTGAAAGAGGGGTTTGACACCGTTAAAGGTCCATAGACACACAATTGATTTTCGATGTGATTATATTGATTTTTAAGTAATAAACAAAAGAACTGAATATGGTTCTATTTATATAATATTTTGAGGTGTACAGTTGAAAAAGCAGAGATTGCAGACCCTTGCCAGGACTGCTTTTGTGTGGCGTTTGTGTACTGGTGTTATGTAATTAATGAGAGACATAACTAGAACTGCCACTTTATAACTGCTGGCAATGATGACCGGGTACCAAGACGTCCCACTCTGATGCAACCCCGCTTTCATCAGCACCAGACCTGACCCATGACGTTTTTTTTATTATTCATTATCCAATTGAATTTAGAATGGGATGAAAATAAATTCAATTCAAATCAAATCAAATAGAACACCAAATCGGTACAGTCCTGCATTGGATAATCAGAAGGACTCAAACAAGCAAAAAAGCAAATATGAAGTCATCAGAGGAACCTGGAGAGGATTACATTTCCAGCTTCTACTTCTCTACCCCAAACCCATCCAGGCACAAGCCAAGTGAGCCTGATTCAAAATAAAAATAAAAATAAATAAAAAAAACAAAAGAACCCACATCAAAAACATTAAATAATTCTGGCTGCCAGACCATGTGTCTGATGAAGTTTAAGTTTGAAACATGTATTCCCCATCACTACCCGATCATAATTGTGAAGTTTCATGTTGATCAATGAAGCAGTTCCAGAGAAATGTTATTTAATATTTTTCTTCAATCCAATATGGCTGCCAAACCATGTGACCTATCAATTATTCCTGAACAAACTTGTACACTCATGGCTGGTGGAACATTTGTGTGAAGTTTCCCCTCGATTTGTCCAGCCGTTCTTGAGAAGATTTTTTTTATCAGTTTTAGGGTAAATCCCAACATGGCTGCCAAACCATGTGACCTATGACATCATATGTGTGAACCTTTTGTTCCTCATGTAGGCGGTCATAACATGTAACCTTCGCCTCGATCTGTTTAGCCTTCAGAGAGATTTTTGAAGGTTTACAAAAAAAACAAACAAAAAAAAAACAATATGGCTGCCGAATCACACGACAGATGACATCACAAAAAAAAATTTCTCTGGACCATTCCCGAGATGACCATCAAATTTTTATACTGATTAGAGTAGTGTTCTGCATATGCAATTATGACATCACAACGAAGGCACCTATGACATCATGAAAAAAAACAATTCACACATTCCCCATGAGGAGTACTTGCTGTGTATAAAGTTTCAATTTTTTCTTGGTGTGGTTTCAGAGATACAGAGGTCCAAGTTTTTTTCCGTTTTTGCAACATGGCTGCCACACCACATGACCTATGATGTCATAATTATCATGATAACATTCCACGTGAGTAGTCGCACCAATGGTGAAAATTTCGTCTCAATCCACAAGCGGTTCGGAGAAAAAACACAAAAAGTTTTGTCGCAGACAGAGACAGACAGAGACAGAGACAAACGGACCCACAATACCCTCTTCTTAGCGAGGGTTAAAAAATAGAAATAAAAAAAGCAATTCCCATCGGGTACCATCCCTAAAAATTCCAGATAAACTGCCATGATGTGATTGAGGGAAAGGTTGTCAGCACTCATGGATAATGGCCGCACAACTCGCTTCAGACTCATCAAAAATGAATTTGAGAAAAAATTTCCGATCACGATTCCTCAGATTACGACGATCGTCAAAATCATGATGTAGAAGGTGCTGAACATGTAAGAACCGAAGTCGAGATGTGTCATCAGAGTTGTGGGCCAATCAAGGGCACCAACTAACATTTAAAAAAATCTTCCTTGCAAGATATTTATTCAAGAAAAGAACAAAGATCAAGTGTTAGTGAAACATATCCATTAATTAAACCAAACAATTTTTCGGTGTCTGTAGACATTTAAAGGACTGAAGGGAAATTGTCAAATGCAGACAACCACTGCAAAGTGGACTTCTCAAGATTCCCAATCTGGCTATATGGAGATGGACATCATAGGAGGGTGGAAAGAGGATTGCTGAAGGTACGGGGAGGAGGCTTGATGTACCAAGCATTTAGGAGAGACACAGGTTTGGAAAATTCCTTGGTCAAAAGATACAAAGGAAACTAGAGGGAGGCACTCGGTAGAGTGCAAAACCTCCGGCCAATACTGCTGGGTCACTTAAGTGAACCTGATATCCTATTCATTGTAGGTCAAAACGGATCAGACTCTACTGAACCACGATGAATAAACTAAACTAGATCGACGCGCATGTAGAAATGCCAAAAATAAAATCAGAAAAAATAAATTTTTTTTTTTCTCAAACATTTTTTTTTTTTGGTTGAAATAACTTAAAACATGTAGAAATGCAAAAAAAAAAAATTCAAATATTTTTTCAAAATGGCCGCCATAGCGCCATATTGACTTTGGACAAGTCCAAAATGTAATGGCATGATCCTTTGGACCATACCTAACCCCCCACCAAGTTTCGTCGAAATCCGTCCAGGAGTTTTTCCGTAATACTGTTCACAAACAAACAAACAAAACAAACAGAAAGGGGTGAAAACAGTAACCTCCGTCCATCTTCGATGGCGGAGGTTAAAGATCGTGATGAATGAGAACAACACGTGGCGTGCTCCTACATAGAAATGAGGAGAGTGAAGCATTTCAAACGTATTTAAAAGCTTTTAAAGGAAGAAGCATTTCATCAATGAATATTCAGAAGGTTTTTTTTTAAACCTCATTTAAAGTGCCGTAATCTTAAAGATCATAAGCCACGCACGCTCTCAGGAATGTTTCTTTTTTCCCATTGCATTGTACAATTGTTCACCATGCCAAGCAACATAAAACACTTAGACATCAAACCTACCAGGCTAGAATGAACAAAAAGAAACTCCACAGGTTATCCAGACTTCAGAAGTGCTATCCACGAACGAAAGAGGATTTTACAGGTTTATATAGAGTCAGTCAATATTGTCTCAAGGTAATGACAGTGTCACCATCTGAATAAGAATATGAGGCGATTATAGGTGACAAAGTTTCGAGTGCGAGAATATAAAATTTCAGCAGTTCAGACGACGTAAAGCTGGCAAATTACACCAGACACCAAGGCAATTTTTCCTTTGGATAGGGATTATGAATAACAAGGATGATTGCAGGGGCTGAAAAAGATGGGATTGGGTTCGGAGCAATGGTAGCATAATGGTTAGAGAGTCTGCTGCGAGTCCAGTGGTCAGCAGTTCAAACCCGACCGCAGCCAAGTCAGACCAAAGACTTTACAAATGGTACGTGCCGCTTCCTTGCTCGATGCTCAGCATTTAAAAAGATGGAGCACTGATAAACAACTATATGTTGGAAACCATTGTGGAGGCCTGATGGACCTAATGGCCTCCTGTGTTGAAGTTCCTTTAAGAGAACTCAAATTATTACAATTATTAATAATTAATGAGGAGCAGCAATGATGGAGGAAAAAAAAAAGATAAATAAAAAATAAAATAAAAACAGAGCTAGTGAACCAAGGTTGGAACCCAAATTTGGTAGCTGACGTGGGTCTGGAGAAGAAGATTTTTGAAGGAATTTATTAAGTCCGCCATTTTGACCGACTTAAAATATCACGTGACCGGAACGAGCTTTGCAATCCTGGTACCAGTCAGGAGAGGAATGTTGCTGCAAATTTCAGCCGGATCGGCCCATCGGTTTAGCCGGAGAAGCCAAAATAGGAGATGGACAGACAAACGGACGGATGGTGCACGATGACAATACCTTATCTGGAATTCCATTTACAGGTAAGAAAAAAAACAAAAAAAACAAAAAACAACATACAAAAATTAAGGTTCACCAAAGATAACCACCATGTGTGGAAAACTGTCATGCCAGCCAACAATATGGAGTGGGTTCATTTGCATGATTCATTGCACTAACAGCCCACGTGTCCTCAAAGCCTGCTCTGCTCTTGCTCACCCTCTCTCTTTCATTCACCCTCCATTTGCTCAAGGTCATCTGCCATCTGCTTGGAAATCAGCAAACATCACTGCCCTGCATAAAAAAGGTGCAAAAACAGATCCCTGCAACTACAGACCAATCAGCCTTCTCCCAATCATCAGCATGGTTATGGAATCCATCATCGCTTCAGACATTAAATCCTTCCTCTTCTCCAATGGCTTGATTTCCGATCATCAATTTGTTTCAGACCAGGTCACTCGACCCTGGATATGCTGCTTCTGCTCTCCCAAACATGGATGGAGATCCTCAATGCCAGACAGGAAACCCGAGCCGTATCCCTGACATATCACGTGTTTTTGACACGTTTGGCACCCTGCCTACTCAACCAAACTCTCTTCCCATGGTGATCCAAGGCCATCTCCACTCATGGCTCGCAGACTTCCTCTCTGTCGCAGCAACGTGTGGCCCTAAATGGAGTTCTTTCATCCCCTCTTCCTGTCCAGGCTGGAGTTCCTCAAGGAGCGTTCTGGGCCCTGTTCTTTTTCTGGTTTTCATCAATGATCTCTCCGACTCTCTGGAAAATCCTCTATATCTCTTTGCTGATGACTCCACCCTCTGCCATACCATCGGTCATCCCTCAGACCGGCAAGCAGCAGCTTAGTCGCTCACTGCAGATCTGGGTAAAAATCACAAATGGTCCAACACGTGTAACATGTCTTTCAATCCGGACAAATCTCACACTCTCACTATGTCTCTTCGAAAGGACCGTTTAGAACCCCCCCCCCATACACTTCTCAACAATCCTCTGGAAGAAGTCCTTTCTTTCAAGCTTCTGAGTCTCACTATCTGCCATGAGCTTTCCTGGAAAGCCACATTTCAAACCTCGCCTCCAAAGCCAGTCGCCGACTGGCAATCCTCCATCGTGCAAAGTCCTTCCTCGGCCCACCTGAGCTCCTGACCACTTAGCTGAGCTGAGCTTTTGCCCTGAGCTTCTGTCCGCAGCCTGATGGAGTACTGCTCTCCCCTCTGGGCTGGTGCTCCTGCCTCCCACCTTTCTTGGCTTCACGCTGTAGAAACCAAGGCATTTCGGATGATCGGCATCTCCCGCAATGAGGCTGAGTCTTTGGGCCTCTCACTCAATCACCACACGTTGGTCAGTGGTCTTTCTGTCTTCTACCGCCTCCTCTCCAGCCTCACCCCCCGCCCCCCCCCGCTCTCTCTGCGATTTGGCCTCACCATATTTCCGCAGGGCGCTCAAGGTCCGCCAACAACCCTCTTCTGGTAAAACTACCAAAATAACGAATCACTGCTCACCTTCACTCTTTCATTCCTCTTTTTTTCGCCTTTGCAATAAACTCCCTCACTCTATCATTCCCATTCTTCCCTCCAGGCCTCACAACAGCTGTTCACCACCACCTCTCATCATCCCCCATCCAAATCTTGATCTTTTCTACCCCGATAATCCACCAAGCCCACCTCCTTCAAATTCCCTGCTTTCCTTCCTGAAAGTCCCTGTAATGTCGATCTTGTATTCCCGTCCCATCCTCCCCCTTCCACAAATCTCCTAATGTCTCTGTTCCCCACTGTTTTGTCCTTCGCACTCCCTCCCCTCTTGTCTCATCCCCCCCCCTTGCTGTGCGTTGTGTGCTAGCTCTCACACGAGCCTCGACAAGGTATACAA
>CM068963.1:16309754-16320298 GCA_035128595.1 Eptatretus atami
ATCACGGAGAAGAGCTATCAGTGCGCCGGACTCTTGTCGAGGACTTTCCAATCAAAACACATTTCCATGTAGCAATTTTAAAGGGGTTTACACAATGCCGCTGCGGCCACTGCCACTTACTCACCGGGAGGAATCAATCAATTTGATTTTACCTTCGCGGCATCTGCGGCAGAATTAAAAATTAATTTACATTTAATTAAAAAATTAAAATTAAAAATGCATCAAGATTCTCAATTGAATCTGAAAATGTTTCTCAGTATCAGTTTTCAATAAATGCATCAATTTTTTTCTGGCTCCCAACATCCTTGGGAGTAGGTGAATGCAGCCCGTGGGATCAAAAGTTGGGGACCACTGCTGTAGATCATGCCATCCATCAATGGGGAACTTTGGCTGTGTTCTCCAGTTGGGATGTTTAAATATCCTGTTGTATCTTTCACAAGAGATCTACTAATTCCATTAGCTAATTTCCCATTGTATCTTCACAAGCCTTTTGTGTCTGGTGTCTTGCATAGTTTTTTGTGTGGAGCTGATGAGCTTGCTCATTATCTCTTGTTCAACTGCTGTGGCACACCCATGGGATGAACATCGGATCTTTCCTTTTTTAAATTTCACACCTTCTGAGTCAAATGTTATTAAATGTACTTGAATAAGAACTGAGCGAAAAGGTCCTGAACCTATTATATTTGAGTTTGGATGAAATGGCTAAAGGTGTTGTGGCAATCATCCAAAAAATCATTGATCATGTCACCTGAAATTTAAAACGGAGAGCATTCTATCCAAATTGTACTCCGGGTGGATCTCAACACGAAGTACAATCCACGATGTAGTTATCACAAGGAGAAGTTACGAGTGACAAAATTGACTGCTGTACTGGCCATCTGGATTTTTTTTTCTTCTTCAAAAATCGATGTAGTCCTCAGGATAACTCCAAAAGCTTTTCAAAAGGATGGAGCGAAACTTCGAAGGAGACCTGTGAAGTGGCCTAACTCAGAAGTACACACCTCTTTTGATGCAATTTGGATCATGTGATCTAATTCGGCAGCCAAAACAACTTGCGTGTACTTGTCGCAGACATCACTTTTATCATTATAATCACTGGAACAATAGTGTTTTTGAAGGTGAAGGGATTGGTTCACCAGCTTTCTGCACAAAGCCCGAGTAAGGTAAGCCATAAGCTTGTTTGCATGACTGCACGTTGAGATGTCACGTTTGCATGCGTTTTCTGTGCATTCACACAGAATTTGTAATTCTGGGGTCGTCTACAATCCTTGGATCATTGTTTGGGTTGTTGTTATTTCTGTGAGTCTTTCTTGTAAGCACACTGAGTTGATTCTGGATTCTGGAATGGAAGATGAGCCTGTTTCAAATATCCGTTGTTTGACTGTGCTGTGCAGGTGGTCGAATGAAAGTTGTGATATTGTAGCAAGCAGCTTCTTTCACAATCTGCTGGTTTCTACTTTGGCCGTCTTGCTTCTGAGAACATTCAAACAATTGCACTGATGTGTTGACATTCTCATGAACTCGAACTTGTGCTGACAACCTCAGTATACACAGTTCTCTCCTGAGGGACAAATCTGGCATGTAAATGGTACCAGGTCCCTGGAGCTTTCCATAAACTGAAACTGACCGAGACATTCATTGAAGTCTCCGTTTGTTGTTCTTTCGTATGCAGCACAACGCTGTGGAGTAGCATCATCTTGGCTGAGGAAACTTGGTGTTGGCTTAACGGTTGACTTGGCTTGTTTAAGATTTAGAGTCTTGAGTTTGAGCCCCTGTCATGGCATTGAAATAACACCAGATGGGTTGACTCGGCAAACAACTACCAGCTTACTGGTAAGGGCACTGCATCGGCGGCGTAGCCACGCTTCCAGAAATGATGCAGCCAGCAACTATCAGCCGCAAGCTGCATACGAAACACAACATTGGTTGAGGGCACAGCTGTGCTGCTGATGTAATGCCTCTGCTGGTTCGGGCAGGAATTTGGAATTGTGTTCAGGTGCTGGCGATATCTAGCCTACTTATCGCGAAGGACACCATGGATTTTTCCATTCATCAACTAATCCGACAGACTGGACACCCATTTAACAATCAATCCGAGGGATGGCACACCATTGAATAGCACACCCTGCCTGTGAAACACAGGAAGACAGTTTACAAGCTGGGCTGAGATTTTAACTGAAAACAAAACGACACTCAGCACGGTGTTACTTGGTCGGAGTATCAAATTTTTGAAGGCAGGAGGCAAATCTACGCAGGGTGAATGCATACATTCGGTGAAGGCCTGCAAAAATGTGGTTGTGGTGTATTCTTTCAAAAACCAACCCGAGGAGGAAGTGGAGGAATGGAAATGATCAGAACCCAGATCAAACCACGAAAGAGGCTGATGCAAAAATCGTGTTACATGTTGCGTTTGCTGCAAAGAATGGTGCACAGTCTTTGGCTATTAAAAGTCCAGACACGAGTGTTTGTTCTACTCTATCATCATCGTGCTGTCATTCTTGCCAGGAAATCGGCTTTGCAACAGGCGTAAAGAGAAGCATGCTTCACTGAAGCGATGCATTCCTACCATGCAGAGCTTCTTATCCCAATCAGCTGGCAGTGATCCGATGAATATACTACCTGACTGATGTGACTTGAGTGAGTTCATTGATGGTCATGGGGAATTGAGCTACTGCCTTTTGACTCTGTCTTCTGACTTTTGACCCGACAGTTTGATTAGATATGAGCTGTGGAGGTAAAGCTTGAAATGACTAATGAGGGCAGAGCGGTGTCCTATAAGGTTTGTCGGTTTGTTGCATCCAAGATCCGACTCGATTCTATAAAATGCTCTCATGCAAGATGACCAAAAGTGTAAATTGGCAGATTGGTTGGAAATAATATGTCTGTCTGCACCTGCACAGCATGATCCACCAGCTTATTGTTTGGAGAGTGGATACATACTCCACTCGAGAATATATTAGACGCCACTCATTTTGGCCCCTTTAGAGAGACTCCTTGAGAACGGGTGACATTCCTAGTGATATTATCCAAGGTGTATCCACTCCAGGGATAATGAATGATTTTGTGTGTGAATACCGAGAAAATGCGTGCAACATGATATCTCGACGTCTGAACACCACCAAGACCTGGATTTGATCATGCTGAAAGTTGGAGGAACCATTCCTTTCACTTTTGAAGTGGTGGTGCAAGAAAGTCACTGATGGTGATTAGAAATTTTACAAGTGATAATTTGTTTGTCAAAAATAAACAATGTGGCTGCGTCTTGGATCGAGCGGCAGTCGCCTTGATGTGTTCAGTCGTAAGTTAGGACCATTCTGCATCCCCTAAAAAAATTAAAAAATAAAAATATCTGCTGCACTCCGCCAAAAATTTGGTTTAACGTGGGACAACATATACTTTCAGGAATTCCAAGACCGCTGCCAGAAAGTCCATTTCTCATTTGGTCAACTTTTATTTGGTGAAACTGCATCAACACAATTTCTTCAATCTGAGACCCGAGCTACCAGTTTTGTCTGTTTCTTTCTCCATTGAATTTATAGTTTTGAGTAATTGGACAAATAGCAACCTTTTGAAAGATTTGCTGCGGCATTGCAAATAATGAGAGCTTTGAATGAGAATATTTTGGTAAATCGATCAATCTGTTGCACTGCACAAACGGCTGAGCCCTACGTAATGTTTTAAACCAATTGCTGTCGCACAGCTGTCGTGAATCTTTAACTCTATGAACGAGGGTTGGTACGGGGCCTTGAAGGACGTGGTGACAAAACACAAACCAGCGTGGTATGGGTGTCTGAAGGCCGGTGAGTACTTGCACCCAATCTATACCTTTGCCTTTTTTCTCCAAACATCATTCTTCTACAAGTGCTGTTATTTCTACTTCTTACATCCGCCACCGAAGGTGGACGGAGGTTAATGTTTTCATCCCGTCTGTCAGTATGTTTGTCTGTGAACATGATATTCAAAATGTTGTGAAAGGATTTGGATGAAATTAGGTGGACAGACAGGTGGGCGACAAGGACGAATTGGTTGACTTTGGTGAAGATCCAGATCCAGATACAAGTTTTTTTTTGTTTTATTCTTAAAGTGATTCTTCATCGTTGATTGAGTGATGGTGTTAAAAACGATATATAACATGAGTCTCAAAATGTTATGGACAGATTCGGATGAAATTTGGTGACAGGTTGGGTGTGTGATGAGCACAAATCGATTCAATTTAGGTTAGAAGAGAAAGGCGGAGCAGGGAAGATGATTGGCAAAGCACATTAGCTTGACGACAAGTTGCCCTACAGCATTGCCACAATGGAGAAGGGTAACACAATCCTTAACCACCTTACCAGTGAACGCTATCTTCCTGCTTGGACAGGAACTGCGAGGTACGGATACCTTCCCAGAAATAATCCCGCCCTCGTCGGTGTTAAAAACCTGCTTCATACTCGATTTGTTTTTATGAGCCACGATTGAGAATGAAGCTTAGAATGGGGATTCGAGTCTAGGTGTCGGAAATTGAGGGTTTGGGAACGAGGTTCAAATATGGAGTTGGATAATGAAGGTTTGGTAATGAGGTTAAAATACGGAGTGGGATAATGAAGGTTTGGGAATGAGATTCAAATACAGATTTGGAAATGAAGGTTTGGGAATAAGGTTCAAATACGGAGTTGGAATAATGAAGGTTTGGAAATGAGGTTCAATACGGAGTTGAAAATGAAGGTTTGGGAATAGGTTCAAAATATGGAGTTGGATAATGAAGGTTTGGGAATGAGGTTCGAATACGGAGTTGGATAATGAAGTTTTAGGAATAAGGTTCAAATATGGAGTTGGATAATGAATGGTTTGGGAATGAAGGTTCGAATACGGAGTTGGATTATAAAAGGTTTGGGAATGAGGTTCAAATATGGAGTTGGAGAAGAAGGTTTGGAATGGGCTCAAATAGGAGTTGGATAAAAAGGTTGGAATGAGGTTCAAATATGGAGTTGGATAATGAAAGGTTTTGGATGAGTCGAATACGGAGTTGGATAATGAAGGTTTTGGGAATGAGGTTCGAATACGGAGTTGGATAAAAGGTTTGGGAATGAGGTTCGAATACGGAGTTGATATAAAGGTTTTGGAATAAGGTTCAAATATAGGAGTTGGATAAGAAGGTTTTGGAATGACGTTTGAATACGAAGTGGATAATAAAGGTTTGGAAGAGGTTCAATACGGAGGTGATCAATGAAGGTTTGGGAAATGAGGTTTAATGACGGAGTTGGATAATGAAGGTTTTGGGAATGAGGTTTAATATAATGGAGTTGGAGAATGGAAAGGTTTGGAATGAAGGTTCAAAATACGGAGTTGATAATGAAGGTTTTGGAATGAGGTTCAAATATGGAGTTGGAAATGAAGGTTTTGGAATGAGGCTCGAATACGGAGTTGGATAATGAAGGTTTTGGGAATGAGGCTCGAATACGGAGTTGGATAATGAAGGTTTTGGAATGAGGCTCGATATGGAGTTGGATAATTGAAGGTTTTGGAATGAGGCTCGAATAGGAGTTGGATAATGAAGGTTTTGGGAATGAGGCTCGAATACGGAGTTGGATTAATGAAGGTTTTGGGAATGAGGCTCGAATACGGAGTTGGATAATGAAGGTTTGGGAATGGGGCGAATCCAGAGTTGGATAATGAAGGTTGGGAATGAGGCTCGAATAGGAGTTGGATAATGAAGGTTTGGGAATGGGGCTCGAAATCCGAAGTATTTGAACCTTATTCCAAAACCTTCATTATCCAACTCCGTATTCGAGCCTCATTCTCAAACCTTCATTCTCCAACTCCATATTTGAACCTCATTCCCAAACCTTCATTATCCAACTCCATATTTGAACCTTATTCCAAAAACCCTTCATTATCCAACTCCCATTATTGAACCTATTCCCAAACCTTATATCCAACTCCGTATTTGAACCTCATTCCCAAACCTTCATTATTCCAACTCCGTATTCGAACCTCATTCCCAAACCTTCATTATCCAACTCCATATTGAACCTATTCCTAAACCTTCATTATCCAACTCGTATTCGAACCTCATTCCCAAACCTTCATTATCCAACTCCATATTTGAACCTCATTCAAACCTTCATTACCAACTCCGTATCGAACCTCATTCCAAAACCTTCATTATCCAACTCCGTATTTGAACCTTATTCCCAAACCTTCATTTTCCAAATCTGTATTTGAATCTCATTCCCAAACCTTCATTATCCCACTCCGTATTTTAACCTCATTACCAAACCTTCATTATCCAACTCCATATTTGAACCTCGTTCCCAAACCCTCAATTTCCGACACCTAGACTCGAATCCCCATTCTAATGCTTCATTCTCAATCGTGGCTCATAAAACAAATCGAGGTACTGAAGCAGGTTTTTAACACCGACGAGGCGGGATTATTCTGGGATAGGTATCCGTACCTCGCAGATTCCTGTCCAAGCAGGGAAGATTAGGGTTCACGGTAAGGTGGTTAAGGATTGTGTTACCCTTCTCCATTGTGGCAATGCTGTAGGCAACTTGGTCGTCAAGCTAATGTTGCTTTTCCAATCATCTTCCCTGCTCCGCCTTCCTCTTCTAACCTAAATTGAATCGATTTGTGCTCATCACACACCCAACCTGTCCACCAAATTTCATCCGAATCTGTCCATAACATTTTGAGACGTCATGTTATATATCGTTTTTAACACCATCACTCAATCAACGATGAAGAATCACTTTAAGAATAAAACAAAAAAAAACTTGTATCTGGATCTGGATCTTCACCAAAGTCGAACCAATTCGTCCTTGTCGCCCACCTGTCCTGTCCACCTAATTTCATCCAAATCCTTTCACAACATTTTGAGATATCATGTTCACAGACAAACATACTGACAGACAGGGATGAAAACATAACCTCCGTCCACCTTCGGTGGCGGATGTAAGAAGTAGAAATAACAGCACTTGTAGAAGGAAGTGATGGTTTGGAGAAAAAAGGCAAAGGTATAGATTGGTGCAAGTACTCACCCGGCCTTCAGACACCCATACCAGCTGGTTTTGTTGTTCTGTCACCACGTCCTTCAAGGCCCCGTACCAACCCTCGTTCATAGAGTTAAGATTCACGACAGCTGTGCGACAGGCAATTGGTTTAAAACATGACGTAGGGCTCAGCCGTTTGTGCAGTGCAACAGATTGATCGATTTACCAAAATATTCTCATTTCAAGCTCATTATTTGCAATGCCGCAGCAATCTTTCAAAAGGTTGCTATTTGTCCAAATTACTCAAAACTATAAATTCAATGGAGAAAGACAGACAAAACTGTAGCTCGGGTCTCAGGATTGAAGAAATTTGTGATGCAGTTTCACGAAATAAAAGTTGACCAAATGAGGAAATGGACTTTCTGGCAGCGGTCTTGGAATTCCTGAAAGTATATGTTGTCCGCACGTTAACCAAATTTCTTGGCGGGTGCAGCAGATATTTTTATTTTTTAATTTTTTTTAGGGGATGCAGAATGGGTCCTAACTTACGACTGAACAACATCAAGGCGACCTGCCGCTCGATCCAAGACGGCAGCCACATTGTTTATTTTGACAAACAAATTATCACTTGTAAAATTTCTAATCACCATCAGTGACTTTCTTGCACCACCACTTCAAAAGTGAAGGGAATGGTCCTCCAACTTTCAGCATGATCAAATCCAGGTCTTGGTGGTGTTCAGACGTCGAGATATCATGTTGCACGCATTTTCTCGGTATTCACACACAAAATCATTCATTATCCCTGGAGTGGATACACCTTGGATAATATCACTATGGAATGTCACCCGTTCTCAAAGGAGTCTCTCAAAAGGGGCGAAAATGAGTGGGGTCTAATATATTCTCGAGTGGAGTATGTATCCACTTCCAAACAATAAGCTGGTGGATCATGCTGTGCAGGTGCAGACAGGACATATTATTTCCAACAATCTGCCAATTTACACTTTTGGTCATCTTGCATGAGAGCATTTTATAGAATCGAGTTCGGATCTTGGATGCAACAAACCGACAAACCTTATAGACACCGCTCTGCCCTCATTAGTCATTTCAAGCTTACCTCCACAGCTCATATCTAATCAACCTGTCGGGTCAAAAGTCAGAAGACAGAAGTCAAAAGGCAGTAGCTCAATTCCCCATGACCATCAAATGAACTCACTCAAGTCACATCCAGTCAGGTAGTATATTCATCGGATCACTGCCAGCTGATTGGGGATAAGAAGCTGCATGGTAAGGAATGCATCGCTTCAGTGAAGCATGCTTCTCTTTACGGCCTGTTGCAAAGCCGATTTTCCTGGCAAGAATGACAGCACGATGATGATAGAGTAGAACAAACACATCTGTGTCTGGACTTTTAATAGCCAAAGACTGTGCACCATTCTTTGCAGCAAACGCAACATGTAACACGATTTTTGCGTCAGCCTCTTCGTGGTTTGATCTGGGTTTCTGATCATTTCCATTCCTCCACTTCCTCCTCGGGTTGGTTTTTGAAGAGTACACCACAACCCACATTTTTGCAGCCTTCACCGAGATGTATGCATTCACCCTGCGTAGATTTGCCTCCTGCCTTCAAAAATTTGATACTCCGACCAAGTAACACCGTGCGAGTGTCGTTTTGTTTTCAGTTAAAATCTCAGCCCAGCTGTAAACTGTCTTCCTGGTGTTTCACAGGCAGGGTGTGCTATCAATGCGTGTGCTATCCCTCGGATTGATGTTAAACTGGGTGTCCGGTCTGTCGGTATTAGTTGATGAATGGTAAAAATCCCATGGTGTCCTTCGCGATAAGTAGGCTAGATATCGCCAGCACCCTGAACAAATTCCAAATTCCTGCCCGAACCAGCAGAGGGCATTACATCAGCAGCACAGCTGTGCCCTCAACCAATGTTGTTGTTTCGTATGCAGCTTGCGGCTGATAGTTGCTGGCTGCATCATTTTCTGGAAGCGTGGCTACGCCGCCGATGCAGTGCCCATTACCAGTAAGCTGGTAGTTGTTTTGCCGAGTCAACCCATCTGGTGTTATTTCAATGGCATGACAGGGGCTCAAACTCAAGACTCTAAAATCTTAAACAAGCCAAGCTCAACCGTTAAGCCAACACCAAGTTTCCTCAGCCAACTGATGATGCTACTCCACAGCGTTGTGCTGCATACGAAAGAACAACAAAACGATGACTTCAATGAATGTCTCGGTCAGTTCAGTTTATGGGAAAGCTCCGGAGGACCTGGGTACCATTTACATGCCAGATTTGTCCCATCAGGAGAGAACTGTGTATACGAGGTTGTCGGCACAATGTCGAGTTCATGAGAATGTCAACACATCAGTGCAATTGTTTGAATGTTCTCAGAAGCAAGACGGCCCAAAGTAGAAACCAGCAGATTGTTGGAAAGAAGCTGCTTGCTACAATATCACAACTTTCATCGACACCTGCACAGCACAGTCAAACAACGGATTATTTGGAAGCAGGCTCATCTTCCATTCCAGAATCCAGAATCAACTCAGTGTGCTTACAAGAAAGACTCACAGAATAAACAACAACCCAAACCAATGATCCAAGGTGTAACGACCCCAGAATTACAAATTTTGTGTGAATGCACAGAAAACGCATGCAAACGTGACATCTCAACGTGCAGTCATGCAAACAAGCTTATGGCTTACCTTACTCGGGCTTGATGCAGAAAGCTGGTGAACCAATCCCTTCACCTTCAAAAACACTATTGTTCCAGTGATTATACATGATAAAAGTGATGTCTGCGGTACAAGTACACGCAAGTTAGTTTTTGGCTGCCGAATTAGATCACATGATCCAAATTGCATCAAAAGAAGGTGTGTACTTCTGAGTTAGGCCACTTCACAGGTCTCCTTCGAAGTTTCGCTCCATCCTTTGAAAAGCTTTGGAGTTATCCTGAGGACTACATCGATTTTTGAAGAAGAAAAAAAATCCCAGATGGCCAGTACCAGCAGTCAATTTTGTCACTCGGTAACTTCCTCCTTGTGATAACTACATCGTGGATGTACTTCGTGTTGAGATCCACCCGG
This sequence comes from Eptatretus atami, assembly GCA_035128595.1. Taxonomy (NCBI): domain Eukaryota; kingdom Metazoa; phylum Chordata; class Myxini; order Myxiniformes; family Myxinidae; genus Eptatretus; species Eptatretus atami. The sequence goes on from CM068963.1 coordinate 16,319,817, forward strand.
AGGTACAATTTGGGATAGAATGCTCTCCGTTTAAATTTCAGGTGACATGATCAATGATTTTTTGGATGATTGCCACAACACCTTTAGCCATTTCATCCAAACTCAAATATAATAGGTTCAGGACCTTTCGCTCAGTTCTTATTCAAGTACATTTAATAACATTTGACTCAGAAGGTGTGAAATTTTAAAAAGGAAAGATCCGATGTCATCCCATGGGTGTGCCACAGCAGTTGAACAAGGAGATAATGAGGCAAGCTCATCAGCTCCACACAAAGAACTATGCAAGACACCAGACACAAAAGGCTTGTGGAGATACAATGGGAAATTAGCTAATGGAATTAGTAGATCTCTTGTGAAAGATACAACAGGATATTTAAACATCCCAACTGGAGAACACAGCCAAAGTCCCCATTGATGGATGGCATGATCTACAGCAGTGGTCCCCAACCTTTTGATCCCACGGGCTGCATTCACTACTCCCA
>CM068963.1:16326069-16338322 GCA_035128595.1 Eptatretus atami
AATGCATGTTTAGCTAGGCTGTTCGGTAAAATGGACGTTACATGTGTGTCGGGAGGTGTCACACGCTGTTATTTGTTTGTGCAGTGGTGGTGGATCGAGAGCTTCCTCTTCTTCCTTCCTCTCTCCGGACAATGGTCCCCACCCAGCGCTGAGAGGGGGAGTGGCAAAAAAGAGGAAGTGAAACTAAGGGGAGGAGCCAGGTGGCTTGGAAGCGAGCGAACGAAGGAGAAACAGTGGTGATTCTGCCGGGAGAGAAACTGGACCTGGGCGCGCCGGGTCTGCCTTCTGTGGCCTGGAGAAGCGAGCCAGGGCCGAAGAAAGGCAGGGGAAGGACTGCAGGAGGTCTGTCTGCCCTCGGCTGGATGAGAGACGACTGGTGGCAGTCGTGATCTGCTGTGTAGGGACGGCTGTGTCTGTCTGCGATCTGCTTCATAAAGAGGCTGGTGAACAAGCCAGGCCTGGACTTGTATGCTGGATCTTGTAGAAACCAGCTGGAGCCCACCGTCGATCTGGCGGTCTTGTGCCGTCAACTTTATGCGGGGTGTGAGCACGCGGAGTCCGCGTGCGGTGCGACAAAGGAGGGTGAGCGCCATCTTGCACGCGCTGCTCGAGCTTGGGGCGCGAATCCGTGGACATCCGCTTGTTCGAGCGACATTCGTGCTTTTGACACTTTCCTCTCGTCCATGAAACATCACCAAGTACTCTGTCTTGTTTGCATGCTGTCTATGTCTTTATCTGCATGTTGTTTAAGGTATATCTCGGTAGGGACCCCCTCAAAACCCGTAATCCGTAGTTCCTAGTTAAGAACGGGTTATAGATTAATTAAAACATTGTCGTGAATGTTTTGCTTGTGTTGTGTTCCCCGATGTTCCCCAATAAATCTGGCTGATTCGTATGAAGTTGCCACTATGGATTAATTCATGTCGCGTCGAGGAACGATCCGTTCGATTGGTATATAAAACCAAAATGGTTACAGACTGGCGAAAACGCTCGGCATCTGACAAAACCAGTCTGTAACCGGGGTCTATTTCCCAACTGGTAAGGTCCAGGGATACGTTGGTATCGCGATTGAAGACGCGTGAGCCGAGCTGTGCTGAGCCAGCCGGCGTTATAACCCGGAGACGGCGGTGGTGAGGGTGGTGCCAAATCTGTAACGCTTGGCTAACAAGAGTCGGGTGAGAATCCGCCACCGCTGAATCCTTAACAATATATATATATATATATATATACTATATATTATATATATATTATATATATAATATATACGTAAACATATATATATATATAAATATATACATATACATAGACATAGACATATACATATACACTAAGGCCCGGCGAGGAGGAGTGATGTAAGCGACATTTTTTAATGATATGATGATGATAGGCTCGGATGAAGGGGAAGGGTTAAAATAGTGCCATATGGCATCAACTCCAAAATGGCCCGATGTGGCCCTTAAAAGTTTGATATGACTGGTCAGCTGGACCAAGCTGGTGATTATGGTCTTAAACGGGAACTTTTCCCTGCAAACAATGTGCCAAAATCAAGCTCCCCTAAAATCAGTACATTTCCAGAGGTTTGTTGTACAATCAGTTTCAAACATGTACACGATATATATACAACAGGGAGCCAGGTCTGGCAATCTTGGGGGGCCAAGCAATGGGTCCACCACAGCTATCCATTTGTTGGGGAATGGTGAATCAAGTAATTCATCAACAGTTCGTTCATGAACAAAATAGAAAAAGAAAACGAACATTAATTGAAAGAGAAGGTGGACATGTTGGGGAATGAATAAAACTTCAAACATTACTTTAACTGTTCATTATATACGTTTTAACTGGAAAGTTGTATGTACTTGTATTTAATAAATACAACATGGATACCTATTTAAAGGATACGATATTACTCAGTTCCTGAAATTGGGCAATTTAGTGTCTTACCAGACTCGGGTGGTGTCGTGGTTAGAGAACCTGCTCTGAGTTTGGGAGATTGGCAGTTCAAATCCCAGCCAGGTCACGCCAAAGACTTTTAAAATCGTTCATGCTGCATCCTTGCTAGATGTTCAGCATTTTAAAAGGATATTTTTAAATTATTATTATTATTCTTTGTTTGTTTTGGACAAACAACCATCGATTAGCAAACTTTGATGGGCTTAATAGCCTCCTGCATCTAAGTGCCTTGTAAGGGAACTCGTATTCTTGCGGGCCTCATCCATGACACCTGACAAAACCAACGAAGTTACCTCTCTATTGAATCTTTCCCACAAGTGATATTTATTACCCACGTTGCTCTTTTCCATGTTGATTTTTCATCTTCCGTAATGTTGACATTCCCGACTCATCTCGATCACCGGTATCTTTCGTTCATCTGATTTATCCATGTGCCTGTTGTTGGCTTAATGGTTAAGGTGGTGGGTTTGGGATCCGAGGATCCCGAGTTCAAATCCCCCTCTGCTGTTGAATTAATACCAGGTGGGGTTGACTCTGCCTGTCATCCTTCCGAGGTCGGCAAAATGAGTGCCAGCTTGCTGGTATCCTGTGTCGGAGTGGCGACCCGTCCAGGATTGTGCCCAAAAGCCAAGGAGACTGCTTCGGCAGCACCAACACTCTGCACAGAGTATGGTCCCAATAGAATAGATGGATGGATGTATTTCTCCATGACCCAGCACTCAACCACAGAGAAGTACAGGTATAACCAGTCTCATATACTCTTATTTACGTCCGCTTCAAAAGATATTTGGCCCACCAAATGTTCTGAAGTCTGCCGAATGCCACAGTGGCCAAACCAATGATTCTCTTTTTAAAGTTCTACATGAGATTCCCCTAAAACCACAAACATTTTCACAATGTAACCATTTCAAAATTAGCGAGACATTTTCATTTTACTCGCTCACCTTCATATAGATCTAAAAAAGGCCCAAGTTACCCGAGATTGGGACTCGTAAAAAGAAAGGTTTCTATAATTGCTATATGAAATCGTTACCATTTCTGTTGAACAGCTTTCAACTGACAACGTTATCTGACTCAAACTGAAAATAAAACCAGAAGATTAAAAAAAACACCTCCAAGACAAATATAACCCTTAATTTGACCATTCTCAAGCAATTTCCTTACAGGGTGAGGTCTGCGGAACTCAACCAAGACCCGGGACCTCTTCACAAGCCGTGGAGGAACGTGAAATCACATTTGCGAAAAGGTCCCGGGGCCCCGGGCGAGCTCCTAATTAATCTTACTCTTAAAAAATAAAACACGACTCGCATTGCATGGCAAGTAATGGCTAGTTTCATCAATGGGTAGCATTTGCCAGATGATTAAAGTTATACCTCCAATCCAAGGTCAAATACCATCCTTCCAACAACACAAAAGGGAGAAGCACACAACACAGAGAAGTATCCTCCCCACAATTAAGTACCTGTTCTTGTTGGGAATGATGCCACGCTCCACCTCCTGGTTGTTCTTGCCAATACGAATGGCAAGCCATGACCCCAGCTTCCCATTGTACAACGTGTCCACCACACGGAACACCTCACCGCGTGAAAACGTCAGGCCGTATGGAGACTCTTTCTCATAGTCAAAGTGTGTGCGGATGTAAAAGGAATCGCCCACATCGGACTCCACGATACGCTGATACACTGCAAAACAAACAAGGAGGAGCAATCAGAGATTGCAACCCCTCACCAGGAGTGGTTTTGTGTGGCAAATAAATGGAAGGATGTACCAAATGAAAGGTCTAAATGGTCTAGTTGTAAATGTATAATGAATGGTCAAAGGTCTGAAAAGTTGTAAAGGTCAAATGGTATGAAGGTGGAAAGGTCTAAATGGGTCAAAAAGGTCAAAGGGGGTCTAAAGGGTCGGAATTGTTTGAAGGGGTCTTCTTCTTATGTATGGCCAACATGGGATGCACTAAAATTTAATGTCCAGGTTCTGCAGCCATGTGACTGCCTCAGGGGTGAGTTGGTGGAGGGTTAAAAGTCCTCCCGATAGCCGCCGTAAGGGACCGTGCGATGTGATGTGCTCCATCATCTGGATTCCGCCGCAGGGGTCCACAGGCTATTAAAAGGTCTGAAGGTCTAAAGGGCAGAAAGGAGTCTAAGGGTTCTAAATAGCCTTGGACTCCTCAGACCCCGTAGACCTAGAAGAGGGCTACAGGGTCTTCGGGGTCATAAATGGTTTTAGGTCTCTTCAAGTGTGTTCGTTTTCTGGGGGGTCTTAAAGGGTGTTAGTGGTCTAAAGAGTCCTAGGGTTTTTAAGGTCCGTAGGGGTCTTAAATGGTATTTGGGTTAGAAAGGGACTCGAAGAGTCTTATGGTTCTAAAAGGTCTTTCGTGTTTTAGGGGTCTTAAGGGTTTCTAAAGGGTCTAATGTAATTAATACATATATACACGTTCTGTGCGGACAGACAGCCAAACTAGAAATCACTCAGAGCGACGTCGATTGATTAAGCCGTTCCAGAGAAAACATTTAATATTTTTCTTCAATCCAATATGGCTGCCAAACCATATGACCGATGACATCATATGTGTGAACCTCTTGTTCCTCATGGATAGGCGGTCATAAGTGTAAACCTTCACCTCGATCTGTTCAGCCACTTCAGAGAAGAAGATTTTTGAAGGTGTTTTTTTTATATATTTTTTTAACAATATGGCTGCCAAATCACGTGACCATTTTGACCTCATCAAAAAAAAATTATGTGAACCATTTTATCCCTAGATGATCCTCAAGATTTTTCATACTGATCAGATGTAGCATTCTACATATGCAATTATGACATCATAGCAAAGGCACCTCTGATGTCATTAAAAAAAAAAAACTTATTCCCCATGAGGAATACTTGCCATGTGCGAAGTTTGAATTTTTTCCTTGGTGCGGTTTCATAAATAAAGAGGTCCAAAGTTTCTGTTTTACCAACATGGCTGCCACACCATGTCACCAACGACGCCATAATCATCATTTTAGCATTCCACATGAGTAGTCGCACTTATGGTGAAAATTTCGTCTCAATCCGACAAGCGGTTGCGGAGAAAAACATGAAAGTTCTGTGCAGACAAACAAACAAGACAGACAGACAAACGGACACAAATGCAATACCCTCTATTCGGCGAGAGTAATAAATAAATTAAAAGGCAGCAAGTCACGTTGAGATCACGACCATCGATATCTCAGAGTACACCAAGTCGTTCTACACAATGGTAATAAGCATCACGAAGCCCTCAACTTGCAGTCACATAATATACTTCAAAAAAAATTCAGCATTGGCCAAAGTACGTTGCCTCACTACGAGCGCAAGTTGAGAATCTAAAATGGAAAACTATCATTTACATGTTACTAGCAGAGTATCCACCCTACGGGCGATCTTGTCCCAAACATGCAACACGTTCTTGAGACGCACACCCATATTTGGGCAGTGCATCGGCAATGATAGCTCTGTACACGCAAAAAAAAAACACCAAAAAAAAAACCCGGGTTGCATGCATGAAGCAAAAACATACCGACTGCTTACAATTCAAACCACCTCACCGCAATGGAAAACACGGGGACAGGAATACTGTCCTGTAAGTGGTGGGGACTTGTAATACCCTCTCCCCACCTGGAGGCGAGCTACACGATACACATTTACATAGAGAATTTGCGTTCCATCCGACCCCACCCACCCAGACCACCAGCAAAGATAAAAACAGTCCTCTACACTAATTGGGGTCATGCTGATCCTATGCAGAAAGCCTGGATGTAATAATCTTAGAACTGTTGGAGTTGCGCGACACACAAACACACAAACACTGGTCAGTGAATTATAGTGAGGATACAAGTATCACACTGTACTAGACTAAAGGCAAACAGGTCTTATTAACAGGTGAGGGCTTCATCTTCTTTCATGTGCAGCACATGGCTGTGGGTAACATAATTTCTGGGGGTGCAGCAGTGCTGCTGATGCAGTGTCCCTTGCAAATTATATCAGGAATTTGTCATTTGTTCAGGAAGTCAGCGACAGCTCACCTACTCTTTGCGAAAAACACCATGGGGATGTTTAACATCCACCAACTAATGCCAGCGATACGAGTACCAATAAATTGGAAGTGATCAAATACCAGGTTAATCAAAGCTGACAGAAGCTGCAAACCCAATAGCTTTTTATCCAAATCGATGAAAACACTTTCACACAAATTGAATGATGTTTTAGTTATTAGTTTTACTTGCAAGAAAAAAAAACAAACTGTCCCAAGTCAACGTTTTACGAGAGCATGACAGGAAATACTGGGAAGCGAAGCTTGTTCAAAACATAACTGAAAGCTTTTTCTTCCCCCAATAAGGCCCCTTCCCCTCTCCCCCTCCCCAATCACGAAATGAAGCTCGGTTCCTTTGTGTCGAACAGGAAGACGGACAGACTTTGCTGTGCTACTGTGTGCTGCAAGATGGGAGAACCTGCAATTGTTAACACTCGCAGAACAACACAATGCATCGCGTCCCAAAATGGCAAAAAATGGAGGCATTTCACACACACACACACACACACAGCATTATATTCAAACAGATTTAGAAAATAAATAAATATTTAAATTCAAATTATTTATTTATTTATTTGTATAAAATGACGTTCTCCTTGCACCAACGTCAGCATAGTTTGCTCTTTCGAGTGACCGACAATAAAAAAAGACGTAAATTAAATGTAAATTTCAGTATGAAGCATAAATTCAAAGGAACTGTTTTCTTTCCAAGATCCTTAAATTTATAGTCTGTGACTTAGCTATCATTACAATTTCATTAAATCCTTGAAAAAAAAAAAATCATAACAAGATCCACAATAAACGTATTCTGTTACCATGAAGCACGAGCTATCCCAGAACGCACTTCGCATCGACGTGGAGGAAACACCGTGGTAACCATGTCGTAAATTCGCCACACACTCCTAATATATCAAATCAAAACCTACTTTTGAGCACACAAGAGAAAGAGTATCTATCGGCTTACATACTGACCATCTCTCTTGCGCTGTGCATGCACCGTGACCTCCTCTCCCTTGGGCAGATCCAGCAGATACAGCACGGCCTCCTCACGCACTATGTTCCTGAAGTCCACATTATTAACCTGGGACATGCAATGCACACATCAGCACCGTTCCAAAGCTCACAGAGAAGTACTTCCTGGTCAAAGGGAGTCATTTTAGACAAAGTAAAGCAGAATTTACACTGCAACCTAACTTTTGCACAACAAACATGCCCACTCCCCCCTCAACCTTCGACCTAACCACCTCCGTTCGTTCCATTTCCAAGAGAAGAGGAGATTGAACCCCCTCACCTCCCCTCACCACTTTTTTTCTTTCCGCAGTGGAAGAAAACTCACCCCAAGGATTTGATCACCCTCTTGTAGACCCTGCTGGGCAGCTGGGCTACCCGTGGTCACCCCAGCCACAAAGATGCCCACATCATTGCCACCTGCAAGCCGCAAGCCCACACTGTCCCCCTTACAGAACCGGATGAGCTTAACTGTGGGGCTGATGGGAGACAATAGCATTAGCAAAACTCAAATTGGAACAGAACAGATTTGTACATCATTTCACTTGGAGAACCTATGGTTAGTACGAGTAAAACATTCGTCATACCACAAACAATGTGCCTACAAATGGAATCACATCTTCATTACAATGTAGATGTGGCTACAGCTTTCTCCTCCACTTCCAGCTCTCTGACAAGGAAAAAGTTGCTTACCTGAACATCTGATCGTCATCTTGGGGCTGGTACCCTTCAGTGGGGCTCACCGGAAGGTCCACGTCTGGCTGTCCACTCTGAGCAAATACCGGCTTTGGGTCTGAAAAGAGCACAGTGGATAAAACTATGTGGCAGACGAATGGCCATATTCATCAGCAATGCCCACGGCACCATCAAAGAGCAAGAATGAGACGCATTTCATCCTAAAAACAGTACATTTCCAGAGGTTTGTTGTACAATCAGTTTCAAACATGTACACGAATAATTATCTCAACTTCAAAACCCAAGTAGTTTCATTTTGCTACGAATGACATCAAAATCTTCAGAGCAATAATTCTCCTCGATTCAGCACACCAGCTTCAGTTGGGACCACTTTTGAAAGAAAAAGATGAGGAAATGCTTTTCAAACCAAAGGTTCGTACAACAATCGACTTTTAAAAGTGCTTTGTTTTTCTTCTTTTTAAATCATTCTCCAATTCCCCCAATGCCAATTGTTATGTACCATAATGTTAATGCCTCCCTGAAGAGCCTTCAGAGCCAAAACACAATCGAGATACAAATGCTAAAACACAAACACTCTCAACAACCCACCCCCACCCCCACCCCAGTAAGCAACTACAAAGCAACCCTGACACAGACCAGGAGGTGGAGTGGCTTTATCTTCCACATGTACAGCTTTAGACTCTTCTACAACCTTGGGACTGGGTACCCAATCCTGCTCAGTGACAAACGGTGTGGGAATGGCACCCATCTTCAGCATTTTGTGCCCAGCATCATTCTTCCGCCTGTATGCACACAAAAACAATGACAGAAAAACCGTCATTTTCAAGGCAGTTTTACCTGCTATATCGCATTTAAGATGAGGTTGAAATAAAAGTTCAGGTCAGAAGTTTTGTTTTGCGTTTGGGCGCTCAATGTAGTTTTTATCCTCATGGCACGTGCAACTTCGGCGGCAAAATGGCCAACTCGGGTTCTGGGAGATCGGCGGTTTGAACCAGACCCCGAGTCATACCAAAGACTTCAAAAATGGTACGTGCTGCTTGCTTGCTCGACACCCAGCATTTAAAAAAGATAATAATAAAGAGGATAGAGCATGGACAAACAACCATAGGTTGGCAGGCCCTGCATGGACTTGATAGGCCTAATGGCTTCCTCGTGCAAAAAAGTTAATTGCAAAGGAACTCATTATTATAACCGAGTTAAAATTTGCAACAAACACACCCAGCGCAATAGACTGGCAAGTTAACAGTTTCCAATGACTGTATTTTATATTTTATTGGAACCATACTCTCTACAGAGAGTGTCGGTCCTGCCGAAGCAGTTTCCTGGGCTGTTGGGCACAATCCTGGACAGGTCGCCACTCCGTCGCAGGATACTCGAATGGCTCAATTATCCCAGCAAGCTGGTACTCAATTTGCCGACCTCGGAAGGATGACAGGCTGAGTCAACCCCCTGGTGTGTATTAATTCAGCGGCCAACGGGGCTTGAACTCAGGACCCTTGGATCCCAAGCCGCTACCCTAACCACTACGCCAACACCAGGCTCTAATTACTGTACAAACCATAAAATTATTCTGTGCTCTTTGGATTATTTAACAGCATTAAGTAAAACATTAGGCTGGTGTTGGCTTAGCATTTAGGGTGGCTGGCTTAGGAACTTAGGGTCCTGAGTTTGAGTCCCGTTGGCCACTGAATTAACACCAGGTGGGGTCGACTCAGCCTGTTATCCTTCCAAGGTTAACAAAATGAGTACCAGTGAACTGGTATAGGGGCACAGCATCAGCAGCATAGTTGTACCCCAACAAAATGATAGCAACCTGGCAGCCAAGCGGCGGCAAACAACAACAACAACACATTCCATTCATTCAAAGGATATTAGATATTTCAGAGAGATACTTCAAGCACGTCCATGCCAATGTTTCGTTTAATCGAAGATTGGAACAGATTAAACTAGAGGGGGAGCACTCGGTAGAGTGAAAAACCTCCGCTGTCAATACTGCTGGGTCACTTAAGTGAACCCGATATCCTATTCATTGTAGGTCAAAACGGATCAGACTCTACTGAACCACGATTGAATAAACTAAACTAGATCGACGCGCATGTAGAAATGCCCAAAAAAAAAAATCGAAATTTTTTTGAAAAAAAAGTTGCAAAATTTTTTTTTTTTCTCTAACAAATTTTTTGGGGGGGTTGGAAATCGCTTAAAACATGTAGAAATGCAAAAACAAAATTCAAATATTTTTCAAATAGAATCGAAATTTTTTTGAAAAAGTTGCAAAATTTTGTTTTTTTTTTCTCTAACATTTTTTTTTTGGTTGGAAATCACTTAAGAGATGTAGAAATGCAAAAACAAAAATTCAAATATTTTTTCAAAATGGCCGCTATAGCGGCCATATTGGACTTTGGACCAAGTCCAAAATCTAATGGCATGATCCTTGGACCATACCTAATCCCCCCCATCAAGTTTCGTCGAAATCCGTCCAGGAGTTTTTCCGTAATACTGTTCACAAACAAACAAACAAACAAACAGACAGGGGTGAAAACAGTAACTCCGTCCATCTTCGATGGCGGAGGTTAACTAGAAGGGCACTCGGTAGAGCGCATACCTCGGTCATGTAATGCCTGATCCACAAGAACATATCGGGCCCAATAGATTTTTTAAATATCATGCAATACAGAACTACATCGTTTTTTCAATTGGATTCAATTGAGATTTTTTTTTGTCATCGATCTACACAAAATACCCCACAATGACAAAGTGAAAACATGTTTTTAGAAACTTTTATAACTCAATTACAAAAAAATAGGAACAATACCCTCAGGCGCTCACCTGGGAGAATAACGATACTGAGGAGGAAATATAGGTGGGACAGAATCAGTAAAATGTACCAATGAACCAATGTTATAGCAAATACTATTTTGGGAGGCAACCCCCCCCCCCCCCCGATAAATCCCCTTTGACCCGATTTTTTTTAATATCGTGAACAAACTTTGGATAATCAGAGGTGATGAAGGTTGCGGTCAAGTTTGATTGAAATTGTGTGTGTAGTTTCAGGGAAGAAAGCAAATACCTATTTTGGGGGCAACCCCTTACACCCTGTTCGGCCCGATTTTTTAAAGATTTTTTTTGTCATGAACAATCTTCGGTACATTATGGGTGATGAAGGTTGTGGTCACGTTTCATCGGAATTGTGTGTGAACCTGAGAGAAGCAAATACCTCTGAGTTAGGGGGCAACACCCCCCCCCCAATAGAACACTCCGTCAACCCAAACAGACCCCGATTTTTTTAATGCCGTGAACAAACTTTGGTACATCATGGGTGGTGGAGGTTGTGGTAAAGTTTCATCAAAATTGCATGTGTGGTTTCTGAGAAGAAAGCAAATACAAATTTTGGGGACAACCCCCATAGACCCCTTTCGGACCAGATTTTTTTACCATAAACAAACATTGGTACATACAGGGTTATGGAGGTTGTGGTAAAGTTTCATCAAAACTCCATGGGTAGTTTCACAGAAGAATTTTCAAGCATTTGTGGACGGACAGACAGACGACGCGCCATTCCATAAGCTCCCCAGAATTACGTTCCACGTGAGCTCATGAAAAGCTGAAATGTCTTGCATCAATAAGTATTCAACCCCCTTTGCCATGATGCTCCAAATTGGGTTCAGGTGTATCCAATTTCATTTGATCATCTCCAAGATGTCTCTACAACTTGGAGTCCACCTGTAGACAATTCAATTGATTGGACATGATTTAGAAAGAAACACACCTTTCTACATAAGGTACAACAGTTGACCATGAACTCGACCATGAAGTCCAAAGAACTGTCTGTAGAACTCCAAGATAGAATTGTGAGGAGGCATAGACCTGGGAAAGGAGTTAAAAATTTCTAGAGTGTTGAAGGATCCCAAGAGTAGTAGGCTCCATCATTAGGAAAAGGAAAGAACATGGAACTACCAAGACTCTTCCTAGAGCTCGCCTCCGACCAAACTGAACAACCTGGCAAGAAGGACCTTGGTCAAGGAGGTGGGCAAGAACACAATGACCACTCTGACAGAACTAGAGTTCCTTGGAGAACCTGCTGGAAGGACAACAGTCTCTGCAGCACTTCACAAATCTCGCCTTCAAGGGAGTGGCCAGACGTAGTCACTCCTGAGAAAAAGGTACATGACAGCACACCTGGGGTTTGCAAAAAGGCATGTGAAAGACTGAGAGCATGAGGCAAAATATTTTGTGGTCTGATGAGACGAAAATTGAACTCTGTCCTGAATGCAAAGCGCTATGTCTGGTGGAAAACGAGCACAGCTCATCACCCATCGAACACCATCCCTCCCGTGAAGCATGGTGGTGGCAGCATCATGCTATGGGGATGCTTTTCGGTGGCAGGGACTGGGAGACTTGTAAGCCTCGAGGTAACAATGAATGGAGCCAAATACAGGCAAATCCTTGAGCAGAAACTGCTTCATAAAGGGCAGACCTCAAAATGCAGCAATGATTTATGTTCCAACAGGACAATGACCCCAAGCATACAGCCAAAGCAACACTGGAATG
>CM068963.1:16338334-16350429 GCA_035128595.1 Eptatretus atami
AGAATGTGAAAGTCCTTGAGTGGCCCAGTCGAAGCCCAGACCTAATTCCCATTGAGAATCTGTGGAAAGCCTTGTAGATTGCTGCTCACCAACACTTCCCATACAACTTGACAGAGCTTGAACAAATCTTTGAGGAAGAATAGGAGAAACTCCCCAAATCCAGATGCGCAAAGCTGATACAGACATACCCAAGAAGACTTGAAGCTGTATAAATTGGCAAAGGAACTTCTATGAAGTGTTGACTCAAGGGGTGAACACTTATTGACTCGAGACATTTCAGCTTTCCATTAATTTGTAAAAATTTCTACAAACATGTTTTCATTTTGCAATTATGGGGTATTTTGTGTGGATTGGTAACAACAAAAAAAACTCCTACAAAAAAAACCAAAAAACATTCCATGTTCAATTCAGGCTGTATCAACCAAATGTGAAAAAGTCAAGTGGTGTGAATACTTTCTGAAGGCACTGCGTTTTATTAAAATGAAATAATATAAAATAAAGATTGTAAAGGTCATATTTAAATAATAAAAATTCATCCTGGAAGTTTACCAGCATTGATGCAGGGGCTATTTCACCACCTTATCCACCATGTTACATATTAGTTCTTCGTGCCTGTTTGTGCCCTTCATGAGGTCCTTAAAAACAATGTTTCCTGTTTGGAATGATTTTCAATTTTGTTTCACCGCCAGACAGGAAGACAGAGTAAAATTTCTTCATTTCACTCCTCTCTGCGCATGTGCGATCGGGACAAATTCAGAGCCAAAGTACTCCGAAACTTCAGGTTCGTTTTCCCGATTCATGTTCAAAATATAACATTCAATTGAAATCAAGCCGTTCCTCGATCATAAACCGACGTATGGAGACGGACAGATGGACAGACAGAAGTGAACCAATTGCTTAACCACACTTTTCGCTTCGCGTGCATGGGGTATAATTAAATTTGAAGGCAAGGTGAAAAATCAGTAAAGTTTGAGAACATCCATTCCCAACGGTAACGTTAAGACCCTTTGATATCGGCTGCAGTCTTAAAATGCACATCATGCTTCCAAATAAATAATTAATCATTGCTGGCAATAGCCATAGGGAAACCCTGGCAACTATTTTGTTTTCTTTTCACCATTGTTTGGCAAACCTCCTTTCTCCCTACCAATGCACTCTCAAAAAAAAAAAAAAATCCTTCTTGCAAAGAAAACATTGCAAATCAAAACAAAACCAACGAGACAATGTCCGCTCGCATACCAAACAGAAGAATTTGAAAAACTCCCTCAAGTGCCTGGCATTTTTCACAAGCAGAAACCTGTTCAGATCCACAGACAAACCACAGAGAAGCCAACACGGCATTCTGCACAAACATGTTACATGAAAAACTCAGGCTGGCAATCAACTCGAGCTCTGTTTAGGCCTACGTGCTACAGCATATCAAAATATTCCATGCCGTGAATATGGCATAAAAATAAAAATAAAACCCACAATAAACCCCAAAAACTGTCACAGGGAAGGAATGCACATTCCCCTCCACACTTTATTTTGCCAAATAACCTCCAAAAGATTATTGTTAGAGGAAAAGCAACAGCAACAGCAAATACCACAAGATTTGTTAAACTGGCAAGCTCATATAAGGCACAAGCCAGGTGTCTTGTCCACAATTCATGTACCAGTACCTTAAAAAGTAACTGCCCCCGTGCCCCCACCGATTCCAACCCCACCCTCAACCCACAGAAAAGAAAAACAAAATAATTAAAAGATACTCACGTCTCCTCTAGCTGATCACCTGCCTTGTCCGAGAGGCCAGACCCCTGGCCAGCACTGTGCGGAGAGCGAGAATGATCATCCGCCAGTGGCTGATCCTGGTTCGAATGATCCGAGTGCAGAGAGTGGATGTCAGAGATGTCTGCATACAAGGAGGCACATACCATCTCGTACATTGCAAGTGTGGCAAGCGGCGCAGTTTTGAAGCCCAAACAAACACGACCGACAGGCGCCAATGGCATGCGAATAAAAGTTCATGGGGCATGGCCCCACAACACTGTGCACAGGTGCAAATACAAGCCTCCTTCACAACTCCAAAACAAGTCCTTTATTCAAACTTCTAATGCAATGGGTAGAGAAAACTACAACTACTACTACTACTACTACTACTACTACTACTACAACAACAAAGAGACCAAATGTACATCATTTTCCCTTTAAAATCCAGGACTTTTTTGAAAAATATCAGCTCAACCTCAAACAAATTGCAACAGAATGTCTTTCAACTGTTTAATACTCAGATAAGTGTCCTCTATGACATTAAAAGTCAAAGTCATCCAGCAAGCGATAAGCTCAGAAAATCAGTCATATATTACCCCACCCAAACACCGATTTTCAGATGGGGGCCAAAAATAAAAAATAATAAAAATTAAAATAAAAATTAAAAAAGTTAAAAAAACGGTCAAATGTCCCACCCATTAAAACATTGATCTGACCCACTAAACAATCAAAATCAACAGTCAGGTCATTTTACATGTCATATATATATATATATATCTATATATCTCAGAACAGTTTTAAAGATTATTTTTGAGGGGGGAAAGGCAGGAGGGAGGCAAATTTGTATGCTAATATCAAATGATACTTTTAAATTGTACTTTATATTTTTAACTCGCAAAGGTACCAGGCATTGCCCCATCCCTTCCCCTGTCTGCTCCCACCCCACACCCCTCCCTCCAGACTCTCACCATAACCCCTACCCCTCCCTCCTCCCACCTCCATCCACCCTGCCCCACCCATTCCCCTCCCTCCTCCCACATCCACCCACCCCCACCCCTACCCCACCTGGATTTGAACCCCGACCCAGCTTTAGAGTGAGCATGCATACAGTCGTGGCCAAAAATATTTGCACCCTTGCACGTTTTTCAATTAATGCACCATTTCTTCCAGAAAATTGTTGAAATAAAAATATATATTTTGGTTTCCACGTATGTATTTATTTAGTTTGCAGTGGGACAAAACAAAAAAAAGCTGAAAAAAATTACTAAATCTTAGCTTATTCCAGAGAAATCCTAAAATGGCCCGGACAATATTATTGGCACCTTTTAGAAGTTGTGAGAGATAATTATATTTCATTTATTCTCCTTTATTTTGGAATTGAACTCACCTATGGTGAGGTGCAGGTGCCTGCAATATAAAAATCACTCATTCAGCAAGTTTGAAAAGAGAAAAGGAGTCATTCTGCTGTTTTGTGTCTGTATGTACCGCAATGAGCATGGAGAAAAGAAATGAAACTAGAGAATTGTTTGAGGAGGTCAGACACAAGATTGTAGCCAAGCATGGACAATCTCAAGGCTACAAATTCCATTTACAGAGACATTGATGTTCCTGTGTTCACTGTACACAATGTTATCAGGAAGTTTAAGGCCCACGGTACTGTCGCCAACCTCCCTCGATGTGGCCGCAAGAGAAAACTTGATCGAAGAAAATTGTGAGTTATTTCAAAAAATTGCAAGGGTGTCAATATTTTTGGACACGACTGTACCTCTCGGCTTTCCTGCCATGATGTGGCGATTCCTTACTTCATAACTGAAAAGATTTTTCAGCTGTCTGACTGTTTCAGCTGTCAGCTGACATAACAGCTGTCTGAGTGGACAGCTGGATCATGCATCATAATTTATCACTTCCTCATCGACTCGCTTCACCATCATGGTATCAGCTGCTCCTCCCAAGAAGTACACAAGTTCAAACAAAGTGCTATTCTATCCCATGGAAATGACATACCCAACTTCATGTTCCCATTTTATCCCATATGCTGCTGACAATGAAGACCACAACATCCAAACCCTGGATTGTCATGATACTTTCCATGGTATAATTGGTGCCATAAACCCTGGAACCAAAATAGCAACCCCATTCTCAGGGTAAATGTCACACCCAGTGACACATCCATGGTGGGACGAGTTAGGATCCAGTATCAGTGAGAAGAAAGTCACGGGATGACTAGTCATGATATATCAAAACCTGTCCAACATGAAGGCCAATGACCCGACAGTGCATCTCAATATTCTCTGGATGACTCGCATCATGTTCGGATCACCAAGGAGCATGGTCTGGAATGATGCAATTTGTGCACCACTGTGACTACCCTGGAAAATAATCCATGATGTTTCTTCCAATGATCAACATAAATCCCAGTAATACAACATGCATCTACTCAACACTGAAGTTTGTGCATGCAAGCCGTCACGGTATCACACCAGTCATCACCTTTCACCAACCACTCTGATGGACCACTCCGATGATCATTGTTACTGAGCCTATAGGAAGAAATTTGAATGAAATAGTGCATCTGAGTGGCTCACACAGAGATGAGTTTCCTCGTGTGCATTGGGAATCTTGGGAATCTCATGGCTGCATCTGGATTACAACTGTTGGAGTCGATTGTCATCCAAATGTAGTTGTACACATTCAATCTGGAAATGCGAGCACATCTCATCGTTGATGCGGCACTCAATGCCCTTTTGCTGTGCAACACATTTCAATGTGCCTCCATCATGACAACATGGAGATTCTGCTGACACAGGACCCAGAGATATGGAAACAAAGGAAGCCATGGAAGCCACAACACTGTCACATGAGAATAGTGTAACATCTGTGAGTGGAGACCCTGACCTGGACAAAATTGGTGTCCTGCCCTCAATGAGAAGCTGATGGATGGATGACTCAATGCCGACAGATGAAGTTTGTCAGGTTAATGTGTCGACCAGAATCAGTGACTTGCTTGAGAGCAAAACCAAACCCATTAAGTCTTCAAGGACTGCCACTCTGGTTGCAGTACATGGATATGGTGGTACATGGAATGAAGCTTCCTTAAAGAAATTTAGAGCAAGCAATCACTTCCATGAGCAAGTCAAGGTGTTTGATTTCGTCAGCTTCCACCCAAGATGTTTCTCAATATTTTCCCCTTGTCATATTACTTAAGGCTTTTAATATGCCATTTCCTGAGTATGAAACAGTTAAGAGAGTTTCTGTTGCAATTTGTTTGAGGTCAAGCTATATAATGCTTGGACTATTATCAGTCCCCACAATATTTAAAAAAAGAAAAAAAGAAAGGAAATGAAACCAAAGGCGATGTTTTCGATTTTTCATCAAACTTGGAAGTGGGAGTGAGCACACCACCACAGAGGAGTCACTAAATAACTACTTAACAAATTAAAGTTTTGAGTGAACAAATAATAAATCATGTGAGCTCCAGCCATTTTAATCTCAGATCACTTGAACTTGGAGGCCAAACAGCTTGTTGATTGAATTTCTGGAGTAAAGTTGATTGGTCAGAAAATCAAACTCAGGAAGTGATAAAATAAATGAGAAAAATAACTTCTGATTTGACGAAGAAGAAAAAGAAAGAGGAGGCAGAGAAGGAATTGGCGATAGAGATTAAAGATTAGGAGGAAATGGAGGAGCAATCAGTGAAGATAGTAAAGGAAAAAAAAAAGTAAAAGAAAAGGAAGAGTAGGAGGAATAGGAGGAAAATAAAGATGTTTGTGTTGGTTTCCCCCCCCACCCCCTCCTCCCACCCCTTCCTTCTCCCTCCCACTCCCACATCCAACTCAAAATATTGAAAGGAAATGAGTCGCATGATGTCCACAATGCGAAATGATTGAACATAATATTTAGGTTGGGGTGGAGACGTGAGCAGAAGGAACAGAATCTGAAAATCAAAAACACAAGCAGCACCAGCAGCCAAAAACATTCCACATGGCACTACAAAAGGACATGCATTGTTCCTTTGAAGTCGATTCAAACTTGTCATAATTGAAATCAGTTCCTCACTTTATGGAGGATCAGTCATGATGCTTTATGACAGAAATCAATGCTGTGTGAAAAGCACAGTCCTGTTACCATCACGATCAGAGTCCTCCGACGAAGGAAGGCTGTCATCGAGCTCCGGCATGTTGGTGAGGGTCTTTCGTTCGTCCCTCTGCACCACCAAGCGCAGCTTCCCCTTGGACTTCTCAATGAGTTTGCGTGCATCTGCCAGCGACATATTCTCAGTCACCGTACCATTGATCTGCAAAATAAATCGGTGCATCCACCAGAAGGAATGAGTTTGAGTTTCACAGAAGGCAACCAGCAATGTTGGTAATAACAATAGACAGATACAGAGATGACATTGAATGGGTGGCCCAAAAGGGATTCAAAATCAGGGTCTTCCACATGAAAACATGAGAAGATGGGAATAGGAATTAAAATTTCACAATTAAAACATGTGGGATATGCCCCGGAGCGAGGATTAAACTCATGCCTACTGTTGTGTGAGGGTACATCAACCCAAGACCATGTCTTTTTTTATATTGGAGATTCCAGTCATTACTACTTCCAAGAACACTCAAACCCTCCAACAGTGCAAAATTGTATGGCCATAACCAAAGCATGTCAATATTGACAGCCTATACGCATTAACTTATATTCTTAGTTTGGTTCGGTACCGATGATTAGTTACTGGTTATACAATCAGTAGTGCTATTTATACCGAGCACTGAACATAGCGATCTACACTTCTATCAAACATTTCAGTACATCATATTCCAATGGTAATCCGATTCGAGAACACTGCAAAGCCAATGATCATGGGAGCTGGGCGCCTGGAAAAAGATGATGATGTGAAAGTGGTGAGATCATGTAGTCCGTGAGCTAGACAAAAATTCAGTATCAAATTTGGGGCAAAGGGAGACCTTACTTTTTTGGGTGAGAAATAACCTATATTTCACGAAAATGTTTGCTGGCCCATCATCATGTTCGTTTTTAGGCGTTATCCGCTAGGGGCGCTCTTTGAGGGTCAAACTAACCGATTTTTTTTCTTTGCAGGTTTGCGAAGTAAAATGTATATATTATCTAACTGTCAAGATCAATTTGTGTTTTGATGACATAATATGGTGTAATTACGTTATATATGCAATTTATTTAATGATAATGAACTACTTTTTCAATCTTCAAACGCGTTTTTCTCCAATATCTTTAAAATCAACGAGACCGACTTTGCAGAAGTTCGACTGGAGCCCATACTAGTCGCATTTCTCCATTTGCAAACTGAAATGGGAAGAGGCAAGTCTGTGCCAAATAAAAGTGCCGTTGATTGCAGTCAGCATAGAAAATGTCACGCCTCATCACAATATGTTAAAGCATACTGCCGCTGTCCAATATTATTATTATTATTATTTATTGACCACCATCACATACAGAGGTAAAGCATGAAAGTATACACATCTTAGATATATAGTAGTAGTCCATTAATATAAACTGAATTTAGTAGTGTTCATGGAGCGGTATGCTATAAGTCAAGATGGAAATTTTAGTTTGTTAAGAATCAATAGTCGTAAATCTGTTTAAGAACTTTGTGGCAAATTTTGTAACGAAGACGGATCGCTGTTCATTATAGTGTAACGGAAGAGCTATCATGGACTGCATGATTAGTCGGGAGATTTTCTCTCGAATAACTTCAAATGATTTATTAACGAGATGCTTTCTGTAGAGCACAAGGTCCGTCTAATTGCGAGATCCATATCTTACGTTGTCGAAATGTCATCCCGCCGTCACAGTGAGATTGTTATTATTAAAGTGGTTTATAGGCTGAACGTTCAGCTCTTTGCACAAATCGAAAATAATTTGACCGTGTTGGTTTGATCTCGTGTTGGGTTTCTTGTGTAATAACCGTTTTGCAAGTTAAAACGTTCGAGGTTTGGTATTCGTGCTAAGGTCGCCCATAAATAATACCTTTTCTTCGTTAATGCATTTTTCATGTATGGTAGCAAAAAATTGAGTTGAAAGTATGGGGAATCCGACGGGGAGATGTAACAGGCCCCAAATATGATTCAGAACGCACGACAGACTAAACCAGACTTGATCTTTCTCTTTTTTGACACTGTAGACTTGTGGCCATAAGTAATTAGCCACAAGTACCCCAAAATCAATGTTCACTACTACGTTCATTGGTAATTACATACAACATAGTGGGAGGCAATGATAACAGCTGTCTGATTCTGAACTTTGCACTTATTCTTCCCACTGTCAGATTCTTCCTCTGAAGTATAGCCATCGGTAAGGTTGTCCTCTATGTCGTCTGTCATATTGGTACAGTCTTTCAGCCTACACTCGTCTGTGCACTTCAAGCCATTGACCATACATTCGCAGGTTGGGAGTTCACAAACACGGCGGCATTTGCATGACATGAACTCTAGTACTACTTGTGGTGCAGGTGGACCACTCATCACAGAACATCCAGATTGCCGTCGTCTACAACGACCCAGCCATACCCAGGCTCAGGAGCTGGCACATCAGGATTGGCCTCCAAGCTCCGTCGCCAGACTGCACACTGATAGTTTGCTCGATTGTCATGTTGTTCCAGGCAGTCCTTGCATGGAGGTAGTTGTCCAGACTCGACTCCCCCCTTCTTCGCTCGCCACATACTGAATCTCAGGGCATTCACGCCCGTCTCGGGAGTCCTGGCTGCATATAGGCGACAGGTGAATGACTCCAGTGCCGACAACATGTCAATTGTGAGGGACCAGGTTTCGCCTAGAGCTGCGAAAGTATCGCGGAACACCTTTTCCTTGCACATCAGCTTGACGCTTGATTTTGCCTACACAAGAAAAGGCACTGACCGTATCGCATCCAGTATATGCATGTAGACCAGGCAAGGCCAGAAAAACTTCATCCCCCATCATTTCTTCCATTTTGTCAATGCTAAGTATCCTGTCCCTGCCCTTGCAGCGACGCGCATGTATAGCCTGCACGGTATCCTCCTGCAGAATGCCAGACACAAGATCAAGACCATGTCTTTCTGACACTATGACGACTGACTTGAATTTGGATTTCCCGGCATGACTGCATGCAACAATAGCCGCGTATCAGCTTCTTCCTGGTTTGAAGCAAGTTGCTGAACATCCATGTGACTCCATCTCTTGTAATCCTGAAGACTTGGCTACCATATGTCACGAACAGCTCCTTCCCACCAATTTGTTCTGTTTATTCTGCCACCTGAGCGAAGAAGTGGTAAGGTTTTCCTTGCTAGCAGAACATGCCAACAAACGCCTCCAGTTCTTTATTCTATGTGTTGGGATAATAACCGAAAACAGGACTCCTTGAGATGAACCACGCTTTACTCGTTCTGCATTCTTGATGGAGAAATCCCGATAGACATCGAAACTACGTCTATGCGTTTGCTGCCTGGGTAGGTCTACAAGACAGTTTGGAACAGCTCCTCGGAAACTTCTGCAAATGTTCGGTTGTCACCACTCATCTTATGGACCAGGCCATGCCATCAATGATAAAACACTTGGTAACGCACACTCATTTGCAGGAGAGATATCCTTATATATATATATATCCATATCAGCTCACTCTCGCCAGATTCCAATTTCCGACAATATTTCTACTTACAAACTAGCAAGAATATTAGAAAGATGTATATATTTTGGTGTAAAACAAACTTGACAAAACGGATATTAGCTGCGTGCAGTGAAATAAGAGAAAATCGCATTTAAACGTTTGAAATTCAATTCATTTGCAGTTAATTTCCACTCTAAATTTAAGGATTTATCGACTTTATAATAGGAAATCACCTCAGTCGAGCATTGGATAAGATGCAGGATATGAATAGACGTAAAATACCGCGAAAAAGGGAATTGTTATTTTTACACCCTACTAGCACCCCTAGCGGATATCGCTTAAAAACGAACCTGCATGAAGGGCCAGCAAGCGATTTCTGAAACTAAACATTATGACCTACCAAAAAATGACATCCGCTTCTGCCCTCGTTTGATACCGATCTCTGAAATTTGGGGGTCCAGCTCACGGACTAATATGAGAAGTGAGGTTATCAAACTTGACTTGCTGACACTTGCATGACAATAGTCATGAGTTCTGCATACGTGACAGCATCATTTAACAAGAAAAAGAGCAATCAGAGATTGCAGACCCTTGCCACGACTTTTTGAGTAGTGTATTTTTATCGGTTAAAGGGTAGATCCAAGATGGCTGCCAAACCATGCGACCGATGACATCATATGTGTGAACCTTTTGTTCCTCATGGACAGGTGGTCATACGTGTAAAGTTTCACTTCGATCTGTTCAGCTACTTCAGAGAAGATTTTTGAAGGTTTTTTATTTTTTATTTTTAAAACAATGTGGCTGTCGAATCACGTCACCGATGACGTCATCAATTTTTTTTTTTGTGTACCACTTTATTCCGAGATGACCCTCAAAGATTTTCATACTGATCGGATGTGGCATTCTACATAAGAAATTATGATGTCATAAAGAAGGAACCTATGACATCATTTAAAAAATACAAAATATAATGATAATTAAAAAAAATAACACCCATTCCCCTGGAGTACTTGTGCGTCAAGTTTAAATTTTTTCCTTGGTGCGGTTTCAGAGATAGAGGTCTGAAGTTTTTCCATTTTTCCAATATGGCTGCCACACAATGTGACCTATGACGTCATCAAAATGTAATCAAAATAATTATGACAACTCAAACAAGGCAAAGCATGTTTTGTCCACAGCAATCGCGGCAGCTGTCCAATATACACCACCCAATGAAGGTACGTTAATTCTCATATTATGTAGAGGAAATAAAATAGTGATATTTCATTTTTTTAAAATAATAATCTATCTATAATTCCAGCAATGTGTGTGTGTGTGTGTGTGTGTGTGTGTGTGTGTGTGTGTGTGTGTGTGTGTGTGTGTGTGTGTGTGTGTGTGTGTGCGTGTGCGAGACCGCTGTTTCTCGACAACCACTGGTCCGATCTAATTGAAAATTTCCAGCTATATTGCTGGGGACCTGAGTATGTGCCTTTTCAAAGTTTGATATTAATCGGCCAAGTGCTTCCCAAGTTATGGCCATTTATTTACCAACCAATGACAGGACACGTTGCTGCGTAGGCGTGGCCGATGCGCCATTTAGTTACCAATCAGAGGACATGTTGCTGCTGCGTAAGCGTGGCTGCGCAGGCCGGTGCGCAGCCGGCCGACGATGACGTCACGTGCCGTGCCGGTTACGATGGGGATCGGTGCCTTAGTTACCGTGGCGTAGGAGTGGCAATGGTCAATGGCAGCGAATGTCATGGCAAGCAAAGACAGGGAGGTAAACTTGATTTTAATTTGGATTTTAATTAACTCTGTGTGTGTAAGTATCACAGCAGTTGTTACTTCAATGCAAGCGATAATTCATGGAATGCATGTGAACATTCCGTACGGGCACGCACCACTTCCGGATAGTGATGACAATGTATTCTATTAATTTCTCGATTTCTTATGCGCATTTATAGATAAACACAATGCCCCAATCCAGTCGTCGTTTACGAGAACGAAGGAACGGCCTGTGTGGTTGTTTGAAAGTTTTTTTTTTTTTTGCACGTACGTTTTTTTTTCTTTTGTTTTTTTTTTTTCTCTTCTCTCTCTTTGTGTTTTTCCTTACGATGACATGCGAAAAGGCAAAATAGTTGGGCTAATTGAATAATTGGCCATTTAAACTAAATTGCGAATAATCGTAACTGCGATATGCGAACTTCCGGGCCACGCACGTACGGGCACGCGAGACAGCGAAGGAATGGCCCGTGGTGGGTTGCTTGTTTCTGGCTCGCGGTTTGAAAGTTTTTCTTTTGTTTGTTTGCACGTACGGCCACATACTAGAAATAATAATTGTGGGATGTCAAACGCAGTTACTTTCTGTCTGCGAGACAGTGATGCGTCACTTATAACTCAATGTTTGCTTACCAGAATTTGCAATGACTGTTACAAGCAAAAATATCCCGTGTTTGCTTCTGTGCAAAGTCTGAAAAAAGTCGTCCATACACGTGACATCATCACGCAGTGATGTCTGCAATAGCAGGAATGCACTAATAATTGGAGCCATTTTATAACATACTAAAACTCATGGAAAAATGACATGAAAGGATCGAGGATATAAACTTTATTTGCGAATTAAAATGAGATTGAGAAGAAGAAGAATAGATTGACAAGAAGAAGTCGTTGTGCAGAGCACGATGCTTGCAAAATCCATAAAACAAATGTGACCTCAAAAATAATTGGTTGTTGAATTCAATGACCAAATATGCAAC
>CM068963.1:16361197-16375934 GCA_035128595.1 Eptatretus atami
ATGTGGAGATAAAACTTAATTCATAGACAAGGTATTCAGTGGCGCACGCACCCAGCACTACGATCGCTGTAATTACTGTGCCTATCAAGGTCTTCATCTTCGCCGTATCCCGTGCTGTACTCATCCTCCATCCCATGGCGTCTCAGTGGTGGGGACTGTTGTCTCCCCAGGGGCAACTGAACCAATCGTTTGCGTCGCACTGTCTGCACAGCACACATGTACTTCATTATTGACAAACAAACATATATGCATAATAGCAGCACCAGATTGGTAATTCCAACCATAGTAAAAGCTCCCAATGCTGCTCTAATTGGGATTCAAACACAGCACTGTGACCATTCAAAATGCAGATTTTGAGATTTAGTCCGCAACGCGAATGCAGTCTTCCTCAAGCACGCAATCAATCGGGGCGAGGGTAATACATTTATAAACTCAAGGAAACACACAATAAATTTTTGTGCAGGAAGAGGCCAATCAGCCCATTATGTCCACGCTGCACCAACCCCAGTATCCATTACCCATCCACACACCAGCTCCGAACATGTCCTGTCAATATCACAACACCTTTACCTGCAATTAATTGAGGTATGTATACAATTCCAAATTAAACCTATCCACCCACTTCACTGCCACTACCTTTCCAGGGAGACAATTTCATGCATCAACCATTCTTCTGACTGAAAACCCCCTACCTCAAAACTGTCCTAACTCATCTTCTTTATCCCCCAAGCCATGATCGCTGCTCCGAACAATGTCCAGTCTGTTGAAAAACTACACTGCACCGATCTTGTCCACACCCTTCATCATCTTTAAATATCCATCAGATCCCTCTGCAATCGCATCCTTCTCAATGTATAAAGTCCTGCCTCCTTCAAACAGAACTCACACAGTGCCATCAGAAAGTATTCACAGCCCTCGACTTTTTCACAATTTGTTGTGTTGCAGCCTGAATTTAAAGTAGATTAAATTTGTCACCGAGCTACACAAAATACTCCCCCTAACCTTAACCCTAACCCCCCCCCCCCCCCCCCCCCTCCCCCTTCCCCGAGGCAATACTTCATAGCAGCGCCTTTATCAGCGATTACAGCTTCAAGTCTTCTTGGGTATGCCTGTATTAGCTTTGCACATCTGGATTTGGAAATTTCACCCCATACTTCCTTGCAGATTTGCTCAAGCTCTGTCAAAGTGGATGGGGAGCGTCGGTGAACGGCAATCTTCAAGGCTTTCAACAGATTCTCAATGGAATTCAAGTCTGGCCTTTGGCTGGGCCACTCAAGGACTTTCACGTTCATTTTCTGAAGCCATTCCAGTGTTGCCTTAGCTATATTCTTGGGGTCGTTGTCGTGTTGGATCATCAACCTTCGACGCAGTCAAAGGTCTTTTGCACTCTGAAGCAGGTTCTCAAGGATTTGCTTGTATCTGGCTCCATTCATTGTTCCCTCTATTCTTACAAATCTCCCAGTCCTCACCACGAAAAAGCATCCCCATAACATGATGCTGCCACCACCACGTTTCATGGTAGGGATGGTGCTAGATGGGTGATGAGCTATGCTCGGTTTCTGCCAGATGTAGCGCTTTGCATTCAGGACAAAGAGTTCACTTTTATTCTCGTCAGACCACAGAATCTTTTGCCTCATGCTCAGTCTTTCACGTGCCTTTTTCCAAACTCTAAAAGGTGCCCTCGTGTGCATTTTTCTCAGCAGTAGCTTCCATCTGGCCAATCTCCCATAAAGCTGAGATTTGTGAAGTGCTGCAGAGACTGTTGTCCTTCCTTCCAGCAGGTTCTCACCTTCTCAGCCAAGGAACTCTGTCGTTCTGTCAGGGTGGTCAGCAGTTTCTGGGTCACCTCCCTGACCAAGGTCCTTCTTGCCCAGTTTGATCAGACAGCCAACTCTACGAAGAGTCTGGGTAGTTCAATATTCTTTCCTCAAGATGGAACATTCAATCTTGTCTTCCTCCTCTAAAACCTGATGGTGCCTTCTTAAATCTGTCTCTGGTGTGTGTGCTTCCCCTCCACCTCTTCCTTCTCCTCAAATGGCGCCACAGCCGACCCCGCTTGTGAGAAGGCCAAATGCATCAATTCTGTGTTTGATTCCAACTCTCTACAGCTTTATAGAGTCCTGCTCTCCCCTCTGGGCTGGCTACCCTGCCTCATCTTGCTCAGCTTGACACTGTGGAAACAAAGGCCTGCAAGATGATTGGAATTGCCCACGATGAAGCTGGGTCTATGCCCGATGGGCTTATCACTTCATCGCAAACAGGTCGGTGGTCTCTCTGTCTTCTACCACCTCCATTCTGGTCTTTCACCCTGTGCTCTTCGTGCTTTGTCCCAAGAAAGCTGGCTTCCTTCTTAAGCCAGTCACTGACTGGAAATTCTCCATCGTACAAAGTTCTTCCTTGGCACACCTGAACTCCCATACACCTGCAAGGCTTTCATGCATAGTTTGGTGGAACACTGCTCTCCCCTCCGGGCTGGCACCCCTGCCTCATATCTTGCTGAGCACGACATCATGGAAACCAAGGCCTTCAAGATTATGGGCATCTCCCACGATGAAGCCGAGTGTATGGGCCTATCACTTTGTCACTGCCGACAGGTCGGTGGTCTCTGTCTTCTTCCGCCTCCTTTCTGGTCTTGCACCCTCTGCCCTCTCTGTGCTTTGTCATGCCCAGGTACCTGCAGGGGGCATGCGGTGCACCACCAACCCCCTTCTAATGAAACTCCCATAATCCAGAATCACTGCTCACCTCCACTCATTCGTTCTCTCTTTTTTTTCTCCACCTGTGGAACCAACTTCCACATTCTCTTCAATCTCATTCTTCCCTCAAGGTCTTCAAGACAGCTGTTCACCACCATCTCAGATCATCCCCAATCCAAAACCATGGTGTTTTCTACACCCGTTAACCCCCACCACCACACCCCAAATTCTGCTTCTGTGTCCATCTTGTCCACCCCTGGCATTCTCCCCTACCCCTCATCGTTACACACATCCCTCATCTGTCCATTTCCATCTATATTCACCCTTCTCTTTCTGCTGTTCATTTTGTTATAGTGTGCCCTGATCTGTTCAGTGTTCTCGCTCTTCCACGAGCTTAGACTCTGTATACAAAAAAAATAATTAAAAAATAATATTAATACCCAGTCTCTATCCACACAGGAGAGTCTACATCAATTCCCTCATTAATGTCATGCCTTTCTCTTGATACAATACTGTCTTTCACCCAGATTACCACACCTCCATTTTTCTAGCCTACCTATCAACCCTGTAGCCTTGAAACTGGAGAAATGCGGTGAAATTTGACTCTCCCCATCCCCCACTTCCATCCCTCGAGATTTCTCTCGACATCCCTCCTGTACTCCAATATCCTCCCACTACTCTGATTGTGCTGCCCCCCCCTCTCCTTTATGTAATTTTCTCAACTCCATCAACTTTCTCTGCCCCTCCTCACAACCCAAAATCGGTGGTGCCGTGTATTAAACGGGAAAGCTGCATCCAATACTTAACTTGCTCTGTACAGAAAAACTAAAACTACTTAAAGCAGATCAAGTCTTGTAAACAACGACAGTCTTCATGAAAACTGCAGTTTGCTAATCCATGATGAGCCCACAGACAAAATTTAACATGAAGATCATGTTCAGATCATGCAAATCAAAGATAATTACACAGAATTTGTCTACTGCGCAGCACAAAATGTCCCATTGGGACAATAAAAAAGTAATATTGAGAATAAAAAGGAAAAGCTTTCTCAGAATGTACAAAAAAAACAAGCAACAACAGAATAAATAAATAAATAAATCACAGTCTGATGAGAAATAAACTTGAAACATATTAGCAAGCTCGTAACGGTACAAGTCTACTTGCTGCAAATAAGCAAAGTTTTGGGAGATCAGCCTCTACCAGACAAGTGCAGGCTAGAATGTCGCTCGCACGGACTCTGCTTCCCACCACACAATCCCAGGAAATCCCGCAGCCGGCCGGCCAGACCCCGCGCGGAACACGACAACAATTCCTCATAATCGTCACTCCTCAGGTCGAGACTCACCAGCTGTACCGTTTTGCCGCTTTTCCTCAGCTGCTGCACAGCAAATGCGTGTTCCACATTGTCCATGGCCACACCATTAACCATCATGACTCGGTCGTTTTCTCTGACAGTGATGAAGAGGCGTTAATTTGGCACACAAACACAGCCGTTATATTCTTATCATTGCCAACTACATGATGAATGAAGTTTCACAATGTTTCATCAGAAAGGAGTTGACGTGCCATTTTCATGGATATCACCAAAAGATGAGTGCATCTGCCGACGCGTCTTCAGAAAATTTAATCAATTATCCCATTTCAGATCCTTATACAGATTAATTCATGAGAAAAATTTCAGCAAAGGGTTTTTAATCAAGTTGATTTGAGGCTCATGTAGGAGTCTGTCCCAAAAACTGGGTTCATTTGTTCATTGTCCTCCAGTGCCCTTATCCTACGAATCGCATGTAAGACAAGGGCATTAGCGGATAGTGGGCAAATCAACAGCGTATGGGATTTAAACCTGAGATCCCTAAAACATGGCCCGGTATCCTGAATGGAGAACCAAATGGGCAATCTTGAATCGTAGCCATTCCAAACTTAAAGCCAGAAGTGGGTACACCTCATTACTAACATGCACAAATTACCATCTTGAATACCAACATGCATAAATACTTGAACATCTTCAACACAAAGTTGGAATATCAATTGGAAGTTAGATCTCACTCGTGACGAAGAAATAATAAAAAATGGCGACAAAATGAGTCTTATTATTGAATGCGGTGCAAAACAAATTCAAAGTGACTAGGACACTCAACGGAGCGCATACCTCCACCCCGAAATGCCTGGTCCACGAGTAACATATTGGGCCCATTACATTTTTGAGATATCGTACTATATTTTGTTTTCGGAACTCTCTCTCTCTCAATGGTGAAGAATCACTTAAATTATCAGATTCGGATCTTCACCAAAATTGAATCGATTCTTCGTCACACCACCCAACATGTCCACCAAGTTTCATCCGAATATGTCCGCAACTTTTTGAGATATCGTGCTATATATCATTTTTGCCGCAATCTCTCAACGGTGAAGAATCACTTTTAAAATTCTACTAGTCTTTTCCGGATCCGGATCTTCACCAAAATCTAATCAGTTCGTCCTTGTCACACACCCAACCCGTCCCCAAAATTTAATCTGGATCCGTCCAAAACTTTTTGAGATATCCTGCACACAAACAAAAACAAACAAACAAGACAGAAAGGGGTGAAAACAACCTCATTCACCTTTGGTGGCAAAGGTAATAAATTTGAAAATAATTTTGGATCAATTAAGTGGAGTGGGAGTTCTATTATCATGAACGGACACTGTCGAAATGGCCATAAAACTTGCCTGTTGCCAATAAAAAAAGACTTTAGAGAAATGGTCTTTCCAGAGATACAACAAATTCAACAACATTCCTATATTCACATTTTAAGCATCAAAAGCATTACATTTAAACATCAAGCAACCATGGTATTCAAACATCAAAAACAATATAATTACTTTGAAAATCAGTCATTTCAAGGCATCAGCAATGGGTGCTACAGCCATATTATAAACCCACAGTACATTTTAAACTGTCCAAAAGCTCGTCGAGAAGGTTGTACGTACATTAATCTCAGGACAAGGACATTCGCAAATATCAGCCTAAAGGAACATTTGAGACAGTGAACAAATCAACAGTTATGGGATATGAACCTGGGATTCCCCAACATCGTTTGCAAAGTGCTCAGAAAGGAACATCAATCGGACCAATCCTTGCTAGTAGAGCATTCACTGACAATGGCAAAACACTGTTAAACACGTGTACGACACATACGACAACTCCGAGAATGGGACACCTGCTTATAAAGTAGCTCCACCAGGGTGCGGAACTGGGCAGAGCCAGGTATTAACCCAATCTCCATCAGTCAGTAAGGAACAGCCTCTGCGGGCTGAGCGAACGCAGCAAGCCATTCATAACTCGACAACCTGCAATCATGGAGCGTGTAATGATGTTCACGCCAAGAACCGCAATGGCTTTGCTGAACAGCCGGCAGGCCGTGCCACCGTTGAGGTGACACGTGTCGCAATTTTGAAATGGCAAACGCAGCACTTACCGGCTGTGGAGTAGTTGTGACGCACAATTTTAATGATGAAGGTGGTTCCAA
The DNA here is from genome assembly GCA_035128595.1 of Eptatretus atami. Lineage (NCBI taxonomy): Eukaryota > Metazoa > Chordata > Myxini > Myxiniformes > Myxinidae > Eptatretus > Eptatretus atami. The sequence continues at coordinate 16,367,403 of CM068963.1, forward strand.
CAGAAAAATTGTTATTCTCTCATTGAATAAGCACATGACAAACAGAACAATTTGAGATATAAGGAGAATTGCTCCAGGATAACACAGGGAAACGGTGCACAACCACAGATGGGCATTAATGATGGTTTAGGGAGTGTGGAGGGAGGGGGAGGGGTGGGGTGACTCACTCAAGTAGGCCATCTGCTGGGCTCCCCTGCAGAACGTCTGAGATAACGATGGATGTCTCACCACTCTGAAAGTGAGGGTTATCTCTGCCGCCTGATACAGCGACACCAAATCCAATATTAGGAGCCTGTAGAAAGATGAACCGTTGGTATGACGGGCAATGTTTTGGGCACAGAAAAGTCCTTCTCAATCACAAAAGTAATACCCATGACTGCCGCAACCTATTGTTTGGCAACTTTAAACACGAGCAGAACAACGTAGCACTCAAACAGATGTGTTGATAAACCTCTCGAGTCCAACAAACGGCTTCCTGGAGAACGATAACAGATTCCTTGTGCATCTCGCTTCGAACCTCGATCTCCGAGCAATTTTGTGTCGAACAGGCTTCTCCTTACTTTTCTGAGTCCCAACAATGAATTGACCGATAATAAGGATCCGTCCAAGCACATTTGCAATGTCAGAAGCACAACATGTTTACAACACAACTGTAGGCCAAAAAAAATAAAATTAGAAGATTAAAAAAAACGACGAACATACGTACCCGGTGCAGGTTCACGGTGTGCTGTTCCCAAATCACCGTTTCCTCCATTGTTGAGGACTGCACAACACAAGGAAGAAATTCGGAGTCAATTAAATATCACTCAAATGGAATGAAATCAGGACGATCATGTGAATAATTAAACAGTCATCTGTGGTACATACAGCAAGTTAAGAAATCACGACGATCCTTCCTTGACCGTCAGCAGAAAGAAAAGAGACCTTCAATTTGGATGACTGACTAATCATTCACAAAAAGAACAAACTCATAAGGTTCATCGTCATCTTCTTGGCTGTCCAAATCAAGCTTTAGCATCACTAATGGCTACACTATGACCACCAAAAACACACGTCAAAACCAAAAAATGATGTCACCATTTTCCTTGACATTGCACGGCAACACAGAGGTGATGGATAATAATAATTCATCATATTCTCACCAAACTCAAAACCACCAATGACGGCCAAACAAACCGAGCAATGAAGCTGCACTTCAAACCAGAAAGGTCATGTCACTCTTTGAAGGTGGTTGTGGATCCCGTGGTGCCGGAGCACAGATCATGCACGGCATTCATTCCAAAATAAAGGGTCAATGCTTTGAGACTATCCACTCAAAATGAAACTTGCTAGCTGCAAAGCAAGTAATGAGACACCGCCTGTATAACGGGCATCATTTCATCAAAATACCAGGACTGTTGAACAATGTTCTAACTGTTACACGAATGCTCCAGGCCCCATTACCCAGAAGGCACCAGCACACCTAGGAGAAACCATGGGTAAAACTCTTCGCTACGAATTGTGGATAATTTCATCCACAAAAGAGTTGCGAAGAAAGAACATCACCAATCGTGCAGAAAAGGCCCTACAAGAATGGGAAACATGTGGTGTAGAGTATTTTTTTTTTACCTTGATAAGATTTGTGGTACCCTCGTAAGGTAAGGAGCAGGGGGTCAGGGGAGGGAGCACGAGTTCTAGGTGGAACAGGAACAACAGCTTCTCTGGGTCGAGAAATACCCATTATTCTTTGAAGTCCACAAAGCACCATGTTAGGTTCACCCTGCCTTTGGCTCCATGGGCATCGATCCAACTAATACTGAAGGGACTGAAGTACAACGCAAAACACTATTGCATGGGTGAGCAGTGCAGAGCACACAAGACTTTTTCACCTAATGACCCCCACTAACCTTGTTATTATTACATTTTATTTCCCGGGTTTTTTTTTTTTAACATCCGGATGTGCAATCTCACTCCCTAGGCAGTGGGCTGTTAATAAAACCTAACCTCAGGAAGAACCTTTGGTACGACAGGATAACACTCGCTAACCTTGGATTGACAGCACATTTAAATATACCCACAATTGCCCAATTCGAATTGCATGACATTCACACAATTTTATCTCACTAAAAACAGCTCTCAAAACCAAAATACGATGATGACCACCACCACCACCACCAACTTTGATCATTCATAAACAGAATGGCTGAAAAGGAAGCAAAATATTGGACCCAACCTCTCGTTCCTCATAAATTATATAATCTGTTGATTCAAAGCCAGCTTCATTGTGGATGGCACTGACAGGTGAGCAGTTTCCTGCTTTGGGTTTTGGTCATCACGAAAGTGGTCCAGAAAATCAGGAAGGACAATGATTGGTTTGTGTAGCTCACACAATGACTAGCAAGCTGAAGATGGTGCCATTTCAAGGTCAATGACAAGGGAGTGCGATGACACGATGTATCTTTCTGTTGGAGATGTGGTGATACCAAGCGGTGTTGTGTACTCAGTGTACAAGCTCAGTGCAGCAGGCATCTATTTTGTCTTCAAACCTTGAAGTGATTGTCAAAGCCTCTGAACAACAGAGGAGGAGGTTTTCAAATCAAGCCTTGAAAAATCTCATCTTTGGTGTTTTTCTATCAAGATCAGAATTCCAGAAATTTTCCAGTTTACTGGATTTTCCAGTTTACAGACCAGACTTGAGCTTTGAGGTCGTGGAATAAGTCGGGCATTGAGTATCCAGTATATTGAAACTCACAGATGTTCTCGAACGCATTACCACGTTAAGATTTTGACAACTGTAAAGGATGGAACATGAGGAAGCATCTTGGTTTTTCCTTGCAATAAGGCAGAGGTCAAAACAATGAGGCATCAACAACACTTTGGAGCGGTGAGTCTGCTTTACAAATTAAGGTTGTGAAAAATGACTATTAAAGTGTAACTTTTTTTCTTTTCTTTTTTAAATAAAGAGAAACGGTGCTGGGGTGTAACCTTGGAGTACACTTGCCAGAATCTGGAATGCCTCGTTTCAGTAGCTCAAAACCACTGAGGATTTTTCACAAATTATTTTAATGGCAGTAATTATGGACAAGCCCTAAAAATCCCTGTGCATGTCAAACATGCATCCAGAATGGATGGAATCAAAGGCCTTGGAGAAGTGGACAAAGACCATTGCCATAAGAGGAGTTTTTATTTCTTTATACCCTCAAGGATTTGACGTCGTATTGTAAAAACCTGGGAAGTTGATCAGATATTCTTCGTGAAGCCATTTTGTTGGCACTGAAGGAAGGGACCCGACAAGTTCGTGGAGCCTGTTCAGCAACCTCCTCTCGTAAAGTCACGCAGTAATGCTGGTAAGACCGATGTAAAGGTAGTTGAAAAGATCATGAGATATTTACATTCTTTGGCCACTGTTTGGCCTTCTCTTCATTTGAAAGAACATCGTTTTAAGTCCAGCAGACGAGATCTGAAATTCATAGCTCGAGGGGAATGCTATGAAGGCCAAACGGTGCCATGCAATTTCAGAGAATGGAGAGACGTCAAAATGGGAAGTGCTCCTTTGGAGACAGGGCTAATGGTAAAGACTCTCTGAGACTGAAGACAACTTGTTGAGAAGGTTCTTGGAAATGTGGCTACTTGCTCTTCGTTTCCTCTGGTGTTCCTGGGAGCATTGAAGGCTTGGATTATTTCCAGTCACTGTCGTCACTCATGATTATTCCCATCACGCTGTGCTCGTTAAAGAAGGAAGCTTTCTGGATCTGCTCAAACCTCTCTTCTAAAATAGGCTTTTCTTCATTGCTGTAGGGTTCTTTCAATTCGTGTCATACATAACATGTCATTGGGATGCGTTACTTCCCTCTTCTGACAGAGCCAAGCGATTTCTTCGCCGAATGCACTCTCGAAGATTGCGAAATGTCTTTCCAGGTCATCCTCAACTTATTTGTGAGGTCGATTTTTACTGCCTCATGACCAAGGATTGAAGATCATATTGCTTTTGTGTTGGAAGGGATTTGGAACGTTTCAGATGGTGGTCAAAGGGTTGAAGACTTTTATTGCATACATGTGTCGAAGCTGGGAGTCATGGCAGGCACCCTGAAATCTCAAGGTTACAAATCAGGCTTTGGCACTTCAGTTGGGGTCTGTACGATTATAGATATGGAAAAGTCCATAAAACCTCAGAGATGTCTCGTCAAAGAAAGCATTTGAAGCTTCCAGTTCAAATTCTGTTGAGATTGACAAGGAAGGATTCATTATGGTTGGTCGACTTTCAGGAAGAAAATTGCCTCTGCAAACAAGAACCACATTGTGGGTTGTGACATCTCGGAGTATTCAATAAATCTGTTGAAAACAAAATGAAATTCTTTTTTTAAAAAAATTTATGAATCGACCATTTATTTAGTGCTGGGGTGACGAGGTCTGATTGAGACTAGTGACACCAAATTGATGAAATTGCTGTTAATGTGTTGCTTCGGTACTCAACTCAATTTAGTGGTACTCCTTAAATCCAAATACAAAGATAGAAAGTTGTTCCCAGATGCAAAGCTTTTTTTCATTTTTTTTTTCTGGACGAACACCACAGGTGCACAGACATCACAACTTAGCCGCAAAATCAATTCCCTAAAGTGCTTTTGCTTGTATTAATAGATCTTCAATCCAACAAATCAAGGAATTTATTTTAATGTTCCTCCAATTAGAAATGCTTAAAATAAATTGCAATAAGTACAATGGTTTAACTAGCTCTGAAGTACTCACCTTACCCAATTTTGTTTGATTGCACAAGTTAATTGCTTTGCGGCCCAACCCAACCTGCACACTCAGCTCTCAGGCCCACCCCCCTTGCTCGTCAAAACAAAGTACATTTTAGAACCATGCCCTCACAAAATAATAGCACAAGCCTTGTGAGCCTTTGCAATTAGTCAAAATATTTTTTATACTGAGCAGATTAGGGACAATGTATTCATTGCATGTGAAAATAATATCATTTTCAACAAATTCCCACTCCTCCCCTCGACATCCTTTCATAACAACCTCTCCATCCCCTCATTCAACATGTATAGTGGGGCAACTTAGCTAAATATAGCACAACAATTGTGCATTTTGTGAGGAAAGCAACAAATTTGGCGCACTAGTAGCCTATCATATTATGAACAGATTTGGATATTGGGCCATCTCAAATTCAGCCGCTGATGGCTGTGGCAGCCATTTTCCACTGCCATCAAAAATTTTGAGATGGCCCAATATCCAAATCTGTTCATAATATGATAGGCTACTAGTGCGCCAAATTTGGTGCTTTCCTCACAAAATGCACAATTGTTGTGCTAAGTTTCCCCACTAGTGTGTTCCATCGATGGTCCTTCCCTTCTCATCATAGTATGTCCTCCTAAAAACTCGACCCACTCCAACACTCTCCTACCCTCTGCACCCACCTTTACCATAAGTTGATGGACGTGAAAGATTACATAATTTCCTTTGTCAAGAGCAGGCAAGCTATCGCTAGCACCTTGAACAAATTCCAAAATATTTCTCTAACCGACAGGAGGCACTGCATCAATGGCACAGCCACGCTCCCAGCAAATAATGCTACCCATAGCCATGTACCGCATTCGAAAAATAAGAAGACCTACACCCTACCTCAAATGTTATTCAGGAAATATATATATATATATATATACATATACATATACACAGCATGAGTGTCTGTCTGTCTGTCTGTCCCCAAACCACTCCCTCAGTTTTGGGGCTAGCCTTGCCAAATCTGTGGAACCTTTTGGGGTCCCAGGCAGTGTCCTAAGGTGGGTGGGAGGTTTCATAAATACCTCTATAAAACTATGATTTTGAGTATTGATCCGTACGAAGCTGCTCCCGAAACGGATGTAACGTCAGAACGGTGTTTATCTTCGTTTACCTCATGAGTGTTTGTGACATTGTATTTGGGCAATTCTATGGTAACTTACATTATTTTACATTTTAGACAATTCAATTTGGTCACATTTAATTATTTGTTGACATGGACTCAGTACGTTTCACTTGTCTGCACACAGGCCAGGCCTACCAGACCATAGGGTGGGCTACACTAGAATTCCCAAAGATGTACATGAGATCTCAAAAAGTTGTAGACGAGTTATGATATAACTTGGTGGACGAGTTGGTTAAGTGACAAGAACAAGCAGATTCGATTTTGGTTAAGGTCCAGATCCGAGCCATCAGTGGCACACAAAATGTAGACTATTCAGCCTGGCGGAGGTATGCACTCCACCAAGTGCCGTTCTGTTTCACCAAGTTGTCACTCAGTGATTTTTCATCTTTCTGACTGCCATTACTCCTTCCACCCTCCTCCACAAATTTGCATCCACCCAAATCCTCCTCCGCACCTCTACCTCAGACTTACCATCCCTGGTCACTGTTCCTGCCAGATACTCAAACCTATTTCCCTACCTGATCTTCCCCTCTAACCTGATATTTATTTTCTGTGCTGCTCCAACCACATCACCTCTGTCTTCTCCATACTCTTCAGCCCGTGCCTTCCAAATGCCTCCTTCCACTCCCCCAGCACTTCCTGCATCTCCCACCTACTCTCCACAACAGCCAGATAATCTGCATACAACATCCTCCCCCATACTACCCCTCAAGCTCACCTTCCTGCTGACTAGCTCCATCACCATGATAAACATGAGTGAGCTGAGAGCACTTCCCTGCCTCAAACCAGTGTTCATTCTGAACTCTTCAGACATCCCAGGACCAACCAAGACCCATCCAGTTGACCAACCTAACTTCTGCTTCCGGCACTCCCATCCATCTCAGTGTCACCATTATCATCTCTCTCGGGACAATGTCGCAGGCCTTCTCCAGGTCCACAAATCCCAATGCCATCTCAACTTGCATCTCCAACCTAAATTCCTATACAATGTTAAAACCATCTCTTTAATTTATAACTTAGCCCCCTACAAATACAACCTAAAAACCGACTTGCTAAACTTATAGCTGCCTGGCATTGCCCTGTTTGCTTAATCCCTGTATCTATTACTACCCCCAGCTCCTTCTCCTGTGTGACATGCACCAAGACTGTCCCTTGCATCATGCAATCTCCATTTTCATTATTCTTACCCCTCCCCAGCAGCTCACCTTTTTTTTTTTTAATGTTAAACTGGATCTGCCAATCTTTTGCCCAATCTATATGCAAGTATCAATACTTTCCTGAATCTGATCACCACCCCCTCTCTGCTATCCACCTTACTTCCAAGCTTTGTGCAATCTGCAAATTTGGAAAGTTTACTTGCTCTTCACTCCATGATCCAAATCATTGATGTAAATAATGAATAATAATGGTCTGAGTACTGATCCCTGAGGCATCCCACTACCTACATCCTCCCAGCAAGACATCCTCTCGCTCACAGCCACTCTTTGCTTCCCATCACCAAAGCCAGTTTGCAATCCAGTTAGCTACCTGACCAGCCAATCCACAAGCCCTCACCTTGGCTAACTACCTCCGATGTGGTACCTTATCAAATGCTTTCTTAAAGTCTAGAAATACGATGTCCACTGCACTTGCCTCATCCATCCAAACAGAAACTGCTTCATAGAACTCCAAAAAAAATAGTAAACATTATATCCCTTTGGGAAATGCATGCTGACTGCCTTTAATTAGTTTTAAATTATTCAAATATTCCCCTATCAGTTACTTAATGTCTCCAACACCTGCCCCACAAATGAAGTCAAACTAACAAGGTCTATAGTTCCCCAATTCTTCTCTGGATCCTTTTCTCAATAATGGAGTTACCTTAGCTACTCTCCAACCCTCTGGTACCTGTCCTGACTCCAATAAGCAGTTAAAGATATCCACCAATACTATGCTTATATTCTCTGCCACATCTCACAATACTCTGGGATGCACATAATCTGGCACTGGAGCTTTATCATCCCTTAATTTTTCGAGCTGCTTCTTCACTTCATCTACTCCGATCTTTTCCAAAAGCCCTTGCTCAACACCCAAAATGGATACTCTCCACGACCACCAGGACTCTTCCAGTGTAAAAGTGCAAGCAAAAAAATATATGTATATATATATATATTGTTACAGTTCTAGGAACCGTATACAGACAAACATACAGTTGTCCCGAAGTCAGTTATTCCGTTAAGTATATGTGCAGATAGAACCAACCCCTCCTTGTGTGTAGTGGGAAGACACTGGGGTGTGTTGCGATGTTTTTTTAGTTAGATTAATAAATCATTATATCCCATCCACGACGACCCACGATACCCTTTGCCTGCTTGCACCTTCATCTCGCTTGCAACTCTTGCATGGGCTGAACAAGCGCGTGTTCGCCGACTCGCCAAACTGGCGACTCGCGTTCCGAGGAAGAATCTGTGTAGTACCTTTTTGGCGAGTCCGGACAAGCGGCGTGGGCTTCCCGGTATGGCCGAAATCCCGCCCAGAAAGGGCCCGTTCAATCAGGGCCAACAGTGACGTCGGCTTCACCAAGGCCCCTCCCCACTGAGGGAGATCTATAAATTACGATACCATTCGTTCAGAGTGGTCAGGTGAGCTGGAAAGTGAGTCTT
>CM068963.1:16375944-16406869 GCA_035128595.1 Eptatretus atami
GATCCCCACCTCGAACTCCGCTCTACTCAACCCGGGCTCCTTCGCAGACACAGTATCCACACGGGCAGCCGTGGACCGAGCCGCACGACCATTGACAGGTGCCGAACCATTGAGCATCCCTTCCCTCCAACGTTTAAGTACCCGAAAAAAACTGCGTTCTCATCTCACCTCCCTCTCTGGCTGCAAAAGGTCCTTGGCCATACATCTGGGTTTCTTTTCGTTGAGCGTGCATCTGAGTGTGTGGCGCCGTCTTTAAGTAGAATTGCATAAGTGTTTTTATTTGATCATTGTAAATCTTGCCCGTTTTATTCTCGCGACAAGTCTGCTCTGTGTCTCCTTTGTAAGTTGCTGTAAAATTGTCGCACTACATCTTTCTCTCATCTTCCCCTGCATAACATTCCCAATAACCCTATTCCTGTACCACATAACTTTCCTCACTTTATTGTAAATAAATGATTGTAGAAATGTTCCCAGTTCGTTTCTGTCCTTTCCTCCATTGGTTCAGCATGGTTCGGATCTGAGTTTTAGCCGGGTCTTTATTCCCGATATTCTGTTCATTCTAGCCGGTACGTCCTTGGTAGTTCCACTCGGCTGCATCCGATCCGGAAAGGTGGTGGGTAGTTGGTAGTTGGTAGAGTGATCCGGATTGGGCAAGGCGTACCGAGGGCGTGGTTCCCCGGTAGACGACACCGCGTGGTTAATTCGGTAAATTGGTTCTAGACAAAAAGACCCTACACTATGGGGTGGAGGTATTGGCGTCCACGGTCGGTTAAGCGACCCGCCGCCTCACAGAATTATCCGTGAGCGACGGCCTACAATTCCGGGAGTCTGGTGGGAGACAACGTAACTTCCCCCACCTTGTGGTCGCTCTCGCCACAAACATATATATATATATATATATATATACACATACACACACACTGCATTTAATAAAGCTGCCATCTCACCATTGTGCACAAATTCTCCCATGCTATTCCTCAATGGGCCAACACTACTTTTAACCCTTTCTTTAACTCCAGTTCTGTTATTTTGAACTTGATAAACCTGCTCATCCTCAATTACATTACGTACCTCCCCGCTCAACCACCCTGGTCTCTTTCTGCCTCTACCTTCACATCTCACTGGAATATGCCTACGCTGCACCCTACACATTTGTTCCTTGAAGGTTGCCCATTTCTCTGATGTGGACTGCCCACTCGTCAACTTTACCCAATGTAAAACTCCCAAATCACTTCTCGTACCCTCAATGTTTGCACTCCGAAAATCCAACAGCCCGACACCACTATCCCGGATATCACATCTCAACAATAAAGGTGCGACCTCCAATTTGAGCACCACATTATTATTATTATTATTATAACAAAAATAGGACTTGCTTTCAACAGAGCAACGCAGTTATGCATAGAATTGGGAATTTTGGTTAGCAAGGCAACAGTGCCATGAGCATTTCTGTCCACCTGCTGCCACATCTATGGAACCAAATAAAGGAGGAAGCAAGCACATGTTCATCATCACAGCAGAAGCCTAAGGCAGACATCATTACATTGTCCCCGTGTGCTGCATTCTAGCAACAGCCGTACACAGGTAAAGCTATTACGTTTTCTCAATAATGTGCAAGGAATAACACCTGCAACGTTAATTTCCTTAAAGTTATGCAACTTTTTACAAGTTTGAACATCTTTGTGAACCAGGAAGTAGAAGCAGTCATAACTATGGCATGCCACTGTGCAGTGGTGTCCACAACGTATACTCGTATATTACCTTTACACATCATAGAAGGCAGGTAAGGCCTGACAGATATCAGACGTGATAGTCTCGAGTAAATGGCCCAAGATATATAATTCTTTCAGATGCCCAACAACATTGCTATTGTTGCCAAACAGCTCGACAAGCAAAATAAGAGCAAGCAGCAACATTTGAGACGAACGTAATGACACTAGTCACAACGTCATGACACTACTAATGCAGCACAAACAAAAGTCGGCTGCCACAGCATGCTTGAAGGGTTGATTATTAAAAGTTGCAGCTCAACTCTGAAAACCCGTGTGGGAATTATACCCACTTGCTGATGAAGATGTGACAAGTTGTGCAAGAAACAAGCAGGAACCACAACAATGTAAATATCCACCTCACGACCCTGATGGATATGCCTGGTGTTGGCTTAATGGTTAGGGTGGTGGGCTTGGGATCTGAGGATCCTGAGTTCAAATCCTGCTTGGCTGTTGAATTAATACCAGGTAGGGTTGACTCTGCCTGTCATCCTTCCGAGGTCGGCAAAATGAGGGCCAGCTTGCTGGTATCCGGTGTTGGAGTGGTGACCTGTCCAAGATTGTGCCCAATAGCTGACACTGCTTAGGCAGCACCAACGCTCTGCACAGAGTATGGTCCCAATGGATGGATGGACCCTGATGGACGAGCACCATTATGTTCAGCTTGGAATTTTGTTCCCCAACAAGTCATTCCAGAATCAATGCTTGAACATTTCAACAAAAATTAATGGCATAAAAAGAGCTACAGTGGCTGTGAACAAAAAGGAACATAAAACTAGAACAGCACACGCCACTCTTCGACGTCGCCACTCTTCGACGTCGACCAATAGGCCTCCACCCACATTACTTCATCATTATAATACTTGCACCAAGTTTGATTGAAATCCCTTCATCTGTTCTCAAGTATCACATTGTTACCTGACCGATTGATGCTGAAATCCAATCAGTTCGTCTTTACATTATTATACATACTTGTATCTAGTTTGGTCAAAATCCAATCACTGGTTCACAAGTTAGCATGGTAACAGAATCTTTACTGAACATGACCTCCGACCTCGACTCCAATGTTTTTTCAGCTTACCTTTGCATCATGATGCATCTTACCAACAAGTTTGACTTGGATCACTTCAGCCGTTCTTACGTTGTCATGGACGCACAGGAGAGACAGACAGACAGACAGACAGACAGACAGATAACTGGACGGACAAACGGAAAACACAATGCCTCCAGTGACTTCAACGGCAGAGGGATAAAAAGAAGACATATATGGCTTTCACCACCCACTCCCCCGATTGATGATCTTTTAGAATGTGCAATGCTCCCCAAAATGATTTACTTTTTTTTTTTTTTTGTTACTCAGTATCCACCGATATGCTCACAAATTGAAAAATGCAACTTCCTGATTCTTGAGAAACGCGCACGCACGCATGCACACACCTTGACTCTCATATTTTGTGTTCCAGCCTGAATTTAAAATGGATTAAATGTCAATATTTTGTCACTTATTTACACAAAATACCCCATAATGACAAAGTGAAAACATGTTTTTAGAAAGTTTCAAAAAGTTATTAAAAATGAAATACATAAATATCTAATCGACATAAGTATTCAGCCACCCCCCTCCGAATCAATAGTTTATATAAAGTCCTTTGGAAGTGATTATAGCTCTGAGTCTTCTTGGGTATGTGTGCATCAGCTTTGCACATCTGGATTTGGGGATTTTCTCCAATTCTTCCTTGCAGATTTGCTCAAGCTCTGTCAAGTTGGTTGGGAAGCGTCGGTGAACAGCAATCTTCAAGTCTTTCCACAGATTCTCAATGGGATTTAAGTCTGGGCTTTGGCTGGACCACTCAAGGACTTTCACGTTCTTGTGCTGAAGCCATTCCAGTGTTGCTTTGGCTGTATATGTTTGGGTTCATCGTCATGTTGGAACGTAAATCTCCGGTGCAGTCCAAGATCTTTTTAACTCTGAAGCAAGTTCTCCTGAAGGATTTGCCTGTAGTATTTGACTCCATTCATTGTTCACCCTATCCTTACAAATCTCCCAGTCCTTGCCACTGAAAAGCATCCCCATAGCATGATGCTACATGCTTCACGGAAAGGATGGTGTTAAAAGGGTGATGAGCTGTACCTCATTTCCACCAGACGTAGCACTTTGTTTTCAAGCCAAAGAGTTCAATTTTCGTCTAGTCAGACCACAATGTTCTGCCTCAAGCTCCCAATCTTAAACGTGCCTTTTTGCAAACTCCAGGCATGCTGTCATGTGCCTTTTTCCCCGGAAGTGGCTTCTGTCTGGCCACTCCTCTATAAAGCCTAGATTTGTGAAGTGCTGCAGAGATTGTTGTCCTTCCGGCATGTTCTTCCATCTCAGCCAAGGAAATCTGACAGAACTACAGAGTGGTCATTGGGTTCTTGGTCACCTCCCCGACCAAGGTCCGTCCTTCTTACCCAGTTGCTCAGTTTGGTTGAGCAGCCATGGTGTTGGTCCTAATTACTCTTCCTCCAGGAAGAGTCTAGGTAGTTCCATATTCTCTCCATTTCCTAACGATGGAGCTCACTGTACTCTTGGGAACTTTCAACACTCAAGAAATTATTTTATACTAACTATACCCTTAACGAGATCGATGCCTCCTCACAATTCTATCTCAGAGTTCTACGGACAGTTCATGGAGGAGTTTCTGCTCTGACATGCACTTTCAACTGTGGGACCTTATATAGAAAGGTGTGTTTCTTTCAAAATCATGTCCAATCAATTGACTTTGCCACAGGTGGACTCCAATCAAGCTGTTGAGAAATCTCAAGGATGATCAAAGGAAATGGCATGCACCTGAGCTCATAGTAAGGGGGTTGAATACTTATTGACGCACGACATTCAGCATTTCATTTTCAATTAATTTGTAAAAAATTCTCAAAAAAAAAATTCCCACTTTGACATGATGGGCAGGGGGTCACCTAACTGCCACGCAGGTACTCATGCATGCTGAAGATAATAAATAAATGTGTTCTTCAAAGATGCTCCAAAAGCTCAAAAGCGTACGAGCACAAGAGGCTTTTGATGGAAGGTTTTCTCAGCTAATGTGAGTAAGATTCTTCCTTGATAATTCTGATTATTGATATTCTGTGATATCAAAATTTAAGTGCACAATATTAAGTTTATAAATTACAATATAAGTTACAAGTTATATCATAACTTATAAGATTAAAATAAAATGAAAGTAAAAAAAGAACGGCTTGCATGTGTCTTCTGGAGCAGACATTGAGGGAGCACTTACAGATGAGCAAGATGCATACCAAGTTGAGAAGTGCTTGGGAAAGCAGATGAGCACGATCGAAGCCGACAAAAAAAAAATTCTGGGAGTACCAAACTGTTTCTGTCAGTACGGAATGGAGAAACTAATTAAACAAATTGTGTAAACCCCTGATTATGGGGTATTTTTTTATAATGTGTAAATTTTATTGATGTGTAAATCAGACACAAAAAAAATTAAAATAATTAAAATAAAATAAAAAACTTCATTTTATCCATTTAAAATTCAGGCTGTAGCAACAAAATGTGAAAAAGTCAAGGGGTGTGAATACTTTCTGAAAGGAATTGTGTATCTCTAATAATAAATATCAGTGTGTGTTAGTGCGTGTCTCCTTCATAGCTCCAAAACCATGAAACCTTGCAACCTAAAACTTTACTGTACATACCAAGAGATCTCCAAGGAAGGATAAAATGAAAATTGGGTGTTTGAGTTAATTATCTTCAAAAGGGGTGTTTTAATTAACAGCCTTATTTCATTATCCTTCATCAAGGCACATCCATGGTCATCTCGCTGAGGTCTTGATGCCCCATTTCTTCTGGCCTGCTCTACAATGCCTCAACTAAGAACAGGCCCAATGGTTTAACAAAAAAGGTTATTTTATTTGTTATAATTTCTTTTTTCTCCACTTTCCTCACTCATATCATTGAAATATAAACATCGTCGACAGCGTTCGTGACTCTAATTTCTGCACGTGCCATAACCTGAAGAATCTCTTAATCTGAGCCAAATTTCAAAATTTAAACTTCTTCATTGACAGCAGCAGTTCCGAGTGCTTTAAATAAAAATAAAAATAAAAACAAAAAGGGTTTTGTCCAATTTGGACATTGCTTGACATTCCAGGCTTCTCTGGGTGCCTGGTGTATATATATATATATATACATATATATATGACAAATCGGTGATCGCTAATCGCTTGCCAAGCCAGTCGTTCCTTATCAACCATTTCATTGGAGTGCTTGCTTGAGCGCTTAAGCCACTAGGCGAGCGCTATACAAGCTACTTTGTTGTTCCTTTCCAAGCCATGGCCGTACACGGCAAAAGTATTCGCACTGACTGAATATATCAATCAACTTGAACAAATTCAGGCCCGACAGCAGTCCCCTCAGGCTGTGGCTCGCTCACTGAAAACGTGCAATTTCATTCTGACATTTCGCCTTTTTGTACAATCTTCTTTCATTATATGACCCGGCACTTCGACAGAGATACATATTAAAAATATAAAATTAAAAAAAAATTTAAAACACACATAGGACCACCTGTCCTGACGCTCACCTGGATTAGGAGCAAGTCACTCAAACCCCCCGCAGATCTTCTGTGACCCTGAATTTTTGGATGCCGTGAACAAACTAAGGTACATCATGGGTGATGAAGGCTGTGGTCATGTTTCATCGAAGTAATGCGTGTCGGAGAAGACAGCAAATATCTATTTTTGGGGATCAAACCACCCTCCCCCCCACCCCCCATAGACCCACCTTAATGAGCACAGATTTTGATGCGGTCAATACATCTTCATTAGGAATCAGATATGAAGCTTGTGGCCAAGTTTCATCAAAATCGTGTGTTTGGTTCAAGCAATAATAACTGAAGTGTTTACGGACTGACTCACCGACAGACCCACCGACCGACCGACACTTCTCGATCTCATAAGCTCCCCAGACAAAAGTCCAGGGGAGCTAAAAATTACACATTTCATTTTTAAAGGTTTCTTCAACCATTTTGTTGGAGTGCTTCTTGGAGCACTCTTCAAACTTCAATCTTGACATGCTTCCATGGCGATATCACAGCACAGTTCTCCAGGGTGACATCTCCGCAGTTAGGAAGGCAAAATAAATTATATGATCACAATGAGTAAAAAATGTTTTCAGTTGTTACAAAGCAATGAATCACCACATCGTGGCAGTATAGCTGAGAAGTACGCACACTCGCTCCAAGCTGTCTAGCCTGGGTTAGAATCCTGACTCAGCTATAAACCGTCATCCCGGTGTTTCACAGGCAGTGAGAGTCATCAATGTGTGTGCCGTCTCTCGGATGGATGTTAAACTGGGTGTCACATCTGCCGGAATCCCCCCCCCCCACTCCTTTTCAACATACCCATTTCATTCAGTCCTTTACTACCCCCATTCCCTTCTCCACAAGTCTCACGACCAAACGCACATGCCATAACCTGAAGAATCTCTTAATCTGAGCCGAATTTCAAAATTTAAACTTCTTCATTGACAGCAGCAGTTCCGAGTGCTTAACAAAAAAAAATAATAAAAGGGTTTTGTCCAATTTGAATATTGCTTGACATTCCAGGCTTCTCTGGGTGCTGGTGTTTATATGAAAATCGGTGATCGTAATCGCTTGCCAAGCCAGTCGTTACTACCCGATTCCTTTCTCACAAGTCTCACGACAAACGCAATTTGAGACTCCTTCCTCACATTTCCCCTCAAGTTCCCAGGGGTATTTGAGGGGGACATGAACACAAACGCAAGACGCAAGACCAGAACCAATCCCCTCACGCTTACCTCCTCCCACTCCCCACCTCCTCACTCCCACCCCTCCCAGAGTGTATAGCAACGTTTGGTGAGGGGTCACGCTCCCCCCCCTTTTTTCGCTCTTCCCACCTTTATAGCTGCCCCCTAGCTCCGCACCACTCCTTACTCCCCCACCAATCCTCGCTTCACTACCCTTAAAATCCCCGTCAGCGAAACAAATTTAAAACGGCTTCTCCAGAGGTATGATAAAAGCTTAACTGAGGATAAGATGATGTTCCTTGTAGAACAAGGTACATCATCTTATCCTCACTTAAAACAAGCCTGTCTGGTTTTGTTGGTGTTTTGAATTACACAGTGAGAGTTGTTTTGAATGATTCGGTGGTGAAGTGTTAAAAAAAATATATATTTAATAACATGGGGGTGAGGCGTTTTGAATTAAGTGGCAGCGTTCGTTTGTCCCACTGTACGATCGTGTAGTGAGGCAAGCGTAGTGAGCCGATCCACACTGGTGTAACTTATTATATATATAATATATATATATATATTACATATATATATATTATAGTTTGAACTAAAATGTAGTGAGTTCCAAGGAGTGTGCCAGGTATTGGTGATATCGTTATCACCGTACAAGGTTTGCAACTTGTTGCACACAGCAAATCATGCCAAAGTGTCGCACATATGACAGTGCAAACAAAAATGAACAGTTGCCAACGACATCACGACGTCGACCTAGAGTTTGGTTCCTTTTGCCTCCCCCACTCGGATCCAGAAATGCTCGGTACCTTAACAGTTGGTTCTCAAAGCAAGAGCTCCTGTGTCAATTTCATTGTTCAGATAGTTCTTTCAAAGCAGGGGCAAGCAAGCTGTTTGGCAAGGGAAGATGAAAATTTGAATTTGTTTTTGAAAACACAAGAAGCACAACGTATTACTGTAAATTTGCATTAGGTAATGGCAATGATATAACCATTACTTTATTATTGGAGAAGTAAAATGTTTCTACTTCCTGTTTTTTTTTTATTTAAATAAATAAATAAAAAGGTAATTTGTAGTTTAATTATTAAAACACACCAAAAGGGAGGAACAAAATGTTATCTGCCACAACACAGCTACTCCAAAAAGTCATCACAATTCCAGCACCCGAACACTCTCCAGGCCAAGGAAAACAAAGAACATTAAAAACACCACATAAACCAGTTTCACCATATCCTCCACATTCATTGACCATGCAATGATCAAAATCTCAAAGTCGTGAAACAAACATCAAAAAAATATCACAAAGAATGGCAAGTATCGGATTTCCAAATGACGCTGCCAGTAGCATCATGAATGCAAGAGCTCAAAAGAGAGGAGTCTGCGTGAGGTCATGCTGAGTGTTTGCGAGATAAAGCCCTCCCTCTCCTTCAACAAGTGGGCACACCTAAAGTGGATAAAAAGAAAAGCAAACCAAACTACACTCAAACAAAGCACCTCCATTTCTCAAGTCGAGCACCCAGAACACAGCATCCTCACAACTTGTGCCTTATTACTCTGAGCCATGACGACACAAACATGGATGATTAGCGTCAGAAAGCTGGCTGCAAATAAGGTTTGTTTTTCAAGAAGCTCGATGTTCCCCCAAATGAGTATTGCCCAAAAAAAACAATAATCATCCAAACCAGTGGCCTTTCTGAACATTCGACTTGCATTTATCCAAATTCTGGAATGAACAGTCAAACCGGTTTTTGGAATTTGAGAACAGGTCTTCGATGCATGGAAAATAATACGTATTCACAAAGGGTTACATAAAGCTGTTTCTACTACTAGTCTCAAAGAAAATAAGGATTTTTTTTTAATGTACCTTGACTCTTGAAAGGTTTTTTTTGGGGGGGGGCCGGGGGGGTTAAGCAATGTGAAAAAGTTTCAAAATTGCACAAAGAAAAAAAAAAATATATATATATCGGGAAATTTCTAACATTCACAGAGCAACGTGAAACACCAAAACTTTGTTCCACCCACATTGTGCAGATGGCTCTGCAGAACAGAGATTGGCAATTTACCCAGGCAACCAGAAACAGCTTGTCTGGATAGCCGCCACAATGCCACGACAATTGTACTGCTTGTCCTGAGCTGCGTGATGCATAGTCACAGTATGAGCAAATCAATACATGTTTGGAAAAGTAAGATCACTTGGTGTTGGTCTCACTGTGCAAGTCAGTTTGACCATGGAATGGTGAGATTATGAAAATGCAATTTGAAGAACAAGGATCACTTTTGTCAAAATATGGAAAAATTAGAAGACATACCCATCAAGCATAAATTTTGGAATTTGCTTGGATGGGAGCAGTGTGAACACTCCTTGGCTTTTTTCACAAGATCTTGGCTATTCGTTGTTCACCTTGGCATCTTGGTTTTCAATACGTTTTCTTGGCGTATAGGTTTTCTATCATCATCGCTTTTCTGAAATCTTGTGAATTCTTGGCTTTTTTCATTGGCTTACCTTGGCACTTGTGAAAATGAGGAGTGGTCACACTGGATGGGAGGGCCCCCGAGAGCAAGACCATCCCATCATAGTTGGGCTTGAAGTACCAACCACTGGAACATCCACGACATCTGGCATGGTGAACGCTTTGAGAAAGGTTTACTTTGGACTGGGATGGATGGAATGAAGAGGTGGAAGTAAATCTGAATGCCATTTAAGCAGAATTGCAAGTGCTAATTATGCTGACGAAGTTTGGTGATCTCTCGTGAAGTGCTGAGAGAACAGAGGAAACGGGACAGACACCATCAATCATATATCTACATAATTTGCAAATTTTCTCTCAAAGGTAAACATAAAATGGAGAGAGCCATCAAATGAAGTTGCTGAACTTCGTGACACCTCAACTCGGAAGAATACACTTTTAACATCAAATTCCAAGAACAAGCCGAACAGAGCCTGGCCAAGATATTTGTCTCGGTGACCTGTTTCATACACCGGGGATACTCCATTAAAGTTGATCTGCATGCATGCACAAACAGACACAGTAGCTTCACTTATCTCTTCGTCAGGAATGCGTGACACTAATAATAGGGACCATCTATATGATGTTGGTTACTCTCCTTGTAGCCACTCTAATGATGTTTACCGATGTCTTCGGTCTGTAGTTGTTTCATTGGCTTTTCAACCAGTGTTTTCACTTTACTGATTTACTGCAATCTTGGTCCACACCCCCCCCCCCCCCCCCCCCCCCCCCCCCCCCCCCCCCCCCCACCCCACCGCACCTCCACTCCTCCACTCCTTTCCCAATCTCCCAACATCTACTCACATGGCACAATTTTACCCCATATGAACAATTAAATGCACTTAAATTGACACACAACCTTCCACACTTGCACCACAGTTTGTACAAGCTCTGGGTTTTCTGTTCCTTCCGCAACACAACAGAGAAGCATCAACACACGTTTACTGTCAAGTTAATTCACACACAAAAATCAATCAAACTAGACCCTTATCTCTCCTAATCTCACGAGATACTTCACAATGCAGTGATCAGTGGAGTTCAAATGATGGGTATGTAAAATCTCACCCGCTATTAATTGCTAAAGGAACAGCTACTTGCTTCAGCTACTGGTTAGGACTTCAGTCCATGGATGCAAATAGCTTTAAAACACAAACATGTACAAAAGATAAAAACCCCTACATTCCCAGGATGTCAACATTATCTCACTTGGGATGACAGAGGAGGATTTTCACCGAGTCTATATATGTCTTCATGGTGGTGAATAAAGTTTTAATCAGCCAACTCCCGATGTTCCTTGTACAGTTGTACATCTCTTAAAATGGAGTAGAACTTGTGCAAAAACAAATTCTCCTTTCGATCAGAACCAGTTATTTGTGATAATTGTCTATTTTTGCTACTTCTGTTTCTCCCTGCAATTCAACCACCAATTTATTTATTCTAGCAAGTTCCATTCTTGAGATATCTAGAAAAACCAATTTTGTGACCTTGACTCTTCCATCTCCTCAGACCTTGAAAAAAATAAAAAATTAAAATAAATTTTTTTTTCAAATAATAATAATCACAAACTGGTCAACACTTGGAAAATGTCTCAACCCTGATAAATCTCACTCGCTCTCTGTCTCTGTCTGTCTCTCAGGAACATACCGTGAATCCTTCCATCGACTCTCTCAACAACCCTCTCTCTCTCTCGAAGAGGTTCAGTAACTCAAACTCTTGGGTCCCACTCTCAAACATGATCTCTCTTGACCAAGCCTTATTTCAAAATTGGCCTCCAAAGTCAGACAGACTGGGCATCCTCCGTCGTGCAAGGTCCTTCCTTCGCACACCTGAGCTCCTATCCACAAACAAGGTTTTCATCCGCAGGTTGGAGTACTGCTCTCCCCTCTGGGCTGGAGTCCCTGCCTCATCTTGCTCAGCTCAACACCGTGGAAACCAAGGCTTTCAAGATCATTGGAATCTCTAGCGATGAAGGTGAGTCTATAAGCTTATCACTTCGTCATTGTCGACAGGTCGGTAGTCTCTGTATTCTTCGGACTCGTTTCTGGTCTTGCACCCTCTGCTCTCTACATGCTTCCCTACCCCCTCTCCCCAGGTAACTGCAGGACTTATGCGGCACAACAGCAACCCCCTCCGATTGAAACTGCCCAAATCTAGTACAACTGCTCACCTCCACTCATTTACTCCTCTTTCTTGCCACCTATGGAACCACCTACCATACTCTTCAACCTCATTCTTCTCTCCAAGTCTTCAAGACAGCTGTTCACTCCCATCTCAAGTAGTAAATATTTTCTACACCCATTAAACCACAACCCCCAATCCAAAATTTTGCATATGTATCCACCTGGTCCACTCTTTGCATCCTCCTTTATCCCTCAGCATGACCTGCATCCCTTGTTTGTCCCATCTCCTACTTTTTCCCTCCACCATGTTGTTGGTGTTTCCCCTTGGTATGTTGTGTCCTGACCTGTTCTGTGTCCTAGCTCTTCCATCAAGCCTTGACCATGGATATTAAAAAAATAATAATAATGTGATCCCCCCCCTCCCCTCCCAAGTGTTACCTCGTCACTTCTTAGCCTCGGCCTTGCTACGAGGCACTTGCGAGGGCTTTAAGCCCATGTTAATTCTCATAAGCAGCCTCCCAGTCAGGAACCATTCACCTTGTGAAAACAGTATAAACATGCCTCGAGTGGGGGCAGGGAGAAACAGTAGAGCAAGCCAAAGGGACAGTGGACAGCCAAAGAGACTCAACATGGTCCGGGATTTACTCTGTACAGATACAGAGATCAATCTGATTGTGTCTCCTTGTGGCTTGAGCAATGTGATTTTAGCAAGCACAGAGAACAAAGCCTTTAATAAATTAGAACAAACACTTCCTAAAGTACAAGGAAAGTAATGCTGAGCTTTTACAGCATTTGGCAACAGAATCTAGGGCCGCATATTCCCATTTAACATTGCGATGATATTTCAGGTATAGGGTAAAGGAAAGAACACTTTTAAAAACAGGAATTCATCCAGGTAAATTAAACAGACCAACTCATTCAGCATCTCGGTCCCAGGTGCAAGAGGAGTTTATGCAGCTGCAATAACCTGTTGATTCACCAAAACAAAAAAAATGAAATAATAACACTATTATCCCTCACCTTCTGGTTCATAAATAATGAAAGAGAAATGGACTGGCAGAAAAAATATATATATATAAATATAAAGAAGTGAAAAATGGAAACAGAAACGGTCATAACAACATTACACAGAACATGTCCTTCATCCTGGCCTTTCCTTCCTCAAACACCCCTCCCTTCTCCAACCCTCACAAAAACACCTTTCGGATGGCTCGGTTATTCGCCTTTACTCTCACGATCGGCTTGTTTACGATTCTCAGAAAGAAAAGTTTTCGCTACCATTTCAACACAAGATAAAACCAGTAAGCTTGTTCGCAGCGATGAAGCATTGGCCTGTTTTTGTTCCTACATGAACCAATAGCTCATGACGCCAGATGAAAATTCCATAATACAGTGTTGATTCGTCTGCAGGCTAATGCCCTTGCCGATACAATACAGGTGATTACACATACTTCAGTGATCTTTCGTTGATGGTGGAGCTCATAGCATGAAGGAACAGACAACGAACTTGTTTTTTTTTTTTTTGTTTTTAAGGAAGACACATTTTTCAGCATTTATACACATTCAGATGGGCTCGCTGGATTGGCTTAGGAAGTACACAAACTTCACTTAACCTGGGTTCGAATCTCAACGCAGCTATAAACTGTCATCTCAGCGTTTCACATGTAGGGCAAGCCTGGGGTTGGCTTAACGGTTAAGGTAGCTGGCTTAAAGATGGTATGGTTTTGAGTTTGAGCCCCTATCATATCGTTGAATTAACACCAGGTGTGTTGACTTAGCCTGTCATCCTTCCAAAGTCAGCAAAATGAGTACCAACTTACTAGTAACAGGAGCACTGCATCAGTGGCACAGCCACCTTTCCAGAAAACTATGCAACCAGCAGCCGCATGCTGCGTATGAAACAACCGGCCGGGCATTCATAAATATGTACTGTCCCTCGGATGGACGTTAAACTGGACGTCCCGTCTGCTGGCATTAGTTGGTGAATGTTTAAGATCGCACTGGGTCCTTCATGAAGAGTAGGACAAGCTATCGCCGGCACCATGAACAAATTCCAAATTCCTGCCCGAACCTTAGTCGAACGTCAGGCCTGGCCAGCTGGTTCGGGAAAGACTTGGGCCATGCTTCTCTCAACCAACCCCACAAAAACGTGGGAAAAATTGACGACGTTGAAGACCACTACGAACAACACAAAGACGAAGAACACATTCAGACGTGCAAATACAATTAATTACAAGTGAGAGGGCATAAAATAAAACTTTTAAAACGCGACAAGCTCATTCATTCGCAGATCATTAAACTTACAAAAGGCGGACAATGCGTGTGGCATGAAATCAGTCAAACATCTGCAGAAATAAAATAAATAATGTAAATACTTGGCATTCCCTCAGTTTGACAAGCTCTGTCCTGGTACAGACTGGCCCATATCTTTCTGATAGGGTCACCATGGAGAGGCCTCCACATGTGCATTCCTCACATTCCACCCAGTGGCAAGCAATTTGCAGGAGCTTGGAGGATTAAGGTACAAAGGAATGACTCCATTACAGCTCATTTCTTATTCATAACTTGCTTACCCACAACTCAAAAACACAAAAACTCACCTTTGAAGGTAAGGTGAAGAATGTTGTGGATTACACAAATGGTGATGCAAAAGTGGGCCAGTTCATTTTATATTTAAGAAACACGTTGGTTATCGATTCCAAAATGTGCACCCGTTTCATTCGATGCCAAGGAAGACAGGAATTCAGGTCAATCACAGCTCAGTTATTTCCAAAGGCAAATTCAAAACACGTCCACCAATCCTTCTCAACTCCCAACAACAACAAAAAAACAAAATACATTGCAGTTCCAACAAGACCGAGACTTTTACAATTATGCAGAGCATCACCGAGGTCTATAGATTGCAGCAGATCTGAGAGTGAAAGATCGTACTGTCCTGTACATGAAAAGTAGACCGATGCGTGGACAACGTGCACACACACACAGATTACAATATCCTCTCCCATTCTCATGTCGCGTCCCTTCGAGAACATACAAGGTCTTAAGGTAAGGTGTACGAGAAAAACTCGACAGTTCAACACATCGTGACATTGCAAGTTAAGGCGGGAACCTTATGGGTGGTGGATGGTCATGTCCTGTGAATATCCTTCCTTTATCAATGAATGTAAAACAATCACAGACACCTCATTAAAGGTCACATTCTTGGTCTACACAAGGAAGATCTTTCAGTGTGATTTTTTTCCCCACCTCCTTAAAATTCTGATAATCACATCTGCGATTCAGAGTTTTAATTGAAACAAAGATCCCTTTGGCTATTGTTTGGGGCATGCAAAAGTAATCAAAATCATGACTACCTTATGCCTAGCAGCTTACCTGATATAAAATACCTTCAGCTCAATTGCCCTGCTCAACATAACTTCTTGTAGAAATGTCTCGGCAAGAGGTGGTGGTTAAGCAAATGATTTGGCCTTTTGGCCTGCAGCAGAATTGTCCTCAGACCCTCAGCCTTATTCGTTGAGGGTGAAAAAGTCCAGTCTCACCAAAATAAAAATAAATAAATAAATAAAACAGGCTGCACATCATCAAGATGATGCAGCCTTCACTGCAAGCAGGCAGCAAAGCCGAATTACAAGCAGCCCGCACAAAGCGAGATTAACACCATCATGAAAGCACACCGTCCATTGTAACCAGCAAGTAGGACAGCCTCTTCTCACTCAGGCCAAAAATGGAGGACATATTGTGACTCACAGGGAGAACGTGCCGTGGCCGACTGACTGGAAGCTATCTTTAATGTGGTGAAAAATCCAATGTAGCTCCAAGCCTGTTTTACAAAATATCAGCGGGCCAAAGATGGAAAGCGAGTGACCCTTCATCATTCGCAAGCTTTCGCTTGGACACAGTGCTGCAGCCTCATGAGGAAAATGACAAAATGATGGCCAAAGTGCAAGATGTTAGAGGAGATGTTCATCTTTGTCATCGTTTCAATCATGTGGAGCACCTGACTGCTGGTTACAGCATTTCTCAGAATGTGGGTGTGCCACTGATGCCGAGCAGGTAATGCTGGTAGATGGGTCTCTAAGTTAACATCCCATCCGACAGACGATGCAACCCGCCACCACTTGCGAAGAAAACAGGGTGACAGTTTATAGTCAGGCGAGGAGACAAACCCAAACGAGAAAGCTCAAGGACAAGTGTGCCACCCTGAGAGCGATCCCATCAACCGATATGTTGGCGACGACACAACGTCTAACGGAGCAGCTCAAGTACTGCGGTCTTGGGTGGTACAGCTGCAAGATCTATAGATGAGAACACCAATGATGAACTGTGACCTCATTTAAGAAACAGCGGAGGTGCTTTGGATGAGAAACACCTCATCTGTCCAATCGTTCATCAGCAAGCCTGACATGGCGAACAAGTAATGTACAGAGGTCACGTAGAGGCCATCGTTGTTTATGCATCAATACAGGTAAGGAGGGAATCAGATACAGATAGATCTTTAGGATTAATCACACATTGCAGTTCTACAACTGGTGTGATGTGCTAACGAGAGAGAAGAATATGATTAAAAATTCAAATGCTCAAAAAGAATCAATAATTAATTTACAATTCATTGAAAGGTTAAAAATTTACATTTGCAAATTGTTTTATTAGTTTCAAGAGATGAATAAAAGTAACAAGTTTAAAAAAAAAATCATCAAGGTAAGGATCATCAAAGAATCCGTTAAAATGAACATACCTCCAAAAGGCTATCGTTGCTTACAAATACCCCCGGGGGTGGAGGAGAGAAAAACTGCCATAACTTTGTGACAAATTTCTTCGGAACAAATCCTCGCAGAGAGCAAACCACACACATCTCTCCTCCGCTCAACCACCTTGCCGGTAGGGTAGTTCCAAGGATCGCGGGCAGCCAGACGCAGGAGTGACAGCCTGCAGGAGCGCTACGGCCTTGCTACAAAGATGCTATTGGCCGTGCCAAACATGCGACAACATTTTCAATATCGCGGATCCATTATTCATGATCTCCCTTAACCAGATTCCATGCAGGTCGAGCATGGAGCGAGCATGCACAGGAAGCGTCGGGCCCGCTTGGCCATGCCGCAGCGATACGCTGACAACACCCGCACAGTGCAGGTTAAAAAAAAAAAATTATACCAACTAAATGTTACAACCATCACACAGCACTTCCACAAATATACATAAATTTACACTGCCAAGACCATTACCTCTTTTCAAAATACAATCATGCACGACTGCACGTCGCTTCACGTCATGCATGCTTAAACCATGGGGAAAACACTGTACTTTGGTCAAAACTCAGTTGCCTTGATAATCACACCGAGCCTGCATTGCACTTGCAGCAAAATGCTGTTGACCTCAACACATTTGTCATCCTTGCCCCACATGCAGGGAGTCAACCACCAAGCTGATGCATCATGTATTTAGAACCTAAAATAAACAACCGGCAGAGCATCCCCCTCCCCTCAACAGAAAAGACCCTCTCCATCCCCAAACATGAGCAACCCCCCCCCCCACAACCATTGGCACCCCCCCCCTCCCATCATCAGCAAAAACCTGCAACACGAGCAGAGGCAGCCCAACCAAGGAGTTTGCAATGTTTTGTGAAAGTGCATCAGGTCAACACCGATTGCAGTTCTGATATTTGAAACCTTGTTCAGGTTCTGTGACCCGCTCGACAGATTAGGTTCAAGGCAAATTAGGAAAATAATAATAATAATAAAGTAACAATCACAATAGTGCAGTTTTGAAAACAATACCCATTATGACGGCATTTCCCATATAATCCCAAAATTACAGACTTGGACTTCACAAATTACAGGAGATCTGAGAATGAACATGACATCCCACTCAGAGTGGTTCAACGGCACAAGTATTATTTACATGCAGCAAACTCCATGAATAGCAAACATTCAACCACTGTACCGACTGCAGGTGAGAGATGTAGTATGGTCTTGCAGAAATCAACGCGTCTCAACTGCGATTCAGTTCAGACGTCAATGGTTGGGATTTCCAGGGTACAAATGCATAGAAGCTCAACGTGCCATGAAATTTCACAAGACATTCCAAGATAACGTGCTGGTGATGTGTGCAAAAGAACTCACGTGGGCACACCGTTTCAGATGCCGTTTGCAATCGGTGTCCTTTGCACAACCGCTGCAGGCGGCACAAGTGGTGTGGGCGCGTGGTGCGGAAGAATTGCAAGTAATGTCAGGAGCATCGCAATGGCACAAAAATAAATAAAAATCCACCATTGAGTGAAGGGTACCAAATCAGCAACTTGGTCCAAAGACCACTCTCTCCTCACGACAAATTCCTTGGTTTGCTTCCAATGCCAATGGATCTATTCAAGTGTGCACAACTATATTACACAGTAATACAAGCACAACCTGTAATAATCACATGGGCTGGGAGAGGAAGGTATAAGAGGTATGTGCACTCACCTCTGAGGCCTGAGCTGTCTCGTCTGGGTTTGATTCTCTAAACAGCTACTGTATAAACACTTATCCTAGTGTTTCTCATGCAGGGTGAGGCATCCCTCAGATAGACATCAAGCTGGAGGACCTGTCTGTCTGCACTGGTCACTGGTGGATGTTAAAGATCACACATAATTTTTTGTGAAGAGTCGCTGGCATCCTCAACAAATTAAAGATTCCTGCCTGGACCGCGGATAAAAAGGTCTTCTTGGATATCCCTTCACACCAGGTTATGTCACTGGAGTGTGGTTTCTGCCTGGGAAGACGCTCCTAAATCATAAACAAATTCCCATTGACAGGTTGTTTGCACATCACACGTAAACAGCAGTCTTCAACACAAAGGACAACCACGAATGGATATCACGTTGACACCCATCACTGCGCACAGCAGTGTACCGTTTGTTCATGGGACTATCGTGTTTCTTTCTGCAAGGATTCCATGAAACTCTTTTGAGCTTAGAACATGCCAGAACAATAACGAACTCAACTTTTCCAGCTAACAGGGAACTACACTTGATCATGGTTGAAATAAAACAACATTTTCATCAGTGCGATTAAAAAGAGGAGAGCAGAAGGGTTCGGGAGGTGGGGGGGGTCTTTGGAAAATAAACGACAAAACAGCAAGAAAAGTGAAGCCAGTTGTCACAGAATCAAATTATTTGGATGCTTTTTATTGTGCTACAAACAACATGATATTGTCACAGAGGTGCCTCCTATTAAAGAAAAACCTACCTGGAGATGATAATCTGAGGTCACAATTTGGAATTGAAATTCAACGAAAAGTCATCGATGGGAGGAGTGCAGCGCATGAGCTACACTCAGTCTTACACCATCTTTTGTCCCTTCTCAACCACGTGAGATGACAAACACATGGCTGAGCAACACCGCAATCACAAAAGCACCGCTTGAGTAATGAGATCACAAAGGCACAGAGTACGACATGCGAGGAATGTGGTGGAAAGTACAAGTGGGAAGCAAAGAGGCAAAGACGCATTTTGCCAATGTAATAACATGCTGCAGGAAAAGCATGATTATGATGTCAAAAATAGTATATCAATGGGACCACCATTGGACCAACCTTATGAAACAGAGACACAGAAGACACAGAAGAACAGAGAGACAGAGAGACAGAGAGACAGAGAGACAGAGAGACAGAGAGACAGAGAGACAGAGAGACAGAGAGACAGAGAGACAGAGAGGGACAGAGAGACAGAGAGACAGAGAGACAGAGAGACAGAGAGACAGAGAGACAGAGAGACAGAGAGACAGAGAGACAAGACACAGAGAACAGAGAGACAGAGAGACAGAAGACAGAGAGACAGAGAGACAGAGAGACAGAGAGACAGAGAGACAGAAGAGACAGAGGCAGATGCTTACAGTTGGGTTTCAGAATTGGCCTATTCATTCATGTTCCCATCTGAACTCTCGATGTTGGTAGGGAACCCAGGTTCAAATTCCATATAGGGCTGGCAAGATAGCCGAGAGGTATGCGTGTGTACTCGCCTTCGAGTCTCGACTGGGGTATAAAAACTTTCATCCTGGTGTCACACATGCAGAAATAAGCATCAATAGATTTTTCCATGCATGGGAAGGACATTAAGCCATGCCAGAAGACCCGTATGCTCAGATTAGTTGGTGGGGGGGTTAATACCCAATGGTGTCCTTTGCAAGTAGTGGAGTTATTGTCAGCACCCTGAAAATAAAATAAAAAGTTACAAATGCCTGGCCTAACCTACAAGGGGCACTGCATCAGCAGCACAGCCATGCTCCCAGCAACAACAGGAGTCTATGAATGTCCTTGCAATTTAAATATATATATATTAAAATAAATTAATTCCACCGATGTGTTTGCCCTACCCTTTATTCAAGTACAAGCTCCACCTTACCTGCATCAATTTACCAAACAAAAACTTTGCAGCAATGTGCGTCATCACCACTTCTTGAAACAGTGAGGAAATGAAACAAATTGTTGCAATGAGAGGTTGTAAGTGATAAATAAAAAGACAAAGTGAATAATTATCAAAGCTGCGAAACAGAAGAGAATGTAAAATAGCCTTTCCCAGCATGATGGGATAAAAACCATCGGACAACTCACCGAATTACAATCATGGGTGTCACTTGGAGGTGTTTTGACACAATAAAACTATGAATGTGCGTGTGTGCGTCTCGGTGGTCGGTTGGTGTCTCCATTTTCAGGTTTGAGGAGATGGGACGGAGTCCTCCCAGGACTCAAACTATCCACCTCCATTTCGGTAAGGGATCACATTGGGTCATGGACCAAGCTGTTCAACTTTGTTGTTCTCAGAGTTTTATTCTGAGGGCTCTTTCAGGATAGTCACCGAGCCGCGGTCCTACCTCCCATTGCAGTTTGTTTGTGGTAATATTCCTGGGAATAGTTAACACAATCCCAGCGAGGTTCTTTATTACTCATGTCGCTCCAATTATCACTGGTACAATTTTGATGCTCTTCAGCTTCCAAGATCTCTTGATCTCATCTCATCTCATTTTTGAGGTCCTGGTATGTGTGTGAGTGAGAGTGTGAGTGGAAACAGAAGGAATCTCAGGAAATATTTTTGTGGCAGACTCAAAAGCACAGAGGTGAAGGTTCAAGGGGAAGAATTCATGGGGGGTGGGGGGGGCACCAGGGAAGGAGTAAGCCTTTAAAAGGTGCAAGGAGGTGGGAGTGGTTCATACGAGATGCCATGGGGATTAACTGGCAGAAAGAGACAATGTTACTCCAAAAAGGTAAACAGAGAATGAATCACCGAATAATTGCTTTCGGGATCATCAATTCTTGACGTGTGATGGAGAGTTGGAAGGGGGAGTCTGAACACCTTTCACCCCCCCCCCACCACCCCCTCCAATCACATATGGCAGCAGCCACTAGACTATGGCTCAGGGGTATATTATGAAACCAGCACGGCTATGTACCTGGGTATGCCGGAGCACCCAACGGTTACGCCAGGAGTATACCAGGAGCACTCCACGGATAGGTATGGTATACTGGGAGCACCCCATAACTGGTTACACAGAAAGGCTTTATGGTTGGGAGGGGGGGTAAGAGGGACAGGGGTAGTATCCAATACTGGACACTGGGCAAGACGGCGTCCACGCTACAGGTGGTCTCCAGTACCAACTTTCTCAATCCCGTGCACTGAATCACCCTGCGCACACATCCCCCTCTTCATCCTCACAAAGCCATCCATACCTTTTTAAAGGCAACTCCTCCATACGACATGGTGCACGGCGCTCCGATCTGCCGCACACCGCGAACAGCGGCTCTCGTTGTGCCAGATCTTGGTTTCTCACTCTTTCGCACAACCTGCCCCCTCCCTCTACCATTCTATAGTCCTCTCCGCCAGTCAAAGGTCCTCCCCGCCCAAAAGCTGCCCAATGGGCCAGCCAGCAGAGCGTGCCATTCCAGGGTGCCATGACAACGGACCATACCATCCTGTTCATCAAATCGAAGGGGGTGGGTGGGAGAGGCAAATTCTTTTGGAATAGATTCACCATGAGTCGAACCAGACTCACGTCGCTTACTCATGAACTTGTACAAATAAGTGTTACACAATGCTTACGTGTATTTATTTATTTTTAACCGCTCCAATAGAAAAAAAAAGAAAAAAAAAACATTAATTCTACCAGCCATGTCATACATTCAACCCTCGAATTCCTGTGTCCTCAAGAAATAAACAAATGACACACAGAGTCCTTTATGATACAACAGGAATATTTGTCATTTAAATAAGAACTAGCAAAATTGTAATGCACCTCATTTATGACCAAGATAATTATACAAGTTAATCGTTAAGTAAATCAAATTAAGTCATCGAATTTTCAAAACTTGACACCATTTCCAATGCAGAACAATGATGTTGATAACTGATATTTGCCACACGACGACAAATTCTTCAAAAGCTTTACCCGGTCAAAATTTTTATTATAATTAACAAATTGGGCAACCCAATTTGAAGTTGCAGCGAAAAACAAGCTGAAATGAGCTAACATCCTCGTCCTCTTAATGATGACGTCATAAAACGAATATGACGTCATTGTGATGCATCAGGTTTGCGATAAATTATCTGTGCTAATGCCGGCTTGATTCCCAAGACAAAATTCAAACAGCTTGCCTAGTTTCGGAGATAATGGTAGAGACGATTTCCATTAGCGGCGATATTATGACGTCAACTTTTTTCTAGGAAGAATTTCCAAAATCAGAGATGGTTACTGCCTGCGCGTGGGCTTTCTGCATATACATGGCAAGTTTCACGAAGATCCGATGAAAACTCTGGGTTGTGAAACAAAAATGTCAAAAAAATAGTAATGACGTCATAAAAATTGATATGACGTCATAGTGATGCATCTATGTGCGTAATCATCTCTCTGCTAATGCCCTGTTCGATTCCCGCAAAACAAATTCAAACAGCTTGCCTAGTTTCGGAGATAATGGTATAGGCGATTTCCATTAGCGGCGATATTATGACGTCAACTTTTTTTCTAGGAAGAATTTCCAAAATCAGAGATGGTTACTGCCTGCGCGTGGGCTTTCTGCATATACATGGCAAGTTTCACGAAGATCGATGAAAACTCTGGGTTGTGAAACAAAAAATGTCAAAAAAATAGTAATGACGTCATAAAATTGATATGACGTCATAGTGATGCATCATATGTGCAGTAATTCATCTCTGCTAATGCCCTGTTCGATTCCCGCAAACAGAATTCAAAAAGCTTGCCTAGTTTCGAGATAATTTTTTAGGCGATTTCCATTAGCGGAGATATTTTGACGTCATAACTTTTTTTTCTCGGAGGAATTTTCAAAATCGGAGATGGTTACTGTCTGCGCAGGTATTTTTACATATATACGCCAAGTTTCAGGAAGTTTCGATGAAAACTGTAGGTGTGAAACAAAAAAGTCCACAGAAGAATAAACAACACGTGAGTAAGACTTTGAGATCTCCACGAGGATTAAAAATAACAATAATAATAATAATAAATAATAATAATAATAAAACTAACCCAGGAGTGCAACACCGCAATGATGGCCCAAATGCCCTCATTCCCTCTTTGAAGAATGGAACTGTCAAACTCCAGAATCGGGGGGACGTCCTAACCACAACACAACTGAATCTGGTGCAATAATCAAGAGATAGAGTTGGAGTTTGTACAATTATAAATTATGTATAAATATTACTCAACACCCTCCAACAAAATATATTATATAAACAGCAATCATTTTAAAAGGTCCCACCACCTCCTTTCCTGGACTCAGTGTGCAAGCACAACAAACCACCTTTACATCAACCAAGAAAATGACTACATCGCTTCATCTTTACACAGTTTGATCTGCATTTCCCACTTGGCTAGAAAAGGGCTCAACACACTGGCCAGTGTTTTATGACATGGATAATACTGTACAGTGAAACAATGAAAAAATAATAAAAATAATCTACATCGATGTTTTTGTTACGAGCCCTTACAACAGAGAAGACAATCAAAGTTAAAACAAATACATTAATCGTTACATGACATTGCCCCAAAGTGCTAAACAGGAAGATAAACATCATTTGACAATTCCAATTCTTTATTATTATTATTACTAATTAGGGTTGATAAAGGAGGATGATTTGTTGGCCTGGGGGGAGGGGAGGGGGAATAAAAAGGCTACAATAGCCAAAGGAAAAGTGAGCAAAATTAAACAAACACGAACAGGATGTGTGGCTGCATATTGAGGGGAGGGGAGAGCAGATCTGCTTCGGAAGGACAAAAGTCCACAAAAAGACGATGACAAAGTAACTATTTTACCATATACTTTGGGAAAGAGTCAAAAGGAACGCCAATACCTTTCATTGGAAAAAAAAACGTGAAACACAATGGCAGCATTAGGGTAGTTAAATTATTGAATAAACAAATGGACTTACTGTATGTATAAATAATAAATGAATCAATCAATCCAACTACGTTTTAAGTTCATGAGAGATGCTTACAGATCGCCGCATCTCTAAAATAGGTGATCATAATGGTTATTGATGGATGTGCTCGTGTGAACCCAATTATCACCAAACACAGGAACTTTCATCATGTCACACGAAGGGGCATTCACAATGAAAACCTTTACATTCCTCATGAGAATCCAATCAAATCCCATGAACAATTTCAATTTTTGGGAGCGTCGTCGGCAGGCAACGCAATCAATTTAAACTTCTGTCTGTCCAATGATGTGCGTCATGTGCCAACAGGTGACGTGTAGAATTTCATGCGTTTTATGTGGACTCGACATTCTCAACTACGTTTGACAATGTTCCACATTCTTATAAGAACTAAAACAACTTGGAGTACAATGAAACCAGGCTCACACTATGCAGATCCAGTGACACGCAAGGATCCCCTTACATTAGGGAGATGGTCATCGGGATGGCGGTGTAGAAATGTTTTGTCACAAAGGATCAAAAATAATAATCATCGTATGTGTCATATCAGAGCATTTAAATGACAATTATAGTCGACCATATAAAGCAACCTTAAAGTCAAACAAAAGTTTCCTTACAAAGAAAATCAACGTAATAAGCAATTAGGCCTATAAAGCCTGTGTAATGGTTGCCAACATATGGTGTTTGTCCGTGCTCTATCCCTTTTGAAATAACTCGTGCCAAACAAGGAAGCAGCATGTACCGTTTTTGAAGTCTTGGGTAGACTCGACCCCGATTCAAACCACCGACCTCCCGGACCCACGAGGAGCGCTCTGACCCGTACACCACCAAGGCTGGTGAATCGATATCCTTCATCAGAAGAATATTATATTGTTTAACAATGACTTACTGGATCATTAACATGTTAAGATACCCTCGACATCATAAACGTGAAAGAGTAAATTAAGCAGAGAGCCTCTTCAGATATAAAAAGGGAGACTAATATAAATTATGTTCACCTGTTCAAGACAGTGGAAAGGAGAGATCACCTGTTTGCATTTTGTCGATTCGGCAATGTGAAGTACAAGAAACATCTACAAGTTTGAGTAGCATTTATAATAAATGCATCTCAAAAATTAGGCTATTCCCACGATGTAGAAAGCAAACGTCTACAAAATATGTCATAACTATCCCAAAGTGTGGGAGAATACACAAGAAACAAAAGGAATGAGACTCCCTCGTAATCACCTCCTGTCAATGCATAAAGTCCTGTTCCTCCATCCTTCCTCATAGCTTCGTCGAGCTATTCCTGGAATCAATCTGTAGCTCGACAGTACCCTGTGGCAGCCATAATCTTCCTCAGATATATCTGCTTCTCGATGCGCTACACAATATTCTAGATGTGGCCTCACTAAATTCCTGTACAACGTTAACACACCTCTCTTGATTTATAAATGATCCCCTCTGAATACAACCGAAACCTATTTACTTTACCGATAGCTGCCTGGCACACCTCCCATACCTATTACACCCCCAATCCTTCTCCAATGTGACACGCTCCAAAATTACCCTTACATCCTGTAATCTCTATTTTCATTATTCTTACCCATCCCCAGCACCTTACAATTCTTTATGTTAAACTCTATCGAGCAATATATTAATGGATCGATGCTTTGATTTAGCTTATATCTATAGATTTCATTTATGTACACACTCCCTTCCCCACGAGGTACCGTGATACTGATAGGCCCATGCATGCTAAGGTTGCATTCCTGAAATACACCCAAACATAAGGTATAATAGGTGCACACAAACGTGCTTTGGCAAAAACAACGAGAAACACGTACATCAAGCATGTTCAAATTGGTGAGGAGAGGGTAGAAAGAATAAGAAAGCAACCTACACGTCGATTTATCCATGAGAGTGTAACCCGATCGCATGAGAGTCCTGGGTTCACGAGACCTTGTCATAGCAACGCAGCCGAGACGAGCATCGCTTCACCTGTTCGGAAAGATTGTTTTGAACATCTTCGGAAGACTTGTATACAAATTGCATCTTTACAACCTGGTATTGTCAATTAAATCACTTATTTGGGGTGAGGATAACAATATTGCTAATTTATAAAGTCGCGTCTCATAGCTAAGTCGAGCTAGCCCTGGAATTAAGCTAGCAAATCGACAAGCTTTGGTTCTGAAATTGGAAAAATGTATGGAATCTAAGCCGACATCACACATGCCCAGAGTAGATAGATAATTAATTTACTCTTTCTGCATGTCTGGCATTCAAACAAAATTAAAATCATTCCAAAACAGGAAACGAAGTTTTATTGGATTTTGGATATGGACACAAACAGGCAGGAAGAACTTATGCAATGTGTTACACAAGGTGGTGTACTAGCCGCTGTGTCAACCGCGGGAAACTTCTGAAAAGAAAAAAAGAAGAAAAAAGAGATGACTCTTTCTCCAGCTTTATAACCTTAATTATATTTATTTATGACTTGAATTATATACTTTAACACTGTCAAACACAAATCGACTTCTTGGCACTTCCAAAAACCTTCCTTTTAAGAGTACTTGGGCAAAATATTCATGCTTCCCCATGCCATGAGGGAAGAGTAATGAGATTCAGCAGACATTTGCAGCAGTGCCTACCGCCGTTTGTCTCGTGCAAACGCACAGCAACAGTTGAAAAGACCCTTTTCTTTGACACATGTAGCATGGAGGAGGTGTGGTGTCCATGCTTATTGTCTAGACTTCACAAAAGTGAATAAAACACAAAGGTGGGTAAAGACAAATTGCTCAATTGATGATCTTCAAACAGCTTTGAGCAGTGTGCACGTGGTGGCTACCATTACATCCCCAATTAATCCCACCCTTGGGGCATCAACGAGAAGGAAGCTTTTGACTCGAGTTCTTCACAACTGGTTGGTTAGGGCCTGACGTTCGACTAAAGGCAACTTCGGCAGAAATCATAATTGGCACGGTGTGCGTGATTAACTCGCCTACTCTTCACGAAACTCCATACATCTAACATCCACCAAATAAGGCTGCAGAGAGACCCCGGCTTGACATCCATCCGAGGGACGGCGCCCTTCGTGATGCAATGGCGAGCCTGCGACACCAATCAGAGTGTTAGTCAGGTCGGGAATCTAACCTGCTCGAAAGGTAAAATCTGTTACCTGCATACAGTACTGTACTGTCAGAACTGGTGCCAAGCCTTTTGCAGACCAATAAGTGACCTGCCCTCCAATGTGGCTCAAGTGAGGTGAGGTGAAGGCAAAATGATCGTGAATGATAAATCCATGGCTTAGCTCACAAGTCATTCCTTTTTATGAATACCAAGCAGAGTGTGAAGAAATACAAGACAAAGCACCATTAGCTCTGTTTGCCCAAGCGTATCCGTGCAAATTGCCTTTAAAGAGGCTTCTTGTGTACATTTCAGGAAGTTCCGATGGGAACACCCTAAACATAGCCGGAGTTAGATTGCTTAGTCAGATCATTAATGCTCACCGGCCTTTGTTGAGATGGAATGATAAATGCTCAAAATAGAATGACTCGACTTGTGTTAAAGAATTTAGTGGGAAGCAAGCTAAATACAAAAAGGTGTCATTGCACATACATTTGGAATTGAAAGAGTACGCACGATATTAAAACAACGATCTTTGGTCACATTTACCTCTTCACCAGACGAAGGTCATAACTGGTAGAACTTTAACAAAAATTTCCTTGAGAATCACATCCAAAGCAGGAAGGAATCTGAACCATCCCAAGCGAGCACACCGACGTCGTCAACATTGGAATAGTCGCAAGAGGATTTCCGACGTTGTGGTCAATGGTGGTCCAATGGACAAAATTACGTTACCCCCAACATCAGTGTGTTGGTAGGATGCAGTCTGTCAAAAAAAAAGAGTTGATCACTTGCATCAAGATGCCTACATGCATTATCTATGACGTCATTCTAGATGGAGTTTGGATCACTAATCGGTCGAGTTGGCAAGAAGTCTAACGCCCAAGTTTTTCATAAAGGCCACTTTACAAAAAAATTCTAATTAGAGAAAAGATGTCATCTTTTGTTTTAATCTACTATCTCAAAGCCGACATGGAAAGCAGTCATTTATTCGGGAGAAACTTTTTGAATTTTTTTTTGTTAACATCTCAAATGTGTAATAGGACCATAAAAGGAAGCTAAAAATGTTGGTTTGGTAGAGTCCTGGAGGGGGGGGGTGACGGAACCCTCTAGATACTTGACTGGAGGTTTACAAATTTACTTAATTGACATCTCTTGTCCCTTGATCTCGAGTTCAATCATATTTTAAGTTAAGTTTGTTACTTCCATAGGGTGAGCAGGAAGTTTTTAAATGTTCAATTATGACACTTTTTGGCAAAGATCAGATAAGATGGAAGTTGCAAAAAATAAGTTAAAACTTGTTCATTCAAAGTGGGATGTTGCTTTGTGTGTACACGAGTGCAAAGCACCTGCTCCATAATTCTCAATGAAAACGAACGCAGTCGGTATATTAGTCATCTGACTGTAAAGGGAATCAATAAGTAGCAGTGAGTTGCTCAATGGTTTATCGAGTGCGCGTAGGAGGGAAGATAAGAACTATATTGATCGTGCTTTGACCTTCAGTACATTTTGATAAAAGTTCATAAACAGGACAGCTTCGACAAGACAAGAAGAATGCTTACATTGTGCATTAAAACAGAGAAGAGATGAGCCACACTGTAGGTTCTTTCAAAAGGCGTCAATTATTCCCGGCTTGCCAGGTCAGGTTTTTGCACAAGTCTTTCACGAACCGGCTGGCCAAGCCTGACGTTCAAACAACAGGAAGCTGCAAGTTGTTCTGGGTGGTGGGGACGACTCGCCTTCTTGATCTTCAACATCCACCGACTAATGATGGAAGGCGGGATGTCCGGCTTAACGTCCGTCCGAGGGACAGGCACTTTGCGATGAAATCAATGCCCTGCCTGTGAAACAGTCAACTCAACAGTTTAGAGTTGGGTCAAGAATCAAACTCAGTTAGATGTGGTACCACTGGACCATCCTCTCGCACTAGGAGATACGGACGAGTCATCTTAGTGGCAACTATTGTCAGAGAATTAAGCAGTTTTCTGAGGCTCAATACTGAATGCGTGTTATGAATACAATCCGTGTGAATTCAATTTTTTTTTAAGTTGCATCACATACAAATGCCATTTTTCAAGTACCCATCATAGAAAAGGTGAGTGACAATCTGTGGATGAGAGCACTTTTCTACAATTTCCAAAATTCTTTCAAATGTGATTTTTAGAAAATAAGTTTTTTTTTGTTTGGAGTTCAGGTCATGCATGCACTGGCAATAGCACAATGAAACATCGCGTGCTGGATTACAGGAGCAGAGTTAAGCCATTTAGGCAAACACACACACACACACACACACACACACACACAACAACAACAAAGTAGATGACAACTGCCGGAAATTCAGTTGTACATTCTCTCGAATGGATGCAAAAAAGAACGACATCAAGTTATCATGTACATAGCTTGAAGCTGCAGGTTGTGCACGAGTGACGAGCGAATTGCTTAATTAGGCAGTTTTGAGGGTCTCGTCTTGTCATGTGCATTTTTTGCAGCCAGTTATGCACGAACTGTTTGTGTTCTGAATAGTGTTTAATCAGAAGAACTTGCACAAGGCAGAACTGATATGGTATGATTCCAATCTAAGATGTACTCCATGATAACTGCTATGTTTATGAATGATTACATCACTTGTGAGACATATCCTCAGCACGTGATTAAAATTTCTGAGACCAGGTCATCTATGTGAAGGATTGGGGGCAGGGGGGGGAAGTTGTGGAATCATTAATTTAAGTGAAAAAAAAAACAAGCGACTCACCAGACAGCTCCTGAATACTACGAGTAGTGATAACTTGCAATTAGAAGCCATTTTGTATCTATCAAGCACCGGGGCACAGAATGCGTGCCGATTTAGTGTAGCATTATGTACCATGACCTCAAGCAATTGCAACAAAAACTCTCACTTCCGTCACACCAAGGAAGGTGTCCTATACGACATTAAAAAGTCTGAAGAAATCCTGCGAGGAAAGTCTGAAATCAGTACATTTAATTTTTTTTAAGATTGTGAGAAAGCATATGAAGGAACTCAGACACCATGCTTTAGGAGATGCTGATCTCATTGTGCAGAAGGCTATGGAGTCTGCTATGGGTCCACACAGATTGTCCTGGTCGGGTTGTCAAATGGTGTGGAAGGAGAAGACATACCTTTGTATCCTGTCTGGACCCTTTAAATTTAAAACTGTGGCTGCCCCTCACCGATGCAAGAAACAATGTTTTTTCGCGAGCTCATCAATGGCCTGTTCAGGTTTTCC
>CM068963.1:16406894-16419533 GCA_035128595.1 Eptatretus atami
AAAGCAGAGAGAGATGTTGCAATGAGAGGTGTAAGTGATAAATAAAAAGACAAAGTGAATAATTATCAAAGCTGCGAAACAGAAGAGAATGTAAAATAGCCTTTCCCGCATGATGGGATAAAAACCATCGGACAATCACCGAATTACAATCATGGTGTCACTTGGAGGTTTTGACAACATAAAACTATGAATGTGCGTGTGTGCGTCTCGGTGGTCGGTTGGTGTCTCCATTTTCAGGTTTGAGAGATGGGACGGAGTCCTCCCAGGACTCAAACATCCACCTCCATTTCGGTAAGGGATCACATTGGGTCATGGACCAAGCTGTTCAACTTTGTTGTTCTCAGAGTTTTATTCGAGGGCTCTTTCAGGATAGTCACCGACCGCGGTCCTACCTCCCATTGCAGTTTGTTTTGTGGTAATATTCCTGGGAATAGTTAACACAATCCCAGCGAGGTTCTTTATTACTCATGTCGCTCCAATTATCACTGTAACAATTTTGATGCGCTCTTCAGCTTCCAAGATCTCTTGATCTCATCTCATCTCATTTGTGAGGTCCTGGTATGTGTGTGAGTGAGAGTGTGAGTGGAACAGAAGGAATCTCAGGAAATATTTTTGTGGCAGACTCAAAAGCAAGAGGTGAAGGTTCAAAGGGAAGAATTCATGGGGGGGTGGGGGGGCACAGGGAAGGAGTAAGCCTTTTTAAAAGGTGCAAAGGAGGTGGGAGTGGTTCATACGAGATGCCATGGTGGATTAACTGGCAGAAAGAGACAATGTTACCACAAAAGGTAAACAGAGAATGAATCACCGAATAATTGCTTTCGAGATATCAATTTCTTGACGTGTGATGGAGAGTTGGAAGGGGGAGTCTGAACACCTTTCACCCCCCCCCCACCACCACCCCTCCAATACCATATGGAGCAGACCCTAGACTATGGCTCAGGGGTATATTATGGAACCCAGCACGGCTATGTACCTGGGTATGCGGGAGCACCCCACGGTTACGCCAGGAGTATACCAGGAGCACTCCACGGATAGGTATGGTATA
This sequence comes from Eptatretus atami, assembly GCA_035128595.1. Taxonomy (NCBI): domain Eukaryota; kingdom Metazoa; phylum Chordata; class Myxini; order Myxiniformes; family Myxinidae; genus Eptatretus; species Eptatretus atami. Next base: position 16,407,940 of record CM068963.1, read on the forward strand.
CTGGGAGCACCCCATAACTGGTTACACAGAAAGGCTTTATGGTTGGGAGGGGGGTAAGAGGGACAGGGGTAGTATCCAAATACTGGAACCTGGGCAAGACGGCGTCCACGCTACAGGTGGTCTCCAGTACCAACTTTCTCAATCCCGTGCACTGAATCACCCTGCGCACACATCCCCTCTTCATCCTCACAAAGCCATCCATACCTTTTTAAAGGCAACTCCTCCATACGACATGGTGCACGGCGCTCCGATCTGCCGCACACCGCGAACAGCGGCTCTCGTTGTGCCAGATCTTGGTTTCTCACTCTTTCGCACAACCTGCCCCCTCCCTCTACCATTCTATAGTCCTCTCCGCCAGTCAAAGCGCCCCCGCCCAAAAGCTGCCCAATGGGCCAGCCAGCAGAGCGTGCCATTCCAGGGTGCCATGACAACGGACCATACCATCCTGTCATCAAATCGAAGGGGGTGGGTGGGAGAGCAAATTTTTTGGAATAGATTCACCATGAGTCGAACAGACTCACGTCGCTTACTCATGAACTTGTACAAATAAGTGTTACAAATGCTTACGTGTATTTATTTATTTTTAACCGCTCCAATAGAAAAAAAAAGAAAAAAAAAAAACATTAATTCTACCAGCCATGTCATACATTCAACCCGATCGAATCCTGGTTGTCCTCAAGAAATAAACAAATGACACACAACAGAGTCCTTTATTGATACAACAGGAATATTTGATCATTTAAAATAGAACTAGCAAAATTGTAATGCACCTCATTTATGACCAAGATAATTAATACAAGTTAATCGTTAAGTAAATCAAATTAAGTCATCGAATTTTCAAAACTTGACACCATCTCTCACCATGATGTTGATAACTGATATTTGCCACACGACGACAAATTCTTCAAAAGCTTTACCCGGTCAAGATTTTTATTATAATTAACCAATGGGCAACCCAATTTGAAGTTGCAGCAAAAACAAGCTGAAATGAGCTAACATCCTCGTCCTCTTAATGATGACGTCATAAAAACGAATATGACATCATTGTGATGCATCAGGTTTGCGATAATTATCTGTGCTAATGCCCAGCTTGATTCCCGCAAAACAATTCAAACAGCTTGCCTAGTTTCGGAGATAATGGTAGAGGCGATTTCCATAGCGGCGATATTATGACGTCAACTTTTTTTCTAGGAAGAATTTCCAAAATCGGAGTGGTTACTGCCTGCGCGTGGGCTTTCTGCATATACATGGCAAGTTTCACGAAGATCCGATGAAAACTCTGGGTTGTGAAACAAAAAATGTCAAAAAAATAGTAATGACGTCATAAAATTGATATGACGTCATAGTGATGCATCATATGTGCGGTAATTCATCTCTGCTAATGCCCTGTTCGATTCCCGCAAACAGAATTCAAAAAGCTTGCCTAGTTTCAGAGATAATTTTTTAGGCGATTTCCATTAGCGGAGATATTTTGACGTCATAACTTTTTTTTCTAGGAGGAATTTTCAAAATCGGAGATGGTTACTGTCTGCGCAGGGTATTTTTACATATATACGCCAAGTTTCAGGAAGTTTCGATGAAAACTGTAGGATGTGAAACAAAAAAGTCCACAAGAACAACAACGTGAGTAAGACTTGGAGATCCTCCACGAGGATCTTAAAAATAAATAATAATAATAATAAAACTAACCCAGAGGTGCAACACCGCAATGATGGCCCAAATGCCCTCATTCCCTCATTTGAAGAATGGAACCGTCAAACTCCCAGAATCGCGGGTGGACGTCCTAACCACAACACAACTGAATCTGGTGCAATAATCAAGAGATAGAGTCTGCGCGATTGTTGTTACAATTATAAATTATGTATAAATATTACTCAACACCCCTCCAACAAACTAATATATATAAACAGCAATCATTTTAAAAGGGTCCCACCACCTCCTTTCCTGGGACTCAGTGTGCAAGCACAACAAACCACCTTTACATCAACCAAAGAAAATGACTACCATCGCTTCATCTTACACAGTTTGATTCTGCCATTTCCCACTTGGCTAGAAAAGGGCTCAACACACTGGCCAGAGTGTTTTATGACATGGATAATACTGTACAGTGAAACAATGAAAAAATAATAATAATAATCTACATCGATGTTTTTGTTACGAGCCCTTACAACAGGAAAGACAATCAAAGTTAAAACAAATACATTAATCGTTACATGACATTGCCCCAAAAGTGCTAAAACAGGAAGATAAACATCATTTGACAATTCCAATTCTTTATTATTATAACTAGATTAGGGTTGATAAAGGAGGATGATTTGTTGGCCTGGGGGGGAGGGGAGGGGGGAATAAAAAGGCTACAATAGCCAAAGGAAAAGTGAGCAAAATTAAACAAACACGAACAGGATGTGTGGTGCATATTGAGGGGAGGGGAGGGGGAGCAGATCTGCTTCGGAAGGACAAAAGTCCACAAAAAGACGATGACAAAGTAACTATTTAACCATATACTTTGGGAAACGAGTCAAAAGGAACGGCGCAATACCTTTCATTGGAAAAAAAAAACGTGAAAAACACAATGGCAGCATTAGGGGTAGTTAAATTATTGAAATAAACAAATGGACTTACTGTATGTATAAATAATAAATGAATCAATCAATCCAACTACGTTTTAAGTTCATGAGAGATGCTTACAGATCGCCGCATCTCTAAAAATAGGTGATCATAATGGTTATTGATGGATGTGCTCCGTGTGAACCCAATTATCACCAACACAAGGCAACTTTCATCATGTCACACGAAGGGGCATTCACAATGAAAACCTTTACATTCCTCATGAGAATCCAATCAAAATCCCATGAACAATTTCAATTTTTGGGAGCGTCGTCGGCAGGCAACGCAATCAATTTAAACTTCTGTCTGTCCCCAATGATGTGCGTCGATGTGCCAACAGGTGACGTGTAGAATTTCATGCGTTTTATGTGGACTCGACATTCTCAACTACGTTTGACAATGTTCCACATTCTTATAAGAACTAAAACAACTTGGAGTACAATGAAACCAGGCTCACACTATGCAGATCCAGTGACCACGCAAGGATCCCCTTACATTAGGGAGATGGTCATCGGGATGGCGGTGTAGAAAATGTTTTGTCACAAAGGATCAAAAATAATAAATCATCGTATGTGTCATATCAGAGCATTTAAATGACAATTATAGTCGACCCATATAAAGCAACCTTAAAGTCAAACAAAAGTTTCCTTACAAAGAAAATCAACGTAATAAGCAATTAGGCCTATAAAGCCTGTGTAATGGTTGCCAACATATGGTTGTTTGTCCGTGCTCTATCCCTTTTGAAATAACTCGTGCCAAACAAGGAAGCAGCATGTACCGTTTTTGAAGTCTTGGGTACGACTCGACCCCGATTCAAACCACCGACCTCCCGGACCCACGGAGGACGCTCTGACCCGTACACCACCAAGGCTGGTGAATCGATATCCTTCATCGAGAAGAATATTATATTGTTTAACAATGACTTACTGGTATCATTAACATGTTAAGATACCCTCGACATCATAAACGTGAAAGAGTAAATTAAGCAGAGAGCCTCTTCAGATATAAAAAGGGAGACTAATATAAATTATGTTCACCTGTTCAAGACAGTGGAAAGGAGAGATCACCTGTTTGCATTTTGTCGATTCGGCAATGTGAAGTACAAGAAACATCTACAAGTTTGAGTAGCATTTATAATAAAAATGCATCTCAAAAAATTAGGCTATTCCCACGATGTAGAAAGCAAACGTCTACAAAATATGTCATAACTATCCCAAAAGTGTGGGAGAATACACAAGAACACAAAAGGAATGAGATCCCCTCGTAATCACCTCCTGTCCAATGCATAAAGTCCTGTCTCCTCCATCCGTTCCTCATAGCTTCGTCGAGCTATTCCTGGAATCAATCTCGTAGCTCGACAGTACCCTGTGGCAGCCATAATCTTCCTCAGATATATCTGCTTCTCGATGCGCTACACAATATTCTAGATGTGGCCTCACTAAATTCCTGTACAACGTTAACACCACCTCTCTTGATTTATAAATGATCCCCCTCTGAATACAACCGAAAACCCTATTTACTTTACCGATAGCTGCCTGGCACACCTCCCATACCTATTACCACCCCCAAATCCTTCTCCAATGTGACACGCTCCAAAATTACCCCTTACATCCTGTAATCTCTATTTTCATTATTCTTACCCATCCCCAGCACCTTACAATTCTTTATGTTAAACTCTATCGAGCAATATATTAATGGATCGATGCTTTGATTTAGCTTAATACTATAGATTTCATTTATGTACACCACTCCCTTCCCCACGAGGTACCGTGATACTGATAAGGCCCATGCAATGCTAAGGTTGCATTCCTGAAATACACCCAAACATAAGGTATAATAGGTGCACCACAAACGTGCTTTGGCAAAAACAACGAGAAACACGTACATCAAGCATGTTCAAATTGGTGAGGAGAGGGTAGAAAGAATAAGAAAGCAACCTACACGTCGATTTATCCCAATGAGAGTGTAACCCGATCGCATGAGAGTCCTGGGTTCACGAGACCTGTGTCATAGCAACGCAGCCGAGACGAGCATCGCTTCACCTGTTCGGAAAGATTGTTTTGAACATCTTCGGAAGACTTGTATACAAATTGCATCTTTACAACCTGGTATTGTCAATTAAATCACTTATTTGGGGGTGAGGATAACAATATTGCTAATTTATAAAGTCGCGTCTCATAGCTAAGTCGAGCTAGCCCTGGAATTAAGCTAGCAAATCGACAAGCTTTGGTTCTGAAATTGGAAAAATGTATGGAATCTAAGCCCGATCACACATGCCCAGAGTAGATAGATAATTAATTTACTCTTTCTGCATGTCTGGCATTCAAACAAAATTAAAAATCATTCCAAAACAGGAAACGAAGTTTTATTGGATTTTGGATATGGACACAAACAGGCAGGAAGAACTTATGCAATGTGTTACACAAGGTGGTGTACTAGACGCTGTGTCAACCGCGGGAAACTTCTGAAAAGAAAAAAAAGAAGAAAAAAAGAGATGACTCTTTCTCCAGTCTTTATAACCTTAATTATATTTTATTTTATGACTTGAATTATATACTTTAACACTGTCAAACACAAATCGACTTCTTGGCACTTCCAAAAACCTTCCTTTTAAGAGTACTTGGGCAAAATATTCATGCTTCCCCCATGCCATGAGGGAAGAGTAACTGAGATTCAGCAGACAATTGCAGCAGTGCCTACCGCCGTTTGTCTCGTGCCAAACGCACAGCAACAGTTGAAAAGACCCTTTTCTTTGACACATGTAGCATGGAGGAGGTGTGGTGTCCATGCTTATTTGTCTAGACTTCACAAAAGTGAATAAAACACAAAAGGTGGGTAAATGACAAATTGCTCAATTGATGATCTTCAAACAGCTTTGAGCAGTGTGCACGTGGTGGCTACCATTACATCCCCAATTAATCCCACCACTTGGGGCATCAACCGAGAAGGAAGCTTTTGACTCGAGTCTTTCACAACTGGTTGGTTAGGGCCTGACGTTCGACTAAAGGCAACTTCGGCAAGAAATCATAATTGGCTTACGGTGCTGGTGATAACTCGCCTACTCTTCACGAAACTCCATACATCTAACATCCACCAAATAAGGCTGGCAGACGAGACACCCGGCTTGACATCCATCCGAGGGACGGCGCCCTTCGTGATGCAATGGCGAGCCTGCGAAGCACCAATCGAGTGGTTTATAGTCAGGTCGGGAATCTAACCTGCCCGAAAGGTAAAATCTGTTACCTGCATACAGTACTGTACTGTCAGAACTGGTGCCAAGCCTTTTGCAGACCAATAAGTGACCTGCCCTCCAATGTGGCTCAAGTGAGGTGAGGTGAAGGCAAAATGATCGTGAATGATAAATCCATGGCTTAGCTCACAAGTCATTCCTTTTTATGAATACCAAGCAGAGTGTGAAGAAATACAAGACAAAGCACCATTAGCTCTGTTTGCCCAAGCGTATCCGTGCAAATTGCCTTTAAAGAGGCTTCTTGTGTACATTTCAGGAAGTTCCGATGGGAACACCCTAAACATAGCCGGAGTTAGATTGCTTAGTCAGATCATTAATGCTCACCGGCCTTTGTTGAGATGGAATGATAAATGCTCAAAATAGAATGACTCGACTTGTGTTAAAGAATTTAGTGGGAAAGCAAGCTAAATACAAAAAAAGGTGTCATTGCACATACATTTGGAATTGAAAGAGTACGCACGATATTAAAACAACGATCTTTGGTCACATTTACCTCTTCACCAGACGAAGGTCATAAACTGGTAGAACTTTAACCAAAAATTTCCTTGAGAATCACATCCAAAGCAGGAAGGGAATCTGAACCATCCCAAGCGAGCACACCGACGTCGGCTCAACATTGGAATAGTCGCAAGAGGATTTCCGACGTTGGGTCAATGGTGGTCCAATGGACAAAATTACGTTATCCCCAACATCAGTGTGTTGGCTAGGATGCAGTCTCGGTCAAAAAAAAAGAGTTGATCACTTGCATCAAGATGCCTACATGCATTATCTATGACGTCATTCTAGATGGAGTTTGGATCACTAATCGGTCGAGTTGGCCAAAGAAGTTAACGGCCCAAGTTTTTCATCAACAGGCCACTTTACAAAAAATAAATTCTAATTAGAGAAAAGATGTCATCTTTTGTTTTAATCTACTATCTCAAAAGCCGACATGGAAAGCAGTCATTTATTCGGGAGAAACTTTTTGAATTTTTTTTTGTTAACATCTCAAATGTGTAATAGGACCATAAAAGGAAGCTAAAAATGTTGGTTTGGTAGAGTCCTGGGAGGGGGGGGGTGTACGGATACCCTCCATAGATACTTGACTAGGAGGTTTACAAATTTCACTTAAATTGACATCTCTTGTCCCTTGATCTCAGAGTTCAATCATATTTTAAGTTAAGTTTGTTACTTCCATAGGGTGAGCAGGAAGTTTTTAAATGTTCAATTATGACACTTTTTGGCAAAAGATCAGATAAGATGGAAGTTGCAAAAAAATAAGTTAAAACTTATGTTCATTCAAAGTGGGATGTTGCTTTGTGTGTACACGAGTGCAAAGCACCTGCTCCATAATTCTCAATGAAAAACGAACCGAGTCGGTATATTAGTCATCTGACTGTAAAGGGAATCAATAAAGGTAGCAGTAGAGTTGCTCAATGGTTTATCGAGTGCGCGTAGGAGGGAAGATAAGAACTATATTGATCGTGCTTTGGACCTTTCAGTACATTTTGATAAAAGTTCATAAACAGGACAGCTTCGACAAGACAAGAAGAATGCTTACATTGTGCATTAAAACAGAGAAGAGATGAGCCACTACCTGTAGGTTCTTTCAAAAGGCGTCAATTATTCCCGGCTTGCCAGGTCAGGTTTTTGCACCAAGTCTTTCACGAACCGGCTGGCCAAGCCTGACGTTCAAACAACAGGAAGCTGCAAGTTGTTCTGGGTGGTGGGGACGACTCGCCTACTCTTTGGATCTTCAACATCCACCGACTAATGATGGAAGGCGGGATGTCCGGCTTAACGTCCGTCCGAGGGACAGGGCACTTTGCGATGAAATCAATGCCCTGCCTGTGAAACAGTCAACTCAACAGTTTAGAGTTGGGTCAAGAATCAAACTCGGTTAGATGTGGTACCACTGGACCATCCTCTCGCACTAGGAGATACGGACGAGTCATCTTAGTGCAAACTATTGTCAGAGAATTAAGCAGTTTTTCTGAGGCTCAATACTGAATGCGTGTTTATGAATACAACTCCGTGTGAATTCAATTTTTTTTAGTTGCATACATAAATGCCATTTTTCAAGTACCATCATAGAAAAAGGTGAGTGACAATCTGTGGATGAGAGCACTTTTCTACAATTTCCAAAATTCTTTCAAATGTGATTTTTAGAAAATAAGTTTTTTTTTTGTTTGGAGTTCAGGTCATGCATGCACTGGCAATAGCACAATGAAACATCGCGTGCTGGATTACAGGAGCAGAGTTAGCCATTTAGGCAACAAACACACACACACACACCACACACACACACACACACACACACACACCAAAGTAGAGACAACTGCCGGAAATTCAGTTGTACAATCTCTCTGAATGGATGCAAAAAACAGAAACGACATCCAGTTATCATGTACATAGCTTGAAGCTGCAGGTTGTGCAACGAGTGACGAGCGAATTGCTTAATTAGGCAGTTTTGAGGGTCTCGTCTTTGTCATGTGCATTTTTTGCAGCCAGTTATGCACGAACTGTTTGTGTTCTGAATAGTGTTTAATCAGAAGAACTTGCACAAGGCAGAACTGATATGGTATCGATTCCAATCTAAGATGTATCCATGATAACTGCTATGTTTATGAATGATTACATCACTTGTGAGACATATCTCAGCACGTGATTAATAATTCTGAGACCAGGTCATCTATGTGAAGGATTGGGGGCAGGGGGGGGAAGTTGTGGAATCATTAATTTAAGTGAAAAAAAAAAACAAAGCGACTCACCAGACAGCTCCCTGAATACTACGAGTAGTGATAACTTGCAATTAGAAGCCATTTTGTATCTATCAAGCACGGGGCACAGAATGCGTGCCGATTTAGTGTAGGCATTATGTACCATGACCTCAAGCAAATTGCAACAAAAACTCTCACTTCCGTCACACCAAGGAAGGTGTCCTATACGACATTAAAAAGTCTGAAGAAATCCTGCGAGGGGAAAGTCTTGAAATCAGTACATTTAATTTTTTTTTAAGATTGTGAGAAAGCATATGAAGGAACTCAGACACACCATGCTTTAGGAGATGCTGATCTCATTGTGCAGAAGGCTATGGAGTCTGCTATGGTCACCAACAGTGTCCTGGTCGGCAATGTGACAGACATCCTTATTAAACTGCTGCCATGCAAGATTCGAGTCTCATGGCCTGTAGTTCCACCGAGAGCCCTAGAAGATCAAAAAGAACCCTCGCAACTGGACCATCAAGGTAGTCAAGGAACAGCTTGATCCCGACATCTGCAAACACATACCCTTCATGGATGTGACAACATCTCGCCTCGACGGGATTGGGAAAGGAGATTCCTTCAATAAGTTCAAGATGAGCAGTCACTTCTGTGAGCAAGCCAAAGTGTTTGATGCACAGTCAGCTTCCACTGATGATGATATAGCTGCAGGAGAGAAAGCTTTGGTGATCCTCTACAATGGGAAACCCAGTGAAAAGCTAGACTGTGGCACAAGCGGTTCTGTGAGAAGGTGGCTTTCAGCATCTCACATTCAACCACAGAGCTTACCACCTACTTCAGCAGCAACAAAGTACCATAGCTTCCATGTATACTTTCAGGTTCAAGAGCATAAGGGATCTAGGGATGGACTCCTTCCAAGAGTTGGGATGGTAGGAGAGCGACGAGGGGCTCTCCCTCTCCAGATAGACCTAGCTCCTCCTCCTAAGGAGCTGCTGTCGGTCTTCAGGTGCAACTGCCAGACTGACTACAGCAGCTTGAGGTGTACATGCAAGACATAATGTTGAGTGTACTCCTGCTTGTGGAAACTGCAGAGGATCTGGTTGTACAAACGCAACACAGTTGGCATTTGGTGAACATGAAGACGACATTTTTGACTGATGAATGCATCTTGTACATCGATGCAGGTTACCCATGGTGGAGAGACTGGGTGTCAGAGGAACAGAAAAGGATTTTGAGATTGGTCATAACCAAAACAGGTCCCAGCTTGATGGGCAGGAACTGGATGGAGAAGCCGATATTGAATTGGTCAGAAATTAGGCAGGGTGTGGAGGCACCATACAGCCAGAGAATCATGTGGGGATTACAAGTCATGGCAGATAGTGAGACCCAGAAGCTTGTACAGTGGGGGACAAGGGCAAAGCCCCAAAGCAAGCCTGATAAAGAAATACAAGGATTTGTTTTTTAATATACAATGTCGAGGATCGTAGAAGAGCTAACACACAGAATGTATAACGAGGGGAGCAGGAGACGAGAGGGGCAAGAGAGATAAGCACAAAACAGTGGGGAACAGAGACATTCGGAGATATGTGGAAGGGAGAGGGATGGGGCAGGGTTCACGGGGTATCCAAGTCCTTACACGACAGGGACTTTCAGGAAGGAAAGCAGGGAATTTGAAGGAGGCAGGTTTAGAGTGGATTAACGAGGGTAGAAACGATCATGGTTTTGGATGCGGGAAGATAAGAGATGGTGGTGAACAGCTGTTTTGAAGACCTGGTGGGAAGAGTGGGATGGAAGTGTGGGAGTATGGAGGTGTGGAGGGGGAATGCCTTTGCACGGAAAAAAAGAAAAGCACAAAAAAAATGATTGCAAGATGAAATGGGAGGCCACGCTGTATCTCGATTTACAGTTTTTACCAGAAAGTGGGTTGCTGGGCGACCTTGAGCTCCGCGCTCGAATCGGGGGATGTGGGTGGGGGAGGAGGAGAAGAGAGAGTAGAGAAGGAGGAGAGGAGACACAACCCAAAGACAGGAGATACCAATGATCCTAAAGGCCTTGGTTCCACAGCGGTGAAGCGAAAAAAGTGAGGTGGAGCACCAGCCAGAAGGGAGAGCAGTTACTCAATCAAGTCGCGGACAAAAGCTTTGTATGTGGTGAGGAGCGCAGATGTGCCAAGGAATGTTTGCACAATGGAGGATGCTCAGTCGATGACTGCTTGGAGCAGCTTGGAAATGTGCCTTTACCAGAAAGATCATGGCAGATAGTGAGACCCAGAAGCTTGAATGAAAGGACTTCGAGGAGGATTTGTTGAGAAAGTATATGGGGGGGGGTTCTAAACGGTCCTTTCGGAGAGACATAATGATGAGTGAATTTTTCAGGATTGAAAAATATGTTCCAAGTGTTGGACCAGCTTGTGATTTTATCCAGATCTGCAGAGAGCGAAGAGGCTGCTGCTTGCCAGTCTGAGGGATGACAAATGGTATGGCAGAGGGTAAAGAGATAAAGCAAAGAGATAAAGCAAAGAGATAAAGAGATCATTCATCAGCAAAGAGATAAAGAGGATTTTTCCGAGTCAGAGAGATCATTGATGAAAACCAGAAAAAAGTACAGGGTCCAGAACACTGCCTTGAGGAACTCCAGCCTGGACAAGAAGAGGGGGACGAGAGATTTCCATTAAGGGCCACACAGTGCTGTAACAGGAGTGGAAGTCGATGAGCCATGAGTGGAGATTGCCTTGGATACCACAGGAAGAGAGTTTGGTGAGCAGCGAGGGGTGCCAGACCGTATCAAAAGCACGCAATATGTCTAGGGAGCTTGCTCTGATCTCATGGCTGGAATTGAGGGCTTCCATCCATTGTTGGGAAAGCAGTAGCTGCAAGTCCAGGGTAGAGTGACCTGGTCTGACTCCAAATTAATGATCAGAAATGAGGCCATTAGAGAAGAGAAAGGGTTTCATGTCAGGAGCGATGATCGATTCCATAACCTTGCTGATTGGGAAAAGGCTGATTGGTCTATAGTTGCAGGGATCTGTTTTTGCA
>CM068963.1:16422199-16432679 GCA_035128595.1 Eptatretus atami
ATTGATGTGGTGCAGGCATGATGGGCCAAATGCCCTCCTCCTGTGTCCAATTTCCTTGTGTATCCATTTAATATGGACAGACAAAGGTCAGACCATCAGAGTTCAATCATCACCTACTAGCACATTCTCTTTTAATGATCTGGAGCGTTTATGTAAAGAGGGGTGGGTACGTACACACACACACACACACACACACACCACCATGAGCCTTTATAAGAGAATGCACCATCGAGCCTGTGCCAGCAAGTCTGAAAACGTGACTTTAAAGTCCTTGTACGATGCTTACCATGTACAAAAAGTAAAAATCTTAACATTTCTACTGGTCCCAGGAACCAAACATTGTTGGTGTTAACCTAAGTTTGTCTGCTATGGAAAGGGTAGGCAAATTCATTCCATGGAAAGAAAATCTTAGCGCAAATGTATGATCTGTCAGAATGAACGAACGAACATACAAACAAATAAATTCTACAAATGAAACGATCGTTAAACAAACCAGAGATAACTTTTTACTCCTTCAAAAAGTAATTTTTTGTTGGGAATGCTGGAAGGTCATCACATGTTGTTTTGAATGATTTGCTTTTGTTCCTGAAGAGCAAAGACATCGAGGACTCCACTATGATCACTGCGCTACCTTGATAGGGCTGACAGGAAGGCCAAGAGGTACACACACTCATCTCAAAGCCATCTAGCCTGGGTTTGAATCCCGACCCAAATATAAACTGTCATCCCAGTGTTTTACAGGCAGGCGATTCATCAATGTGTGTGCAATCGCTTGGATGGACATTAAATGGGAGTCCGGTCTGCTGACATTCCTTGATGGACATTAAAGATCCCAGAGTCCTTCGTGAGGAGTAGGCGAGCTATCGCCAGGCACCAATAAAATTCCAAATTCCAACCATAACCTACAGGGAGCGCTGCATCAACGGCACAGCCACACACTCAGCCAATGATGCTACCTCGCAGCCTTGTGCTGCAACAGAAGACGACGGAACATTGGTGTACAAATGAACACAGTAAAAAGCAATGTACTCTCGAAAACCAGTTATAGTCACAAAGATCCATGTGAACAGTTCCTTGCATGAAGACCACCAAAGGGTTGAAACGTCGAACCGAAGCCTGACTGGATAGCTCTACTCATTGTTGGAGTACTTCTCAACACCCGTCTCCACTGTATCACAAAGTGAGTGCAACGTAGATTTCCCACCCGTATCACAAGGTGAGTGTAAAGTAGGTTTCCCACCCCTATCACAAGGCGAGTGTAAAGTAAGTTTCCCACCCGCCACCCCTATCACAAGGTTAGTGTAAAGTAAAGTTTCGCACCCGTATCACAAGGTTAGTGTAAAGTAGGTTTCCCACCCCTATCACAAGGCGAGTGTAAAGTAAGTTTCCACCCTATCACAAGGTGAGTGTAAAGTAGATTTCCCACCCCTATCACAAGGTTAGTGTAAAGTAGGTTTCCCACCCCTATCACAAGGTGAGTGTAAAGTAGATTCCCACCCCTATCACAAGGTTAGTGTTAGGTTTTCCACCCCCATCACAAGTGAGTGTAAAGTAAGTTTCCACCCCCATCACAAGGTGAGTGTAAAGTAGATTTCCCACCCTATCACAGGTGAGTGTAAGTAGATTTCCCACCCGTATCACAAGGTGAGTGTAAAGTAAGTTTCCCACCCCCATCACAAGGTGAGTGTAAAGTAGATTTCCCACCCCTATCACAAGGCGAGTGTAAAGTAAGTTTCCACCCTATCACAAGGTGAGTGTAAAGTAGATTTTCCCACCCCTATCACAAGGCGAGTGTAAAGTAAGTTTCCACCCCCTATCACAAGGTGAGTAAAGTAGATTCTTTAGTGTAGGTCAAACGGGCGTTACACACCTATACAGTGAGTGTAAAGTAGATTTCCACCCCTATCACAAGGTGAAGTGTAAAGTAAGTTTCCCACCCCTATCACAAGGTGAGTGTAAAGTAGAGTTTCCCACCCTATCAAAGGTGAGTGTAAAGTAGGTTTCCCACCCGTATCACAAGGTGAGTGTAAAGTAGTTTCCACCCCTATCACAAGGTGAGTGTAAAGTAGATTTCCCACCCTATCACAAGGTGAGTGTAAAGTAGGTTTCCCACCCTATCACAAGGTGAGTGTAAAGTAGTTTCCCACCCCTATCACAAGGTGAGTGTAAAGTAGGTTTCCCACCCCTATCACAAGGTAGTGTAAAGTAGGTTTCCACCCCTATCACAAGGTGAGTGTAAAGTGGATTTCCCACCCCTATCACAAGGTGAGTGTAAAGTAGTTTCCCACCTATCACAAGGGAGTGTAAAGTAAGTTTCCCACCCCTATCACAAGGTGAGTGTAAAGTAGATTTGCCACCCCTATCACAAGGTTAGTGTAAAGTAGGTTTTCCCACCCTATCACAAGGTGAGTGTAAAGTAGTTTTCCCACCCCTATCACAAGGTGAGTGTAAAGTAGATTTCCCACCCCTATCACAAGTGAGTGTAAAGTAAGTTTCCCACCCATCACAAGGTGAGTGTAAAGTAGTTTCCACCCATCACAAGGTGAGTGTAAAGTAGATTTCCCACCCCTATCAAAGGTGAGTGTAAAGTAGATTTCCCACCCGTAACACAGGTGAGTGTAAAGTAAGTTTCCCACCCCCATCACAAGGTGAGTGTAAAGTAGAGTTTCCCACCCTATCACAAGGTGAGTGTAAAGTAGTTTCCCACCCCCATCAAAGGTGAGTGTAAGTAGGTTTCCACCCCTATCACAAGTGAGTGTAAAGTAGTTTCCACCCCTATCACAAGGTGAGTGTAAAGTAGGTTTCCCACCCCTATCACAAGGTGAGTGTAAAGTAGGTTTTCCACCCCATCACAAGGTGAGTGTAAAGTAGGTTTCCCACCCCATCACAAGGTGAGTGTAAAGTAGATTTCTCCACCCCTATCACAAGGTGAGTGTAAAGTAGGTTTCCCCGTAGTGTAGTCACCTATTATGTAACCCCCGGACCTGCCGTTAAAACGAGTAGTAGCCGAACATACCTCTTAGTAAGAGATCATGACAACGAGTAAACACTTTTCTCATTTTCAATCGAAAATCACTTACAGTTCCCATGAGACAAACGGGGGATTCCTTGTGCGAGATGCTGTGTTTGTCCTTATAAAACAACATCTTCTACATTTCTTCTCAAAATTTCCTTCTGCAAGGCAAAACACGTCACCCAATAAATACAAACATGGCACCAGTGTAAACATAAGTACAGTGACACGTTACACTCATTAGGGAAGCTCGCAAAGGAATCAAATTGATAAGCAAACAATATGGAGGAATTTGATCCTCCCTGCAATCCTTACCTCACGCTTTGGCCACTTCGGTCGTCCTCTGGTGACGATGCAATCAAGAAATACTCCCAACGGCATTTTTGCTCAGATCATTCAGAAAGGGAGAACGCGAACACACATCGGCAAGTCAGACAAGTTGTACAACGCGAAACACTCGGCAACGTCCTCGGTCGAACTCGAACTTCACACACCTCACTTGTGTGGTAAACATGCGTCATACGTGCCTCTCGTATTACTATGTATTACGAACGCACCGTGAGGGGAGACGGAGATAACATAGGTGCGTACGTAATAATAGATATCAATGTTCGGTAAAGAGGCTCAGAAGTGAACTGCGACGAGGAGGCCCTGAATAGAAAAAAAAAAAAAAAAAAAGAACGAAGCGCAACTTACTGAAGAAGCAGCAAACGATCGTCCGATCAAATCGACCAGTCAATCCAAAGGAGCGCTCAGTGTGGCGAGGTCCCTCTCACGGAGCTTCAAGCCGAGGCACAATGATTGAAGGGAATATGTAATCACGTGAAACAATCCCAATTAGAGCGAGCTCGGCGCGAGCCTGGAACGTGCAGGTTTGAGGAAGTCACCAGTTTTCTGCACGCCCAGGTGAACGTGAGCCAATCAGTGCGATTCTACCTGCACGGTGTTTTTTTTTTTTTTTTTTTTTTTTTTTCCTCACGCCCTTGACGTCACGTGACCAGCTATTTGGTCCATTCTCGTCAATTCAATGCAATTCAAGACCATTGTACTCCAGGAAAACATTCAATTTCATCTCCATCTCATCTTTGGTCAACAAATACTTCTTCTCCTCCTTCCTCTCCTCCTTCTCCTCCTCCTCTTCCTCTCCCAGGGTTTATTTTAACGTGCAGTAGACCCCTACTTGTGCAGGTTCTGAATCCAATTTTGTGCAGTACTAAAATTTATAATAAAAACTCCATTGTCATACAAAGAAACAAGAAGTAATGCATGACCATGATACTGAAAAGCAAAAGTACCTTTATTTAGTGTTTTTATGAAAAGAAGTATATTTTTTAATTTTACATACACAAATGTATGCTGATTAGTACTTTGTTTTAAAATTTTTGTCAACACTAAGATGGTTAAAACTTAAAACACTGTGTTTATATGACTATATATATATATATATAATATATATATATTTAGTCTTACACATGCTGAATTGTACTTTGATTTACACTTTGTGTCAAACAGTACATGGTACAAGATGGCTAACACAGTGAAACTTTCATAAATGCAAGATTTGCAAAGTTGATCCGGCATATAATCTAAAAACATCTTTTTTTCCATGGCAGTTCAGCTGTTTCTGATTCTGCATCAGACTGTCATCAGCATTTATTTTCTGCGCTCAGAGAATACACCTTTAAAGTAATTTTGTTCCTTTGCTTTGGTTACTTCTCTTGTTCGACGTGCCTTTGTGGAAAGCCAGGTGAGAACAGCAGGCCGTGGATCCCACAAGTCGATTGCAGGCATATTGTTAATGGACGCATAAATAATAATAATTATCTGTCTCTAATGACATTATTGAGCGGTCTATGCTTTTCAGTGCATTGCTGGAACTGATAAGTCTCTCCACATCTGCTGAATGCGGCTTTGCTGCTAAAATTCTGGCATAAACTTGGCCAAAGTATCGTAGTGCCCACCTGCAGCTAAAAGCTGGCTGATTGTTTTTGACAGGGTTCGGTTAGAGAATTGCCGCCGACTCTGTGAAATCGTTGTACTCCATGCCAAAGCCATCTTATATATTATTTCCGAGTTTGTGGTTTCGTGTCGCGCTATCTTCGACTTTGTTCTGCGCTCGAGTAACGTGATATTCGGCTTACATTATCTCAAAGACCATATGAGGTGCATGGTACAAAAAAAAGGAAATAAAATGGTTCTGAAACAGTGAAATCGTATTCCACTTACTGCATTAAAGTAAAATTACTACTGATACTCTGCATCAGTTCCTTTCTCAAACACACCCACCCCAACATGTCGCGCAGAGCGCGGGTTCTGCTAGTAAGATCTAAATCTGGACACATAAGTTTTGTGGACTGCCTCTAGGTTTGCATCCTTTTGAAATTTGAGAAAAGGAGCCAAAGTTTCCAACCACTCATTGTCAGTGCCAATCCGTTGAGTTAAAAATCATTTTAGTGCTTCTGTGACCCAACCTTGATTGCGATAAATTGCGTCTGTCTGTAACAAAAGATGATGACTCTTCTCCGCCTTGGTTCATCACTAGTTAGCTTAATTCCTTTCAGCAAATAGAAGGATCTCTCATCACTTTTGACTAGCTGTGACTGTGCTTGAAGACTAGACACCCAACCCCTAAAAGAGGTGTCTTCTGCAGTGCTAATATAGTCGGGTCAAATACCACCTGATCCACAACAAATTGCAACAAAGGTTTTCAGTGGTTTTCATTCCTACTGGATATACTGATCAACAGAAAAAAAGTCTACCAAAATCTTACATCCGGAAATGGGGTAAAACAGTCATTTTCAAGATGGCTACCCCAGGGCTTTGAAATAACTAAAACAGCTATAACTTCTTCAATAATTGTGATAAAAACATAATTGTTGGTTCTGGTCCATGGTTTTAATGGATCAGCAATCACTGGTGTCATATAAATTTAGATCGCTGATCAGTATTTAACATGAAATCCAAGATGGCGGCAAAATTCAAGGTGCAAAAATCAATTAATTTCCCATCTGAACCAAAATCACTGACACCGGTGCCACTGAAACATTTATTTGTGAACATTACATAATGACAGTTTAGGTTACAATTTCAGTCCTAATCACTGTCCTCTAGTTCCTCAGAGGCTTGATTCAGTGGATGTCACAAAACGTCACTTGGCATGATCCACATGCAGACGTACACGGAAGCCCATTCTTTCTGCAGCTGCAACGGGTGTGTCACAGGCTGTGGTGCAGTTGCAGTGTATCATCTTCAGAAGAGTGTCTGGTGCAGCATTCATGGCAGTCATGATAGGTACAAATCGATTGTCTTCAAGTCCCAGCCCCAGTCCAGAGGATCGAGGTCACCTCCATCCCCATCCAACACCATGACCTGGTAGTACACTCGGAGACAAATGAAACTTGGTGGCAGATCCGTTGGGGAAGACGTTCAGGTGTAACGAAAGACTTAGCAGCAGCGACCTTCTTTGTAAATATCTTGTAACGCGTGGCTGCCAGAGAACTTGTGCTCTCCCCACCAAATACAACGGCCATCGCTTGGCTGCCAAGCTTCTTTATTTCAGCGTGGCTGACTCCTCTCGAAGTGAATGTATCTGCACACGAACTGGAGGCCTTGATCATCTTCCACGAGTTTCTGAAAGACTGATTTTTTCCCAATGCCATACACACGAGATGTTGAATCACATCCTGTGAAGGCGTGCAGGAATAATAGTTGAGTGCACAACTTATTCCCAAGAAGATGCTTCATCCGATTGGATGTCATATACTTTCAGATTGCTTCTTGACTGGTTGTCTAATCTGAAATATAGTGGTTTTCCATCTGGTATACAGTAATGGAGCAAAAGCATCAACAAATCTGTGTCCTTCCGATTAGTGGGTGGAATGCAGAATTGTGCTGTTTGCGCTGTCTTCGCAATGTCCACATCAGCGTCCCTTCTGCCTGAATAACGTGTGCAGCCCACTTTTCTTCAGCTGATCACTATTAAGGTGATCAGCTGTTGCTTGTTACTGCCGACACATAGGAATTCAATCTCTCTTTCCGGTCAAATTCAGTTTCTCTGGTGAAGTTCACAGTCGGAGAGCTGTTGGCTTGTCCCGTCTCTGCTGAGTGTTATCCTTTATCGAAGGCCTGCACCATAACATCAAAGACAACAGTTGCTGTCCATAGTGTTTTGTTGTGAAGTCCGCATATGCTCTGGCTATTTTGCCATATGTATCTCCCTTCTTCCACTTGAGCTTGTGCAGCAAGGATCCACCATCAAGAACATACCTTTCAGTCTTAAGGTGTGCTGAAGGTGTGGTGTCAGGTACTCCTTACGACATGCGAGCCTTGCTACAGTGGTCATTGACGGCTTTGAGCGAGTTGAGTTGTCGGCCTTCCTCAAGATCTTGTTGTCTCAAAGAGGGATGGAGGATTGGACTGAGCTCAAAACTCATCTCACGTCCTCAAGTGACAAATCACCTATCTGGGATACCACCAGGAATCGCTGCGAATAGCACAATGGAGTCGATGGTTCTGTGAGGAGCAACCTGGAGAGTTTAGCAATTTCCCAGGGTCTTTGCTTTCTCTGTCCTCTTTGATGAAGAAGGAAAACACAGGTTGTCCAATCATTCTCTCGATTATTTTGTTCCCAACAGCTTCATATCATGCATGTTGATGTCTTCGCTTGCCAACGATACCATTTATGATATTTCTCAATGTAGGATCAGAGGAGAAAGGTGAAATGCATTCAGCTTTGTGCTTATCTTCGAGAGGTCGAATGCATGTCTTTCATTCTGGCACCAGTTGCTTCTTTATGCTGTGTTTTGCTTGTTGCGTATGTGAGATCATTGAAGTCCTGCATGGCGACGTTGACCTCAGATGTTATGGGGGCTGACATGTCCACAATGCTAGGTGTTCCTCTGTCCATCTTACTGCCATGAGTCAAGCCAGCGGTGCTCTTTTAGTGATCTCATGAGTGTTGTTCGATGACTAGATCACAGCTGAGGCCTGCCCAAAACTGGTTTGTTCGCCAGATCACATGGAAGCCATTTTGAAACTTCTCACCACATCTGGGTGTTGGCTCTCCAGTTCACTCATTTCTTGTATGTAGAGATAGAGCGGACTTCTGATAGTTGTAGTGTCCAGCTGCTGCAAATATATGCAAGGCATCAGCACCAGCTTGCAAGTGATCCTTCCAAGATCCAGTGTGATCTGCCTTGAATCATTGCACGAGCAGTATGGAGCATTTTCTGATAACCAGCCACAGCTTACTCGTTTTGGATTGTGCAGCAAGTTCAGATTTCTTTTTTTCAAGTTCATCAGTGATCTTCACAATTGCAGCTGATTCTTCAAGACTTTCAAGAAGAGATGTCACCCGTTAGCAAGGAAACGAATACATTATTCCCGCCATCTTGGATTTCAGGTTAAAAACTGATCAGATCTAATTCTATTGACACCAGTGGATGCTGATCCATTAAACCATGGACCAGAACCAACAATTAAATTTTATCACAATTATTGAAGAAGTTATAGCTGTTTATGTTATGTCAAAGCCCGGTGGCGGCCATCTGTGAAAATGACTGTTTTACCCATTTCCGGATGTCAGATTTTGGTAGACTTTTTTTCTATTGATCAGTATATCCAGTAGGAATGAAAACACTGAGAAACCTATTGTTGCAATTTGTTGTGGGTTTGGTGGTTATTGTCAGAAATTGACCGCTAATAATACTTGTCTTCACAAGTGTCTCTCTCGTTGAATGTCGAGCAGTGTTGAATGACAATTATCAGATTGTATTTTTCTTTTGAAATCTTGAAAACACTGCACAGCATCAGCTATAAGTGCAAGCAATTCTAGTTTGTTTTTGTTTGTCGAGAGTTTCAAATCCTTCGGCTTGTTTGTCATGAAGCTGTTGCATTAAAGTACTAAGCATGCCATGATTCTAGAACAGAATTCACCAGCGGAAAATGTGTACTCACTCCAACGAACTTCAAATACTTTTGGAAGGGACCGACATGCTAGATCATTTGTACTGCTCATCTTTAGCTGTCAGGTTCTCAGACCAGAAGTGTGAAAAAAGCTTGACAATCCCACTTAGTTTCTGCAGCAAGTGGCTTACTTCGAACACTAGATCCGTGACTGAAATCCCCAAACTGAAAATCTGGTGTGCTGTTCATCAAACTCAGTTAGCTTGGAAGTCAGAGTCAATTGAATCAAATAATGCCCACAGACCATTTTTTCCTCCAGTATTAACTCCACGTGGGTTGCGACCAACTACGAATGCCAATCGAGCGATCACGAGTCCCAGTGTCCGACGGTTTACTGGGTCCCGTGCCCCCCCCGACCCGGTGAAATGCACCCTCGGCAAATTGTCAACTGACGTTATCTAGGTATCTTGAATGCGGCCGAGCTGTACCGCTAGCACACGCCGGACCTGCAAACTGAAATCATCGGGAATCTCAACCTTCCAAGCTACTGTATCTACGCGGAACAGTGTGCCAATGGTGTAGGCAGACAGAGACGGACAGATCGGAAATAGATTCAACAAGAACAGGTTTACTTACATAAGAGGGGAGCAGGAAAATGGGGGGGGGGGGATGTAAGGATTTAATGGCATGGGGAGAAATGAGGGATAAGCAGTTTTTACAGCAATGAGATCAGAGAAGATGTAAAGACACACAGAGCAAACTTAACAAGTGCCTTACCTACAACTAACACAGTACATGGGCCCAAGCTTTCACAACTGCGATTCAACGCGAGGGGGAGAAGTGGGGAAAAATTGTGACGGTGTCTAGGGTGCGTGGAGAAGTGTGACATGTGGTGTGTGTGGTGTGTGTGTGTGACGTGTGTGTGTGTGTGTGTGCTGCGAGCATATTTTAAAAGGGAAACTGAGAAAGTGCAGCAGAAAGGTCTCGTGTGAGGGACAGCCTAAGTGTGACGAGCCCACCAGACGTGTATCTTGCGTTTCGGCTTATAATAGCTGGCTCCATCTGCCCTCTCGAGCCTCGACTCCTTGCTCGTGATGACAGTTCGTTGAGATAAAACAAGAGGGCAAAAGTGTCAAGCAACCAGTAGCGTCACCTCCACAGATGCGAGTGACGGAAGTGGACCAAATGAGGGGATTAGAGCGAGTGTGTCCGGACCCCCAAAGAAAAAAGGATGTCCAGTGCCCGTCGAAAAAGACAGAGCCACGACAATCGTTCCTCAGGAACAAGTGTCTGGCACCAGTCGACGTTGGGTGCCATTGGGAACGTGTCCGGGCGTTGAAAGAGGGAGCGCAAACGACGTCGTGCCTCAGGGAACAGAGCATCGATGCTCATTCAAAGAGAGCAAACAAACGAGTTGTGCCTTGGGAACAGAACATCCGATGCTCCGTTCAAGAGAGCAAACAAACGACGTTGTGCCTAAAACAGAGCTCCGAGTCGCTGTCAAGAGAGCAAAACAAACGACGTTGTGCCTTAGGGAACAGTGTCCGGCGCCCGTTTGAAAGA
>CM068963.1:16444330-16456527 GCA_035128595.1 Eptatretus atami
TACATACATATCGTCGTGGTCAGGCTGATCAACACTGACCGGGAGGGATAGCCAAATGGTTTCAACTCAGAGGCGAACAGCCGAAATCCTTGGAGATTATGGTGCGTGCGGGATGGAAAGCAGCGGAGGTGCCCACCAGAATGGAAACACATGGGTTTATTCTCAAACCCACAACGAATAGACGAACACAAGTAAATTGAATAAATGATGGTTTAGTTTACATAAATCAACGAGTAATAATCAAAATAACTCAAGGGTAAAAGTGAAACGTGAGGCAAAATCAATCCTAATTTGAGACGTCTCCACTCAGTGACAAAAGCAGACAAGGGGAAAGAAAAAATAAAATAAAATAAATTCCTCCCTTTATGCCGGTACTCAGCTTTGTGTTCAGAGATGACCTTTTAGGAGCCTCACAGTCATCGAGCCTCGAAACCACTGTGCGGGAAACGCAGAAAAATGGCGCGAAGTTGCTCTCTACGGTCACGTACGTGTTATTTCACGTGGACGGTCTTCAACGCCAGGGCCCAAAAACCGCCATGCAGTTTCTTCTAATGATTGAGATTGCCACACCAATCCTCTCACAGCCCCAGGTCCACTCACAACAAATGGTGCCGCCTTTTTGCTCGAGCATACAACAGGAGACTGCCGAGTTATTGCTGAGAGACACGCTCCTCTTCTTCTCGCCCCAAAGTGCACAAACTTCGCGACCCAGCCGAACATACAATGGCTAGCGTCTTGCTCCAGCACGTGAGCAAATTCACACAACATGAACAACGAGAATCGCGCAGCCTTCTTGACCGCGTCGAGGAGAACAAGGGAGCGATCTTCTGTGTTCCGACCACCATCACCACTCGATCATCATCCCTCTTACGTCACATTGACCAATCATTAGCCTTGGGGGCGTGGCCTGCCGGTTACCATTCCTGGGGGCAGGGTTTAGCCTACCAATTGTGTTCGGACTACGCCAGCAGATGGGTCGGCTGTTGTTGTTGCTGTTGTTATTGTTGTTCTTCTTCGTGGAAAAAAAGAAGAGGTCATGGGGCAATCACATACTGGGAGAAACGAACCTTAAACCCTACCAAGTTAACACAGCACCACCCCCCCCCCCCGTGTGGTAACATGTAAACAACCTGAAGCTCACAGTTTTCCCTACCTAATTTACATTGAGATGTCTCCTACCTGTCCCCGGACTATGCTACACTCTACAATCCTAGTTTACTTTGAAATTCCTCCATCTACCCCCACAATCATAACAATATTACTCTTCTTCTTCTTCTTTCGGCTGCTCCCGTTAAGGTCGCCACAGCGGATCATCCGTATGATCCGCATTGTGATTTGGCACATGTTTTACGCCGGATGCCCTTCCTGACGCAACCCTGGTCGCCTCTTACGACACAGGGATATGGTACACCTATTTAACCGGGGTATACACCGGCCCAGTATACTGGTACTCACTTCGCCGACCTCGGAAGGATGACAGGCTGAGTCAACCCCTGGTGTATTAATTCAGTGGTCCAACGGGCTTGAACTCAGGACCTTTTGGATCCCAAGCCGCTGCCCTAACCACTGCGCCAACACCAGGCTAGATCATAACCAATATATATATATATATATATATCTACACACATTCTACATACATATATACATACATGCTGAGAAGGGTTCAGTGTCTTTATACTTCCATTCGTCAGCATCAGCCAAGACCTAAACTGAGCACATTGCAAAGCTGGCCTCCAAAACCAGCTGCAGAGTGGTCTTCCTCTGACGTTCCAAGTCATTCCCTGATAAATCAGAACTATAGAAGGTCTACAACGCCTTTGTCCATAGCTCAAATGAGTACTGCTCTCTCCTATGGAGTGATGCTCCAGCAATACATCTGTCTCTCTTGGATTCTGTGTAATCGAAAGCTCTCATCACCGTGGACATCGCTCGTGATCAGGCTGAAGTACAAGGTCTGTCAGTCTCACATCACATGCAGGTTTGCCTTTTTACCACCTCTCTCCTAGTCTTGCTCCTTCGGCTCCCTCAACCCTCTGACCCTCCCCAGCTCCTCAAGGAAGCACACTTTCTTCCAGTAACCTCCTCCTAGTTGAACTCCCAAAATCCAGGTTTACTACACACCTCAACCTTTTTGTTCCTCTTTTTTCACATTTGAGGAACTGCTGTCCTGAGCCTGCTCAAGCCCACTTTTCTCTCCTGGACTTCAAGCAGATAGTGCACCACCATTTTATCACCCCCCCCATCCCTACCTCCAGAATGGCCACAATGTCTTGTCACCCCTTGTGAAAATTGTGACATTGCCTTTTATTACATTAGCTGACAACACTGAAGGGTTCAACAAGTTATACCTCATACATTTGCCATACTCTTTTACTTTACTACACATTTTACAGCAGATGACATCATTACAGAGCTCCATCATTATCGTTACAGAGAAAAAATTGCGCCATGTTCTGTGCGACATTTCCCGGAGCATTTGTGGGGTGATACGATTAAAAGGAAGTCTCACTGCTTGTTTTAGGTCATCAGTGGTTTTGTACTGCTGCTGTGTAACAATCTGTTTTGTGAAGCCCCAAAGGGATTCTTTACGGAATCGTTGCTGGAAGTCAACACATACCTCTTCCATTGTTTTCCCTGTTTGTGGACATTTGTGAACCCAGACACTGTCAACAATCCGTTGTTCAATGGTGTAATTGCTTGTATCGTCATGGTTACGTTCACTTTATGGTTACGCCCATGGTTACGTTCACTCAATCTGAAAAACAGGAGAAAAGGAAATTAATTAATAGTCTGCACACAAAGACAATGTCACAAATTTTTTTACAAGGGGTGACAAGACTATATTGTGGCCACCCTGCACAATCTTGTTTTTTTTTTACTCCAATTAACCCAATCTTACTCGACCCTCTTCGTGACAGGTGATGGTGTTTCTCCCATCCTCTTTCTCTCTTTTCCTGTTTGTTCATTCACTGGTTTATTGTGTCCAAATGATGTCTCGTTGTTCCATTCTTAGTTCATACACTCCATCACATTGCTCTTCCATGTACCTCAATCAAGCAAAGAGAAAAATACAATTAATTAATTTAAAAAAGGCTTCTAACTCTGTGTGACACCTGGCAAAATTTTCACAATAGGATACTGTAGGTGAAGTTAAAACACACAATTAAGGTTTCGTTGATAAGCAGCAGAGACAACATAAACAACCTGTGAATTCAAATATTACGTACGCAAAATTATCACTGATGTTATTATCACCAAGATGTACGTAGGTACATTTGTAAATGTGTGCTCTAAAACTCATACCTATAGGGTAAGAACTTTTGTTTCCTGAACTTTCTTTATGTACCAATAGGTAGTTTTGATCTTTGAAAAAAGAAAAGTTACTTTCAATGGAAAGTTTGATCCATCACTGTGGGACAACAAAGCACAAATAAATACAAAGGAAAATGTTGAGACTCGGACTGTGACGTACCCAATTGGTGACGATATTACCAGGCAGGAGACACGTGCAAACAAGAAACGAATATGGCAATTACAGCAAATTTCGCCACAAATTGTCTTTCCTAAGGGCAAAGACGGGCATGTGACCTGCAGGTACAGATGAGATCAGATCCTGAATGTCTATAAACAGGCCATGTCACCTGCGATGCTGTAGTTGTGTGATCGGTGTGAACACACTCTCAAGGGCAGTTTTACTTTATGAGTTAAGCCCCAGGGTGCAGGGGAACTGGAAAGAATAACGACAACAATGACGATGTGTGATGGATGATGACAATAGTAGATATGTGGGATAAAGGTTTCCACTATGTTAATAATATCTCCTTCATTAACATTTGGGCCACATGTGCAGCATTGTGTACAAGAAGCACAAACACAACAGGGGTGTCCCCTATCTCTCCACTCCTGTATATATACGATTTAACATTTACGCAAATGACAAGGATGAGGGGTAATAGTTACAATTTGAAATTCCAAATATATATATATATATATAAACAAAAATATACGGTTGTGGGGGGGATCTCAGGTCTGTGACAAGTTTGGTGGGAGAGGGTGGAGGTGAGGGAAGGATAAGAATCAATAAAAGGAAGTAAAGAAGAGGAAGGGCGGATGAAGTAAAGCAGAAAAGGGTGTGGGGGTTACTGCATGCACAGTACAACCAACAGGAATAAAATTGGGAATGGGAGGAAGAGAAGAAACAAAGACCTATGCAGGACCAGGTGCGTACATGGGAATTGGGGTGGGAAGGAATTGTGGGGCAGGAAAGGCAAGGAATCGCAGTAGGAAAACTGTAATTTATTGCGTGAAAGTAGAACTGTCCACTTAAAAGTGACAAATAATACAGCAGGACATGCACGACACCCTACCCCTAACATGCTTGGGCTCATCTTTACATGTGCATCAGGTGCAGCCAACCCATGGTCACGTTTATCAAGCTGTTGGGGGCCATGGTTTGGCTGCTTTGATCTTTCTGAGCATGTGGCTTATGATGCTGACATCACAGGTTCAAATCCCAAATGGGGTGTTGCTTCCTTTCATGTTTTCTAATTGTTTTGTCCATCAAGTACATGTCTCAGGTACATTTCACACTGAATTTGAATAAGTCGCATGCAGGAAAAAAAAAATAAAAGGAAAGAAATGTTGTGAAGGTGAAATTGTTGAACTGCCTTTTATGGTTTTATGGCTAAAAAATAATGAAATAATAAAGGTAAACGTTACTTTTTAAATTATCATCACCCACATCTTCAGTTCACTTTTATCACTTCTGGGAGTCTGCAACTTCCCTTAAAAAGTTCGAATGTCAGCAGCAGTGGGAACCTGTGTGCCAATCTAACAGCTACATAGAGGTTCCTTCATGTTTTCCAATGTACAAACAAGCATAACCTTTTGATGTGCAGTATCATGAGGTGGTTACACTTGTACTGGATCTAAAAGAGGAGTTCACGTAACACTGGTCACATCATGGTAGCCAGAGACATGCGAGCAACCTGAGAACTGAATTTGCTTATGGTGCAGGAAGTGCTGCCCAGACAACAACCACACTGTCTGAGACAGCAAACAGTGTAAGTTGGTGCACAAGGGATATCCAAGAAGACCAGACCACTTACAAACTGCAATTTAGGCAGGAATTAGTAATTGGTTCAAAATGGCGGCGAGAACTTACTGACTTTTCACATAAAACACCTTGGGATGTTTAAAGTCCACCAACAACCGGTGCTGGCAGACCAGACAATATGTGGCAATGCATCCACAGCTGCACCTCCATGGATTTTCCTCCCTCTTCCTGCTTACGTCTTATTCTCACGTATGCAGCATGGGACTTTGGGTTTGCATCATTGCTCGGGAGGGTGGCTCTGGAACGCACCAACTGTGGGAGAACACACAGACGCAACAAGGGGGGTGAACGAACAGGAGGAGAGAGAATAGGGAAGGAAACATAGCAACCTGCAAACAGATGCATGTGGAGGGTGAATGAGGGTAGTAAAGACCACTGGTAGAGATGGAGAATGCCCGAAAATGGTGGTGTACTACGAGTTTTCAAGCCTTAGAGTGAACAGTGGGTCGATTGAACGGACTGAGGAAGGAATTTCTAGAATCTGTTCAGGGAGCTGGCGATACCTCACCTACTCTTCACCAAACGACACCAAGGGATCTTTACATTCACCAGCTAATACTAGCAGACAGGACACCCAGCTTAATGTCCATTTGTGGGACGGAACACTTTGTGATGCAACACCCTGCCTGCGATGCACTCACATCAGACAATTTATAGTCCGGTCAGAAATCGAAACCAGACGAGACAACTCAGGTAGTAGGTACTATTGGTTTTATTCAACTGAACATCAGCATTCAAACATAGAGAAAACAGAAATGGTTGCAATGTAATATAATTAAATTGTGTACTAATCAACATGCAGATAAAAGGGCCATTATAAGAAGGGCCACGAATGGACTTGATCGCTGCAAGCCAAAAAGGCTAAACCATCTACATTATGCATGTTACATTTAATCAATTAAGGAAGAAAGTGTACTAGAATAGCCTGTCACCTGCGCAAACTGAGGAATGACAAGTACATGTCAAGGAATTCAAACAAATTGCATTGTAAAACTAGAAAGCATCTGAAAATGCAAAGCCCGTCCGCTTTGTATTCGGCCTTCTTCTTTCGTATGCTAAACGGTCCCTTTGACCTTTTTGACCAAATTATTAATTTATCTTCTCCATATTCTCACAATAAAGCTTTGTTGAAAATCTGATATCAAAAGCTCAAATGGTAAAAAAAAGTTATGGCCTGAACAGACACACAGACAGAGACACACATAAGTGATTGCAAAACCCAGCCGTCTCCCGCTGTACGGGGAACGGGCTAATAATATCAATCGAAAGAAGGATAGACACAAAAGGAGGCTGAATACAGTGCAAACAAAGCAAGGGGAGGATTGGAGAATAGGTGCAATAGCACATCACGAGGTGGAAACTTCAGAAAAGGTCAAGCCTGGAGTGCATGTAACAGGCTGCAGCACATCTGGCAGTCAAACATTTCAAGATCTACCAAACTTGCATTCTTTAGAGCTTGCGTAGAGAACATAGTCTTATATGGATCAGAGACATGGATCATGTCTCCAAATTATATCAGGTGATCTGCTTGAGATTGCCTTGCTCAACCAGAGGAAGAAGGCTACTGAACTACATCGACTGCGTAGCAAGGGATATCCAGCATGACATAGCGGACATGCAGACACTGATGATGGACAAAGACTCATGGCGCGGCATTGTGAACTCTATCTCGGATGCCTCCGCTGAGTAGTAGTAGTCGTAGGTGGAAACAGACATAAGGTAAACATGAGAAAGGGGGGAAACCAGAGTGAATGGGATTAAAGAAAGGAAAATGAAAACTCAGCCTGGGAGCCAGGCTATATAGGATAGGGTTCAAAGAAATTGAGAGCTGAAAAGTGTGAGTGACCTGAGACAAAAAGGTAGGGACAGGTGTTCTCATGCAAAATTAATGTAAAACATAAAAAGAGGACAGCAGCTACGGAATGTTGTGTATCAAATATCAATTTAAATCATCATCAAAATCAGCAGTATGTTCGTCAAAATATATCCATGTAATTACTTTCTACTTTAACAATCTTAAAAGGGGACATCACAAAAAAATAAAAGAGGAAAAAACAAGAGGGAGTGCAATGTACATTATTCATTAGGACTCATAACAAAGTATGGTATAGCACTGTTTTTGTACCTTTGGGTTTTACACTTCATTTGTGATCGTTGAGATGAATTTCTGAGAGTCTGGAAGAGTATTGTGTCCTACTCAAAGGTAATTGTGCGACCACTGCACCATTCTATTAGTACTTGGTACCTTGCTTACGTGGAGGTTTTCCAAGCCTTCTTCCCTTGCCTCTTGTCAGCAGACATGACATGTGCAGCGCGCAAATGTGGATGGCAAAATATATTGATGCAGTGGATTTGTGATTTTTGCTTCTCGCAAAGGGTACACGAGGAAAATAAAACATCATATCCAAGATCTCCTTTGTTCACACAGAGTGAGTCTGTCTGTCTATCTCTCTCACACACATAGTGGATATTCCAACATTCAAAAAGTGCTCCAAAAAGAGTGAGGACACCTTTTTTCATGTTTATATCAAATAACCATGCTAATTCATTGGAGCATGCGATGTTGAACATGATGTGGCAAATGCTACCTCTGAATTTGACATTTAAGGTAATTACCCCACGTGCACGAAATGAAAAGTGGGGTTAAGCAATTGGTTCACTTCGTCTGTTTGTTTGTCTGTGTGTCTATAAACGACAGTTGATGATCAAAGAACAAGTTAATTCCAATTGAATGTTGTATTTTGAACATGAATCTGAACATAAATCAGAAAACAAATCTGTACTTTAATTGTACTTTGGCTCTGAAATCGTCCCGATGGCGAATGTGCAAGAAAGGGATGAGATAATTATTTTTATTTTCTGCCTGTCTGATAGTGAAACAAAACTGAAAATCATTCCAAACAGGAAACTTACTGTTTTAAAGGTCATACCAAAGGACACAAACAACAGGCATGAATAACCAATGTCACATATCAAACAAGGTGGTGTAAAAAGACGGTGGTAAATTTCCTAAAAAAAACAAATTTTTCGACAACCTTTAAAATCCTTATTTTATTTAAATTGAATTCTATACTTGAACACTGTCGAACACAAATCGCTTTATTGGCACCGTAAAAACCCTTCCATTTATCAGTACTTGGACAAAATATTGTAGCATTTTACATCATCTCGAGCAATCAAATTTGCTGCTCACAGACCCCGCCCACGTCATGTTTCTCAAGACTGCGTGGAGTAAGGTGTTCTATGAACTCTAGTTTTTGAGGTCAAAAGGGTCAAATGAGGACAAATTTGACATTTTATCAATTATGCATGGATAGATGTATCAGTAATGATATTTATTAATGTAAAAAAGTGCATGGAATATGAGGTTTCAATACTTGCTGAAGCCATTGCACATTTAAATGACGAAAATCCGACAATAAATCCCTGAAAAAGAACAAATGACATCATCATAAGGCAAAAATAAATCGGCTTGTTCTTATCACCTAATCTACTCATCCACTAAGTTTTGTCACAACTTGTCCACAACCTTTTGAGATATGCTTGATATCGTTTTTGGCCCCATCTCTTAATGGTGAATCACTTAAAAATTCAATAAGTTCTCCTATCCAGATCCGGATCTTCGCCAAAATCGAATCAGTCCTTCCTTGTCGCACACCCAACCTGTCCACCAAGTTTCGACCGAATCCATCCATCCACAACGTTTGGAGATATCCTGCTCACCGACAGACAAATAAACAGACAGACAGACAGGGTTGAAAACATAACCTCCATCCCCCTTTGGTGGCAGAGGTGAAGATTGATGTTTAAATTGACAAGAATAATTATGAATTATATTTCGTTGTGAAGTGCCACCTTCTTGGCAAGAAGTGACGTGATCTTGTCATGCGACGTTCCCCGATCGTGATTGTGAGGCTGTCGTGATATTGTGAAAGGTATGGTGCATTTGAGACTGTTTAAGCTTGCAGTAGTGTTAGCAGCAGGTAATTGTATTGTTTTTATTTCCAAACCTGTGGCCGAAGTGGCCTACTTGTCGAGTTGCACACACATGCCCCCCACCCTCCGGGTTTCTGCAAGGCTCACACAGTCCCCAATCAACCCCGCTCTGGTGAAACGACTGAAATCCAGGCTCACCTCCACTCATTCGTTCCTCTTTTTTTCCTGCCTGTGGAATCAACTTCCACATTCTCTTCAATCTTATGCTTCCCTCCAGGTCATCAAGTCAGCAGTTCACCACCATCGCAGATCGTCCCCAATCCAAAACCATGATCTTTTCTACCCTCGTAAACCCCACTCTGATCTCTCCTTACAAATTTCCAGTTTTCCCTCCTTGGAGTTTCCTTCTGTATCCATCTTGTCCCCCTCATGCATCCTCTATGTCCATCTTGTCCACCCCATGCTCGTGTTTTGCGTCCTGCTCTCATGTGTTACGTCCTGACACATTCAGTGCACGAGCTCTCCCATGAGCCTCGACAATGTACACAAAAGGAAAGTGTATCCCCGCATGTGGTTGCGACTAGCGAGGCGACCAACTGCAGCAATCCAGCCGGCCAGTAAACTTTCATTCTATACGTCGAAACTTCGGGGTCACAATTCATTTTCGACACACAAAACCCATTAATTAGTGCGCTAATTGATGCCTTTTAAACGAATTTCCACTTCTTACCAAGAGGTGGCACTTTACAAAGAAATATCATTCATAAACTTTCTTGTCAATTCGAACAATAATATCTGTGTTACTGTTCGGCCAATTCCAAATGTGATTGCCCCATGAGAAAGAAGAATGTACCAGGATGATATTTTAATCCATGAGTTTGGGTTATATGATAAATTAACATGTTTACAGGAATTGTTGATGAAAAGTGTTTCAAAAGAAAATTCTATTTTTGGCTGAAATGATGATGGAATTTGTCATTTTTTCAGGCATCTGTTATCGGATTTCGGCCATTTAAGTGTGCAATGGCTTTGGTAAGTGTTAAAACATCATATTCCATGCACTTTTTATGAAATAAAAATAAAACCATTACATCCACCACCGAAGGTTATGTTTTCACCCGTTTGTCTGTCTGTCTGTCTGTCTGTCTGTCTGTCTGTCTGTGAGCAGGACATCTCAAAAAGGTTGACGGATTTGGACAAAATTAGGTGGACAGGTTGGGTGTGTGACAAGGACAAATTGATTAGATTTTGGTGAAGATCCGGATCCGGCGTCCCGTCTGCTGACATGAGTTGGTGGACGTTAAAGATCCTGCGGTGTCTTTCGAGAAGAGTAAGCGAGCTATCGCCGGCACTCTGAACAAATTACAAATTCCTGCCTTAACCAGCAGAGGGCGTTGCATCAGTGGCACAGCTGCACCCTCAGCCAATGATGCTTCCCCCGAATTCTTGGGCTGCACACCAAAGAAGAAGAAGAAGAAGAAGAGGATGAGGAGGAGGAAGAAGAAGAAGAAATGGAAGAAGAAGAAGAGGATGAGGCGGAAGAAGAAGAAGAGGATGAGGAGAATAAGAAGCCTACTATAAATAGACTCATCAATAGCTAAAGCTATACATTAATAAACCATTATTGAATATAATTGTTATATCGTTGATACCGAGACGATATTAAACAAAAAAACACTGCAAAAATCGCCTTTTACCCCCGGTTTCACAACTACAAGTACTCAGCGTACATAACTATAACTATTGTACACCGTGACAGAGTTACCGTTGCTCGGGAAGTCCCCGTGTTCCATCATAGGGGAAATCCCTCGAATTCCCCTCCAAACACACCTGTGGAATCGTCATTCTTTAATGTAATGTCTTTTTTTTTTCCTGCAGTCGAATGATTTATAAATCCCGTTTATCAGGAAAGCATTAATATGGAATGTGGAAATGTTCTAACCAAATACTTTAATACTCTTAGTTTAAAATCCTCTTTGATGAAAGAATAAATGAATATTTGAATTGAATGGCTCACAATTTCTCCACTTGATGACGTCAGCACTTTTGAAAATGTTTACTGAAGAAATATTCATGCAGAATTCTGGCAGTCATTCTGTTTTCTGATACGCAGTATTTGTACTTTGTTACCTTTCCCATCCTCTCCATCTTGTCTATTGCCATTCGACTCGTTGTGCGATGTATCGTACAGGAAGTCCTTCCGGGTTGTGTGTTGGTTGATGGTTTGCCTGTTCCTACATTTGCATATTTTATAACAAACGTTTGTGTGAAAATAACACTAAAATATTAAAAAAAAAATTAAATTCAATTCAAAGTGACCATATAGAAAAGTCGAGGAAATCAAGGCAGACGGGTCAGTTTCGCAGGTTTTCGGTCATTGGATAATCGACGTCACGTGACTGTGTTGTTGTTTTTTTTTAACCTTGCGCACCTTTTCTTACTAATTTCCACAATGACAACAAGCGCTTTTCAAATATAAATAAACACCTTTTAAGAATATGTTCGCAATATTTTCGGTATTAGAAGACGTGCGAACGATCAGTAAATTTGCGTTCACCGTTATTGATACAAAACGTATGACGTCATGGTGACCGGTACGTACGGTTTGATTGTTGGTATGTACTTCAAACCTGTTGTTCTGTTCGAGGCTTTTACTTGTTTCTCCGTCTTGTAAACGTTATATTGTGATTTTTTGACTGCGGTAGTCGGTAATTTATGCATATTGGAATTGTCAAATAATTAGTAGCAAACTTGATTGTTATTTCGGTCTTTCGAGTTATTTGTGTCAGATTTATTAAGTTTGTGTGTGCTGTTGCTTGTTATCCTCGTTTCTGTGACTCGTCATGTTTGCCTTTCTTTTCGAGTTTGGTTATTCGATGTATTCTCCTTCAGACGTATTGTTTCGGCGGTAAATGTTTTCTTGGGGTGTCTGTGACGTGGACCGGGGGTACTGAGGTAAAAAGGGGCGAAACCGTTGATGAGGGTGGAAGTTCCTGAGGTAAAAAGGGGCGAAACCGTTGAGGACTTCAACCTCATCAACGGTTTCGCCCTTTTTACTCAGGAACTTCCACCCTCATCAAGGTTTCGCCTTTTTACCTCAGGAACTTCCACCTCATGCAAGCGGTTTGCCCAATTTTAAGCTCAG
>CM068963.1:16456552-16492354 GCA_035128595.1 Eptatretus atami
GCACCTCCAACGCTGGCTCAAAGAAATAGAGCCGGACTCCCTCAAATAAGCACCGAAAAAGGCGCGCTATGCAATGGCGGCAGTTCAATTCACCGCTTGGACACCAAGCAGAGACCTCTGAATAAAAAAGGAGGGGGTAAGCGGGGACCAAAGAAAGGGAACAAATTGGGCCAATGAAGTTCAACAAATTTGACAAGTTAAGCTTGATCATCAAGGTGTTGGCATTACCACAAGCTGGGTGCTTGAGTGAGGCAGTGAAGGCAGGTTTAGAGCCAACGGCTGGTCTGCAAGAGCAGCTCCACAGCGTGACAAAACTGCAGGTTCAACTTTCAAGCACGGTCGTTGTGGTTGAGCCGTGGGAAAAGTGAGCCTTGCACTAGAGTTTGTGCGTGGCTTTTACTACACTTCGCAGAACTTGCTCCTTCTGCACTCACCTACTTCCTCCTTTGCTTTTGCACTGTGAGGGTAGAATAGGTAATAGGAAAGGGCAAGTGGGTTTGGGGGGGACTATGGGAGAAACTATCCCATAAAAAAATATATTCCACTTTTCCTTAATTGGCAAATATCCCATTTTGTATACATGCATTCGCTTCTACAAAAAATAAAAATTACATTAACGATCTGGGGGAACCACAACAGGTTTTAACAAGGTGAAAAAAGCTGTAAACTCCAAATGAACCTTCCTGACTTTGGGTGTGCAAGAGCAGACCATCTGCAGAGTCAACGCATTGGAATCTAGAGTGCCACCTTGGTGCACTGGAGAAGTAGTGCGAGACTTTGTGCATCAGATCCCAGCATCTTCACCCATGTTCAGGCCGCAAAGTTTCACCTCAGTCCCCTTCCTCATTGTCACAGGCGTGCTTCTCGTCCCGACGCACCACCAGATCTTGAGCCCAGCATGATCACCCACCGTAGATAGAAATACAGATTTCAATACAGTTTTAGACTACCCGAGATGAGACAATTTGCTCTTCCTGTTCGTTGAGAGAAAACTAGGAAAGAATATTTGGCAAATCCCTCTCCACACAAAATTTGCTCACAATCACATGAACCTTCGCTTCACTCTCAAGTCTGTAACTGAGAAACGAAACCAACAAACTTCGAACTCTTGTCAACAAGTTCTCGCAAGATGGAATAATTTATTTTCTTCATCTAACAATGATTCCAAAATAACCTTCATTCAATGACTTTAATATATTATATATATTTTTTTTTAAACTTGGCATTGAAAAGCAAGTAATTTTGTGCAAACATGCCAAGCATACCAATTTCCTCTTCCAAATCGTCTATCGATGGTCACTCTCCTCTTCACCAGTAGCTCAGCGTCTTCCTGCGAAGGTTTTTTTCTTGATCTCCTCCTCAGAACATCTGTGTGGATTGGCCAGAATCTTGGGTGGCTAGTAGTGCAGAATGTGGTGGAGATGTGGACTTTGTGCCAGAGAGATCTCTGAATGGAAATGAAACTAAATGCCGGCTCTCTCAGCAGCGAGCTCACGTTTCAGCTGCAGGGACATTACAACTTGACATATCAGCTTGGTTCTGCGTATTTCTACATCAAAACAAAGAAGAATCCCCATTTAGAACAGAGTTCACAACCACTTGCGAGTGATTCTCGCACTCAGATGGCATGCGCCCAGGGTCGGTGATGGTTCTTACCAAGCGTGCACCTTCGGTGAAAAGGCGCTCATGTTGCGATCGAGCCAACGAAAGGCAAGGACGAAAAAGGAGTTCTGGCTTGACCTGAGGAGTGCACAGTGGCATGCTTAAGCCTGTAGCCAATCCTGTGAAAATTTCTCCACATGCTGTAAGCGGGCTCACAAGAAAGTATGCCTCAGAAACCAGTACAGCGAGTTTATCCTTTGCAAATGCATCCTCCTTCCTCCCCCCCCCTCCCCCTTACAGAATGGGCAAGACTTTCCTGGGGCAATGGTTACTTGTGATATTGAATGGCAAGGTTGAAACCTGCTCTTGATTGTGGTCGAATACATAATGTTTAAAACCTGAAACACTTCAACTGGAACAGGGTGATCAACTTGATACATAGACATCTTTCTGCAGCAGATTCTGAGATGAGTGCTTAAAAAAATATTTTACTTAGCAGGACCAAAGAGGTGCATTTAAGAGTGGAGATAGAACCGACAGTGGGACAAACATCTAAGGAAATGAACAAACCAAAGAAAGAGGAGGAGGAGGAGGAAGTGTGGTAGAAACACAAACTCACAAATAGATGGTTGGATAGGAAAGGGTTAATGTGGGTTATAAAGATGATTGGGTCAGAATTGGGGAATGACAAGAGGTGGTCGTGCACCGTTTGCTTGAAACCCCTAAAGGGAAAAGTGGGACAGAACAGGCCTCTTGGAGGTGGTTTATAGACAGGAGAAGTGGAGGAACAAGAGTGGAAGTGAGCAGTCAGCCTGGATTTTGGAAGGTTTAACCAGAGGCGGTTACTGGAAAAACACATGCATCCTGGAGTTACTGGGAGGGGTCGGAGGACAGAGAAGGGGAGAAATATTGGAGAATACATGGATAAGGGGCATTCCATGTCAAGTGTACACACCCTCCCGACACTACTAGCCTCATTTTCTCCCCATATGTTGGTCATTTATTACATTGGGTGAAAAACTCAAAATACCAACTTTTTAGACCTGTGGGCCCATCGGGCCCTTTTAGGGCCCCCACCCCCAAAAAAAAAAATTTTTTGGGGGGCGCCCCCGGCTGCCCCACAATCTTCAAAGGCCCATATCAAAGGTTGTAGTAGTCCCGATTTGGCTGATGTTCGTATCAAAATGCTCGTAAAAGCGAGATCTTTCGAATCACGTAAGTAAAATCACTCCGAAACAGTAATTCAAAAAGTTATAGTTTGGGGTACCCTTGACTTTGGGCCCCCGCTCCCCAGCCAAACCGATGGTCCCGTATTTTTTGTGTAGAATTACCCTTTCATTATACTCCAAACCACCTCAGCATAAAATGAAAATGGATCCTCAATGGGTTCAAGTGTGATGATGGTATTTTATGTGTTCGGGACTTGGGTGCAGGACACACAATACGCCACGATACATGCACTATTTAACACAAGAATTTCCAATACACTATCATCAGTATATTGTACATAAATTTTTCCACATGCAATGCAGGAATGGAAGCGATACGAGTAAGTTTTTCGATATGAGTAAGCGCCAAGCATATGAGTGAAGTTTTTCCGAGAATATTATAGTCAGATTTTTTGCCAAGCAATGTTTTATTTGACAGCTGTGTTTTTCTTTTATACTGATTGTGTAGGTTCTACCTGTAGCACAGTTTTTGGTTCTACGGAAGAAAGTATATCAGAATGTCTAACATGCAGTGATCTCAATGTCAGGAAAAAAGAAACATTTGCAAGGCCCGTTTGGATTAAGAAAATTCACTTTCACTTCATGAGTGTCCTGAAAGGTTCCATGATGCAGGCAAAGCCACCATTTTCCATCAGTGCATGTGACATAACCTGAGAGTTTCCCGTTAAAAGTGGGTGTAGATTTTGAAATAGCTGACTCGATACCGGTGTTCCTCGCGAAGACTGAATTCGCGTACTGAAGAGCAGTTTCAGAAATAGGGATGAAAGCATGAAGTTTTTGAGTTCCAACTATGGTTTTGGCCGTTTTTAAACCTTTCTTCCAGATTTCTTTCTTCCTCGTCATACGCCTCTTGGATCCTGTAACCGAACTACATTTCATTCAAACCATTTTCCAGAAAAGGTGAAAAGAACTTTTGGAGAAATAATTTGACTGTCGTAAGGTTCTCCGCAGGCTCTCACGTGTTGCTTCTCGGTTTTACTGTACCTCCCACGGCCATCTGAAGGCCCTTGCCATGACTTGTGGCAAAAAAATGCATTCTGATCAATACCATACTCTGATTTGAGACGACATAGGTTTATGAAGCTTTGCAATTCTTATATTGGCCAGCGCAACCCGTCTGAGAAATAGTAAAGTTTCTTACATTTCCAAAGCTAGATTTCAAGTGTTCAATGAGCATTCTTTGGAAGAGGTGACTGAGACAACGTCATGAGTATTGCATTCTGATATAATCGTGAACAATCGTGGTTTAATTTGCCATCGCCGATTTTGAAATAGTAAACCCGGGGTGAATTGTCGCGAGAGCAGTTTCCAATGGAATCTTTGGCCACATCCTGTACGAAAAACGATAGTTCTCTGAAAGTCTCCAATAATGACCAAATTCTCCTTCACCGATTCGTCTTTCTTATTTTTCAGAAACTGAGATTGGGCCTTGGCAATGAAGTCGTGTCTCAGCTAATTTCGCCGCCGCGTTCACAGAATTGATTAATGAATTCTTCCAAAGGCAGGGCCATGGAGCTCAGTTTAGATCTGGCGGTGGATGGCCACCGTTTTAAACTGAAATTTCATCAAATCCTCCAGTTCATAAGCACTCAGTAGCTCGGTTTTGAAGTCTTCAATTGATAGGCAACTCTTCACAAGTTCTGAAATAACATGCCGGTTGTGCTGGGTTACAAACTATGCGTGCCATCACATGATGATAGCTAGGAAGTTCGGCTATCTGTGGCATTTTGGAACCAAACATCATGAGTTTCACATTTTGATGTATCGTACATACACGTACACTGTGTGTACGCCTGAACGACCAGGACACACTCCGAGGGACGGAGCATGGCAAACTTCGCGAATCCAACTTCAAGCCAGGGTTTCTTCTCTTTGAATTTCTGAAACAGTTCCTTGAGATTGTTTAGTACCAGGCGCTTTTGAATTTTGTCTTTCCATGTTCATTCCTGACCACCACACAGTCCTTTTTTCCCGGCATTATTCGGCTGACTTCATCACTTCGGTAAAATTCGGTTACGGGCGGATTTCACTTCGTCAGGCAATATTTTACCCTGTTTGGGATTTGGAGACGATAGCATACCATTTTCTTTCTCTAAATTGTTTGCTGCACAGCCATTCTTTGGAGCAACTGAATTCACTCATCATCCCTCTGATGCTCATTTCCTAGCAAATATTGTCAGTATACGTATTTGCTCTGAACGGCTCGAAACAACGTATTTTTCTTTCAGGCTTTTGATCACCTCTGGCATGCAGTTTCATCACATTTTAACGCTGTATTTTGTGTTTTCTCCACAGTGCTTGGTCCAGCAACTAGTTCTAATTTCTTTCGCACAGAATCTTCCACTTTACTTCGCTTTTCAGGAACGTACCTGGGTTCCTTTCCGCCTTTGGTTTGTCGAATGGGCTTTCGCCTACACATCGATAACGACTGGTTTAATAGGTCAACTTCTTGCTCTTGCTTTCTGCACGAAGTACAAAGTCTGTCATCTTTTATCACCTTTGAAAGAAAATTCATCAACATATCATTTGAACATTGCGAAGATCTTTCGTTGTTTCGTTTTATGGCAGCTGAACGGATCGCAACAGTATTTTCGGAATCCTTTCGATCTTCAGTCGCCATGCTTACTGCCAAATATGCAAAAACTGAGATTAGCCCATTTTATAACTTAATCGAATGAGGTTATACAAAAAATGTACACTTAAAAATCAATAGGCACAATAGGCAGAATAATTTTTCGCAAATGATGCAATATATATATATATATATATATATATATATATATATATATATATTATTAATAGTTTTTATAATATAAAATAGTCCAGAGATGATGATTGTCAATTTCAGACATAAGTCGCTGCCAGCAGGTGACAGTCATTGGAATGATGACGGCAAACGTCGCCCATGTCGAATCAGGAATTAGTGATATGTGGACCCCGAACAATAAAACCATCATCACACTTGACACCATTGAGATCCCATTTTCATTTATGCTGAGGTGTTTGTAGTATTATAGGGGTATCTCACACGAAAAAAAAATTGGGATCATCGTTTAGCTGGGGGCGGGGCCCAAGGTCAAAGGGTGCCCAAACTACAACTTTGAATTACCGTTTGAGTGATTTTACTTTACGTGATTCGAAAGATCTCAACTTTTACGAGATATTTTGATACCAAGATCATCCAAATCGGACCACTACAACCTGCGATATGGCCACTGGAAGATTGTGGGTCAAACCGCGGGGAGCCCAAATTTGGGGGCCCTAAAATGGGCCCCCAGGTCTGAAAATTGACACAATGTTTTACCGTGGATACAAACACAAAAAAAAAAAGAGTAAATCTGAGACGATGTCAAAATTTCGCTGAAAAATGTGTGCACTTGAATGGAACGCCCAAAACAGTGTGGGCCTTTAATCCATCATAAGCTTTGAGTTCTACGATGGACTCAATGCAAATCGTGACAATGAACACGACAATACGCTCAGCCACCAAAATCGGTCAGAATTTCCCCTCAGGGGCAACCCCTCAAGTCCTGTTTTCCACAACAGAATAAAGGTCCCAGTGATCCTCAAAAGATATACTTTTAGCCACATGCAAAAATCACAAGAGCACAGTTTAATTCCATTATTCGCAACCCTCATGCTTGGTGGAAGAATGTGGTGCATCCCCCCGCCCCCCCTTAAATGAGGGCACATAACAACATGCATGTCATTGGTAGTTTCAGAGCACATGAATTCTACAAAATTAAACATGTTCCTAACCTGATGCCAGGGGAGATTTTCAATGCAACAGAGGATTTTTGCCTCCGACCCAAAATCATCCAAAAGCTTGGGCAATGAGAATCACCCCCACATTGTAAAGTTTTGCTTTTGTGATGTCCTTCATTTCAGTCACTTCTAATAACAGCAATGGACCATAAATGACACCGGTAAATCTATTCAAGAACGGCGCCGAATGTCAAGGCCCTACCAAGATCCGTCGCGGTAACATACGATGCGATAATTCCACATCTACCAAACCTACCGATCCCCAGAGGGACGGCGTTTAAAAAGACCTGTTATAATTGGTCGATTAAAGCGCAAGTTTTGCATTGGCTGGAAAACTATGGCCTGCTGCCAACGTATCCATCACCGAGAGCACTCCACCAGACATAACAGCAAAATGCACCAGTATGGAGCAGCCATCGTCATGCTAACAGACGGTTACAAATGAGCTTCAAACTAACAATTTATGGAATCAAGTTGGCTATCTTGCTATGTGTCTGTACCAAACTCGAGACTTTAAACAAGGATCAATTAACACTGCGCTGCAAACCAGTGAAATTATCTCAAAACTTCAAAAGCAGTGAAAGTGAAAGGAAGCTTACCTTCCCATAATACTGGGAAGGTCTTGATCTTCCGGAATGGTGACTTGGAAAACCTGCAACAAACGACCCAATACTCAAATACTTTGTTGCTTCTCAATTGGGAAAGTTTGCAAATCTAAGACTCTTCAATCATCCATTGATAGGATTAAAATAAATAAATACATAAAACCTACTCACCTCCAATGGGTAGTTTTCAGGAAAGCTGACCATGACTTCCAAATTAATAATGTCAAATGGCTGAAAAATAAAAATTAAAAAAAAAACATTAAAATAACTTTAAAACATAAAATAATAATAATAATAATAAAAGGAATCAGCACAATCATCAAACTTGAACAAGCCCCCCCCCAAGCAATTTTTTTATCCATTACACAAGGAACTTGGACACAGGAGGAAGCCATTTGGCCCATGGTACCTGCACTACCAACACCATATGAATTCAATCCATCAGTTCATCGATCTATTTCACTGCAGAGTGAGTGTGGCAGGGACATCAACAGGTTTTTATTATTTGGGGTAAGGGGGGGGAATGGAGAGGGTTGTAAGGTGGAGAATGAACAAGCACATAACACATTCACCTTTCGACAAGACCCTATCACAGACATCACAATCATGACGCCAGTACATACAAAATCACAGATCCATACCAACTACCGACCAGTAATGCCAATTTCCATGTACCCCTCTCTCCACAATGAATCTTGGTACCCATCTCTCTAACATAAAAAATAATAATAATAATAATGTTTAAAAAAGCAATCAAAACGTTTTGGTTCAAAAGTTGACGGGAACTTGCTACATTGACCCAAAATAAGGTATCTGCACTTCTGTGCTACAACAAACGAGAAGTGTCGAATCCAGGCTTTGTGCTCCCTTCCCTCCCTGAGCCTATCAAATCACTATCTTCCTCTTGTGTAAGATGGCGCAGCTCGGAGCATCACCTCACATACCCACGATCTCTTCAATTCCCACTAGCTCTCCTTGTTAGGAACGTTACTCATCGGCTTCTTTCAATGAGATGGACCATCTCCCGATCTCTGCCTAACGGGCAACTGTGTGGCTGTAAATGTCAGTGGGTGATGTTGATCGAGATTAAATAACAAATGATACATGCCTTGCTGTCTGCAACAAGTATGTGGTCAG
Organism: Eptatretus atami; assembly: GCA_035128595.1. NCBI lineage: Eukaryota > Metazoa > Chordata > Myxini > Myxiniformes > Myxinidae > Eptatretus > Eptatretus atami. The sequence goes on from CM068963.1 coordinate 16,464,891, forward strand.
GCTATAATGACCAGATATTTTGAGCAGCTGGGTGTACGATACAGTGCCTTCAAAGTATTCACCACCCCATCTTTTTGTCACATTTTGTGTGTTACAGCCTGAATTTAAAATGGATTAAATATATTTTTTTTCGGCACCGATTTACCACCTAATACCCCATAGTGACAAAGTGAAAACACGTTTTTAGAAGTTTTTACAAATTAAATGCTAAAATGTCTTGCGTCAATAAGAATTCAACCCCTTTTCTATGACACTCCACATTGAGCTCAGGTGCATCTAATGTCCTTTGATCATCCTTGAGATATCTCTTCAACTTGATTGGAGTCCACCTGTGGCAAATTCAATTGATTGGACGTGATTTAGAAAGAAACATACCTTTCAATATAAGGTCCCACGGTTGAGAGTGCACGTCAGAGCATAAACTCCACCACAAAGTCCAAGGAACTGTCCGTAGAACTCGGAGATAGAATTGTGAGGAGGCATAGATCTAGGGAAGGGGATAAAACTATTTCTAGTGTTGAAAGTTCTCAGAGCACAGTGAGCTCCATCATTAGGAATGAAAGAATATGGCACTACCCAAATCTTCCTCGAGCTGGCCGTCCGACCAAACTGAGCAAGAAGATCTTGGTCAAAGGACCAAGAACTCAATGACCACTCTGACAGAACTACAGAGGTCCTTGGCTGAGATGGGAGAACCTGCCCGAAGAGAACAGTCCCTGCAGCACTTCACAAACCCAGGCTTTACTGAAGAGTGGCCAGACGTAGCCACTCCTAAGAAGAAGGTACATGACAGCACACCTGGAATTTGCATAAAGGCAAGTGAAAGACTCTGAGAGCAGGAGGCAAAAGATTCTGTGGTCTGGTGAGACAAAAATTGAAACTCCGGCTGAATGCAAAGCACTACGTCTGGCGGAAACCGAGCACAGCTCATCACCCATCCAACACCATCCCTACAGTGAGGCATGTGTGGCAGGCAGTCATGTTATGGGATGCTTTTTAGCGGCAGGGACTGGGAGACTTGTAAAGACAGAGGGAACAATGAATGGAGCCAAATAAATGCAAATCCTTGAGGAGAACCTGCTTCAGAGCAAAAAAAAAAGATCTCAGACTGCAGGAAGATTTACGTTCCAACAGGACAATGACCGCAAGCATACAGCCAAAGCAAACTGGAATGGCTTCAGAACAAGAACATGAATGTCCTTGAGTGGCCAGTCTGTAATTCTCATTGAGAATCTGTGGAAAGACTTGAAGATTCAAGTTGGATGGAGAGTTCGTGTGAACGGCACAGAGCTTGAGAAAATCTGAAGGAAGAATGGGAGAAAATCCCCAAATCCAGATATGCCCCAAGAAGACTCAAAGCTGTAATTTCCGCCAAAGGCGCTTCGACAAGTATTGATTCGGGGGTTGAATAGTTATTGACGCAAACATTTCAGATTTTCATTTTATTTCAATTTGTAAAATTTCTAAAAACGTATTTTCACTTTGTCATTGCAGGGTGTGAACAGAGGGGTTGAATACTTTCTGAAGGAACTGTATGATGTCACACAGTTTATGACTCAGTGGTAGAATAATTGTAGAATGGCGTTGTGGATCAAGAACCAAAAATTTGGTTGAAAATAATAATAACAAGTGGTGCCAGGCACAACAAATCCACCCATTTAAGGCATCAAGTTATTTTGGGGATCAAATTTAAATTTGATACATCCTTAACCTGAATGTTGAATGTTTGATTATAAGGAATAGAATAAGGAATATTTTAGTCTTAGTTTGAAGTCAATTAAACCATTTTTGACGAAGTTATGACGTAAAATGATTTTGACTTTTTGTGACCTACCTTGACCTTTGACCTAATTGGACCCAAAAGTTAATGGGGTCATCCGAGGTTCATTACCCACCTGTGGATACAATTTGAACAGTGTTTGAGCCAGCCGTTTTCCCGTAAAGTTGTATTTTCGTAACCATGTTTTAGTTTTAATGGAAAATTTGTAATTTTGACCGATGGCCATGACCCCAAAACTTCGGACCCTACCGATCTTCACAAATATGCATTTTTCACTATAGGAATGGGTAGGATTATAAGTGACAAATAGAATAAGGTTCACTATAAGCTTAGTTTGAAGTAAATCAGATCATTTTTGACGGTTATGAGCGAAAAATGATTTTGATCTTTTCGTGACCTTGACCTTTGATCCAATTGGAACCAAAAGTTAATGGGGTCATCCAAGGTTCATTGTCCCCCTGTGGATTAAATTTGATAGTGTTTGCTAAAGCCATTTTGCCGTAAAGTTGCTAACAGACAGACAAACAAACAGACAAACAAAACCGGACGATTACAATATCCCGCTCCTCCCTCTGGGGGGCGGGATAATAATAATAATAATAATAATAATCAAGTACATTTGGCTGATAAACTGGACCACTTCAGCTACGTTTAAAAAAAAAAAACTTCATGAAAAAAAAAAACTAATTTGAAAAGGGCATCCCGATAAATTGAACAATTCACTCTTTGTTGATGACAAAGGACTTATTTTATGGTCGAGCTTACCCAGTCAGGATCTGTGGGTTAACAGTGAAGCATAGAAAGTGACCTTCCCATCATCACTCTCCTGTACGATTAATTGGTCTCCGGGAAAACGCTTTCCGAGCTGTGCTATCTCAGTCCCCCTCAGTTTTGCCACAGCATCAGTGGTCAACCCTTCTGAGGAAAGAGGCTGCACACCCAGAGATGGTCTCGCCACCGCAGGCCTGTACTTTCGTCCCTTCGCCTGAAAAGGCCTTCCGCTCCTCCCTCCATCAGACGCCAAACCACCAGCTCCCACGGAAGGCCCCCTTTGCTCAGCACGACGTGGAATCAAAATGGTCCGCTCAGTACGTCGCGCGTCAACGGAAAGGCACCGCCAAGAGGAGGTAGATCAGCATGCGGTGGGTGAGCAAAGTGACATCTAGCTCCGTGAAAACAACCACCAGCAAGGAAGACTTGCAAACACGATGACGCCGAGCACCTTTCCCTCGGGTTCTCAAGCCATTGCGTGCTGCAGCGTCGTTCTCTGGACGTGGCGGTGATGCCGGCACTGAACCTCATCAAAAGCTAACGATCCTTCGGGTGGGAAGTGCAAAGTGGTTCACAAGCGGTCACTTTCGGTGCGTGTGGTTGCGCACCGCAGTGGAACCCCGAATGGATGGAGCGCAGTCGAGATTTGCACGAGCAGCTTCTCCTTGCTGTGCCCGAGGACACGATGAAGCGGTTTGGGTGTTTCAGCAGCACTGTTGAGGTTCTCTTCAGCTTGCATACCTTTATTTCCACCAAAAACTGAAGAAAAACAAATATATATATTACGTACATGTACATCAGATATTTGAATGATGTGAGAAATTAAATTAAAAAATAATAATAATAACAAGTGGTGCCAGGCACAACAAATCCCGCCCTTTAAGGCATAAAGTTATTTTGGGGATCAAATTTAAATTTGATACATCCTTAACCTGAATGTTGATTATAAGGAATAGAATAAGGAATATTTTAGTCTTAGTTTGAAGTCAATTAAACAATTTTTGACGAAGTTATGACCGCAAAATGATTTTGACCTTTCAAGGCCACGTAAGGTCAAAGGTCATGGTGTCAAATGAAACCAATAAAGGACTTGATATATGTCTTCCATAGTAAAACACGCATATTCCTAACCTTTTTTGATTTATAATGGAAAATATGTAATTTTGACCAATGACCATGACCCCAAAACTTCGGACCCTACAGCTCTTCACAAATATGCATTTTCACTATAGGATTGTTAGGATTATAAGTGACAAATATAATAAGGTTCACTATAAACTTAGTTTGAAGTAAATCAGATAATTTTTGACGAAGTTATGAGCGAAAAACTATTTTGATCTTTTCGTGACCTTGACCTTGACCTTTGATCCAATTGGACCCAAAAGTTAATGGGGTTGTCCAAGGTTCATTGCCCACCTTGAATTAAATTTGATAGTGTTTGCTAAAGCCGTTTTGCCGTAAAGTTGCTATCAGACAAACAAACAAAGACAAACAACCGACGATTACAATATCCCGCTCCCTCCCTCCAGGGGCGGGATAAACATAAAATGGGTAAAACACCAGCAGTTACCTCAGGAACTTCCACCCTAATCAACGGTTTCGCCCCTTTTTACCTCAGGAACTTCCACCCTCATCAACGGTTTCGCCCCTTTTTACCTCAGGAACTTCCACCCTCATTAACGGTTTCGCCCCTTTTTACCTCAGGAACTTCCACCCTCATCAACGGTTTCGCCCCTTTTTACCTCAGGAACTTCCACCCTCATCAACGGTTTCGCCCCTTTTACCTCAGGAATTCCACCCTCATCAACGTTTCGCCCCTTTTTACCTCAGGAACTTCCACCCTCATCAACGGTTTCGCCCCTTTTTACCTCAGGAACTTCCACCCTCATAAACGTTTTCGCCCCTTTAAACCCCAGGAACTTCCACTCTCATCAACGGTTTCGCCCCTTTTTACCTCAGGAACTTGCACCCTCATCAACGGTTTCACCCCTTTTTACCTCAGGAACTTGCACCCTCATCAACGGTTTCACCCCTTTTTACCTCAGGAACTTGCACCCTCATCAACGGTTTCGCACCTTTTTACCTCAGGAACTTGCACCCTCATCAACGGTTTCGCCCCTTTAAATCTCAGGAACTTGCACCCTCATCAACGGTTTCGCACCTTTTTACCTCAGGAACTTGCACCCTCATCAACGGTTTCGCCCCTTTTTACCTCAGGAACTTGCACCCTCATCAACGGTTTCGCACCTTTTTACCTCAGGAACTTCCACCCTCATAAACCTCAGAACTTCCACCCTCATCAACGGTTTCGCACCTTTTTACCTCAAGAACTGCACCCTCATCAACGGTTTCGCCCTTTTTACCTCAGAACTTCCACCCTCATCAACGGTTTCGCCCTTTTTACCTCAGGAACTTCACCCTCATAACGGTTTCGCCCCTTTTTACCTCAGGAACTTCCACCCTCATCAACGGTTTCGCCCCTTTTTACCTCAGGAACTTCCACCCTCATCAACGGTTTCGCCCCTTTTTACCTCAGGAACTTCCCACCCTCATCAACGGTTTCGCCCCTTTTTACCTCAGGAACTTCCACCCTCATCAACGGTTTCGCCCTTTTTTCCTCAGGAACTTCCACCCTCATAAACGTTTTCCCCTTTAAACCCCAGGAACTTCCACCCTCATCAACGTTTCGCCCCTTTTTACCTCAGAACTTGCACCCTCATCAACGGTTTCACCCCTTTTTACCTCAGGAACTTGCACCCTCATCAACGGTTCACCCCTTTTTACCTCAGGAACTTGCACCCTCATCAACGGTTTCGCACCTTTTTACCTCAGGAACTTGCACCCTCATCAACGGTTTCGCCCCTTTAAATCTCAGAACTTGCACCTCATCAACGGTTTCGCACCTTTTTACCTCAGGAACTTGCACCCTCATCAACGTTTCGCCCCTTTTAACCTCAGGAACTTCACCCTCATCAACGGTTTCGCACCTTTTTACCTCAGGAACTTCCACCCTCATAACCTCAGAACTTTCCACCTCATCAACGGTTTCGCACCTTTTTACCTCAAGAACTTGCACCCTCAATCAACGGTTTCGCCCCTTTTTACCTCAGGAACTTGCACCCTCATCAACGGTTTCGCCCCTTTTTACCTCAGGAACTTCCACCCTCAATGAGGTAAAAAGGGGCGAAACCGTTGATGAGGGTGGAAGTTCCTGAGGTAAAAAGGGGCGAAACCGTTGATTAGGGTGGAAGTTCCTGAGGTAACTGCTGGTGTTTTACCCATTTTATGTTTATCCCGCCCCCTGGAGGGAGGGAGCGGGATATTGTAATCGTCCGGTTGTTTGTCTTTGTTTGTTTGTCTGATAGCAACTTTACGGCAAAACGGCTTTAGCAAACACTATCAAATTTAATTCACAGGTGGGCAATGAACCTTTATGTATATGTATTATAGTGGGGAGCTTAATTTTTAAGTTAAACCACCGATTACATCCCAGGTGAAACCTATTACAACTTATTTAGTGACCTTTAAACAATTTGCTCCTGAAGTGATTTCGGGTTAATTTTCGTGTTCTGTACTGATGAATCAATCTGATTTTCTCTCACTCCAACTTATTTCATTTTTAAAAAGCTTTTTTTACAGTTTGAGTAGTTTTGTGAAGACGCAGGTGTTAAGTTTGATTTGAAAGAATCATAAAATAAGCTCATGGGTGGTATCAAAATGTGAAACTTTGGAGGGGGTGAATACTTTTGCAAGCCACTGTGTCGTGAAGGTACTGGAGAGGATTCTGGACGGCAGGTAAGAAGAGTGTGGAGATGAGATTGGCAAAGAGCGTAGGAGCTTAGATTGGGCCAAGAGGGTGATGGATGGGATGTTCTCATGCTGAGACAGATGGTGGATAGAAGTTAGAGGTGGCAGGAAATGAAAAAAAATAGCATTGGTGGATAGGAGAAGGCTATGAAACTGCTGAGAAAGATGGTGATGGAAAAAGAAGTTAGGTTGAAGAGACTTACAGGGTGGCCTGAACATCAATCTCACACCTTCAGTGATGCGAGGAGAATGATGGAATGCATACAGCTACAATGACTGCATTAATTATTGTGTGAACTGCACAATAAAACCTGTATAATTAAGAGTTACAACGAATGCTTTACTGGGGCCTGGTAAAGCGATAGAATAGAAAGGGTAAAGGGCGGACATAGAAAGCAGCAGGATAGAACGGGTAAAGAGGTAAAGCGACTTTCAGGCCACCATGTGTTAGCGACGAGGAAGAGTTTTGTTTGTCCTGGGATGTTGAAGGGGTTCATGGTGAACATCGTTGCAAGGCAAGGGAAAGTTTCTCTCGCCCATTCGTGTTCATCATGGTGATGAAGCTGGTAAGCAGAGGGGGGGGGGGGAATGAAGTCTTCTCAGGAGAATGTGTGGCGGATGATCCTAGCTGTTTGTGACAGAGAGTGAGCAGGAGATGAGGAGTGGAAGGAGCCATCGAGCAGCCTCAACTGAAGAGTAATGGAGAAGAATGAGGTGATGTGGGTTTGGGAGGAGAGAAAGTAACGAATGTCAGGTTCGAGGGGAAGGGGACAGACAGGGAAATAGGTTTGAGTATCTGGAGGAATACTGATGATGGGTAGGTCAGAAGCAGGTGCAAGAGGAGGATTCATAGGGGGTGCAAATGAATGGATGGGGGCTGAACGGATTGATGGCAGACAGAAAAATATCATGAAAATTGGCGAAGGGAAAGTTGTGGTGTCTTGCGTAACGCTTGTCTACCCTTCTAGTCCGGAGCCGGTCGCACTGACAGAGAAACAGAAGGCTACAGTTGGCGAGAAAACTGCCTCAGGAAGGAATTGTGGGTAGTGAAGACGGTGGATAGGAGATGGTGTAACAAGTCGGATTGACGGTGAGATTGGTAATGCCAGCTGAAGCAGCTGGACACGGTACGGATGTGAACAGAAAATGGCAAAGAGAGCGGATAGGTTGAGGTAGCAAGGTAGGAGGAAAAGAGGTAGGCCATGGTTGAGATGGGAAGGTTGTTGTGCGGAGGATATCAATAAGTAAGGGGCGTTTTGGAGAATGGAAGAAAGTTGGCTGAGGACAGAGGGAAGGAGGGTGTCGTAAGTCAAGGCAAGGCAGAAGATTCGTACCATTGAGCCTCATTTCTTATAAAGGGAAGAGGAGACAAGAAACATTTTATTTTAAAATAAAATTCTTTTCTCTCCACTCAGTGGGGCATTACGACGAAATTTCTCCTTCAGGTTGTTTCATCCATGATCTATCCTCCAAAATGCTGAAGCGTCAAAGCAAGGAGCAGACTAACCATTTTCAAAGTTTTGGTACGACTTGGCTGGGTTCGAACCCTGACCCCCAGACTCAAAGAGGATACTCTAAACCCTTACACCACCGAGGTTGGTAGATCTTTATAAGGAATTAATTAATTTTGAATAACATGATAAAATGCACACTCAAGCCTTCAAGAAAAACAGATCCATTTTGTTGATAACCATATGCAAGTATTTTTGTCATGTTCCCCTTGTGTTATGGAAATCAGAACAAGCTAGACAAAGGTACCCACAAAGGTTCTACTGACCTGTTGGCCTCAAAGTACCAAAAGTGGGACCCACAGTGTACAACTGGGACTCAGCCGAGACCTCCTGATCTGGTTACGACATCCCTGACCCCCTCCCAGTGCGGTGTGAAGTTTGGATTGGTCCTAAAAGAGCCATCAATCCAAGGCATGCTTTTCCATTGGAATAGGCTGATAGCAGGGCGGGGTTGGGGTAAAGAGGCACAGGACTTTCAGAATTGGTTGGCAAATAGGCATTTCAAAAAAGTCGAGGAAAATGGCAAACGACAAATTTAAAGGGGGAAAAATAAAATCATAATAATGGGGATAAAACCTTCGACATGATCCAAATGTCCACACATCTGGGCAATTTACTGCCTTTTATATATTGTTGTGGACCGGGCAGGGGCAAAAATACACACACGGGGGGGGGGGGGGGGGGGGGGGTTGGGGGAAGTACCTCCGGGTTCCCACCAGACTCTCCCGGAATCGCAGACAGTCCACACGGATAAAACTCCATGACGAGGCAGTCGCTAATTTCAAACACTGACGCCATAACTCAACCACGTGGCTTGGGGTTCTCAGTCTAATTGGAAACCGTTACCTAAAATTGTCACGTGATCTAATTAACCGGGGGACACGCACTCGTACCCTTGTTCAAACCGGATCACCTTACCGGATGCAGATGCATCCGAGCGCAACTGCCAAGGACGTATTGCTAAGAAACAATCGTTGGGGACAACATCCCGGCTAAGTAGGATTACGGACCATTGTTGGACCAATGAAGGAAAATACAAAAACGAGCTGGGAAATTTCTACCATAAAGGCATCATTACAATTAAGCAATGAAAGGTATGTGGCACAGTGAATGGGGTTTATTGTTATATACAGCAGGGATAGAAAAGGAATTTGTGGGGTAACGACAAAAGGCAAGCAATTTAAAAAGCAGACAAGAGCAGCCTTATCCCGTTAGAAACTTCTACAATCTTAACTTATGCTATGACAGGCGCGCGACAACACACCACAGCAACACGAGGAAGAAATTAGATAGCCAGACGGAAGGAAGCAGATGAGAACTAACAGCCTCCAATACCTGCGCGGTCGGCCGACCGCGTAACCCATCCGCTTTTGGGGACGCCCACTTGAGCGTTCCACCTTAAGAGTCGGTGCGTTAAATCCCTGCTTAATCACTTTTTGGGGCTCGTGGAAAATGTATGCTCCGCATTGGTTCAGAAGAACTCTGTCGAATACCAACCCCGGGTAGATGCAGCAACAGGCATACAATGAGGTGCAGTGAAGAGAGGGCAGAGAGTGGCAGGCGGCAAACAGGCAGAGACGAATGTGAGGAACAGAGAGCACCGAGAGAGAGAGAGAGAGAGGAGAGAGAAGAGGAGAGAAGGAGAGAGAGAGAGAGAGAGAGAGACACCGAGACAGAGACAGAGACAGAAAGTGGGTGGGTGAGGGAGAGAAACACAGAGGGGAGACAGACGGAGACAGACCGGCTTCGCGATCCACTTTTTATAAGCCCCGATGACCCGCAGATGAACCGGGACGATGAACCCGAAGCGATGCGCCAACTGAATCCATGCCCTTCATTGGGTCCAGGCCCCGCCCTGCCAGACTCCTCGGGCCAGAAGCGGCCCTCATTCACACATCCGGACGACACAGCCTAGAGCCTTGCTCTGGACCCCGCGCCCGTCCTGTCATGTTCTGGCGACTGGCTGAGGGTCGCGCGGTCCACGCGCCATTCTTGGGTATCTTCCGGCGCTGCAACTGTGCTTGGCCCATCCCGCGCCACAACGGCCGGCCGTGCAGCACGCCTCTGCTTGGTGGTGAACGCATCGATTGTGGAGGTGCGAGGAGCGCGCGTGATGATTTTCCCGTGTGCGGGAGATGTTGGTGGTCGAGTGGTGGAAGCTTTTGGTGAGCGAAGGTTGAGCAAGGTGAGGCACCGTTGCAAATTGGCACACAGATTCGAATTACAAGGCGCGCATGCGCGTCCTGTACAGTGTTGGTGGTGAGTCTCTCCTAGGGTGGCTGCCTGGGTCGGTGCTGCTTCATTTGTATCATGGATAAAGGAAAGGGTTGATGGAAAATCATATTGAAGCATAGAGATACTAATTATCAGACTTGGCTATTAGACCCACGTAACAATGCATTCGTCCCGTTAACCATTAGACATGAGGGGAAGTCTGACTGCACGAAGACTAACGAAATAACTGCCCTGGGGATCACTAATGTGGGTGCATTGCCTTAGAGGGCATGCGGTTTTGCAATAAAAAAAGAACCGTAAAATATTTAACACTAATGTAAGGGCTCATAGATGAGCTTGTGCATTCATCACTAGAGAGAGGAGGCCATGAGTCAACTTTGGTTTACTTTTACATTCAAATTTTAAAAAGCATTAAGACATAGATAACATACAAGGGATTTAACCAAAAATCCCAGCATCACCAGTGAAGTGCTCAATGGGAACACTGAACAGCTGACCCCACTATCAGCAAACCAAAGTAAAAATAGGGCCACTGGACCTGTACTTCCTGGGCCCTGGCTTCTAATGTTATAACCCAAATTTGTGGCAATTAACTGACTGGTAGGTTGAGGAAAATTTTTGAAGGAATTTACACACGATTTTTCCCAAAACATTTTACCAAGTCCGCATTTTTGACACTTCCGGTCACGTGTTCGGCATGACTCCGCAATTTACATCACGACCCATCCTAATAGTAAACCAAATTTGGTAGCAATTGTTTCACTGGTGGGTCTGGAAGAGAAGATTTTGAAGAAATTTACTAAGTCACCATTTTGACAAACTTAAATCACGTTGACCAGAACGAGCTTTGCTATCCGTACCAGTCAGGAGAAGGAAACGTTGCTTGCCAATTTCAGCTGGATCAGTCAGCGGTTTTTGGCTGGAGAAGTTGAAATAGGAGATGGACGGACAGTGCGCGATGACAATACCTGATCTGGAACTTAATTCCAGATAAGCCAATAATAAGAAACGGCTACAACAAGCAGCCTTAAATAACACAAGAGCTGCATAAACGCTATGCTTGCTCACAACCTGCTCACGGGGCACAGAATCCACAAATCATGCGAGTAGCCCAGCTCCAATTTCGTGCGACTGATCCTCATTGTGGCAAAGGTCGCAGGTATGCACGGCCACAGCATGGGAACCTGCAAGGAGAACACCCGCGAGTGAGCCTTGTGCCACATGCCAACCTACCGTCACCCTCACCCGTGGACAATCGAGACTCGGTCTGCTTACCTCACAAAATTAGAACAGCCTCCGATTATTAGCAAACGACACAAGTTCAATCGAAAACATTCAAATCACAATTGTACACCTGGAATGGAATGCAATGCAACTTTACAAGAATACAAGGATAACGTTTTCCAACTCGTGATCTTCAACAAACGCATATCTTAACTCCACACGACCTTCACTCTAACTGTTCCTTTCAGGCACCTCAAAATACGTACAAGAAAATATATAATATAATTAAAAAAAACAAAAAAACAAAACATACGATTTGGATTATACTAACACTCTCCCTCCCTACCCACCACTTTATTCCCCCCCCCCCAAATTACCCTATTCACCTGTACACAAGTAATGAACCATTCCAGTAATGACAAGATACTCAATACAACCAAGCTGAAGTCTTGATCGCGGCCGTTAAGACTGAAACATACGTGCGTGTCACTTTCGTTCAGAACGAGTATAAAAGCCCGTCAAAAATGACAGCTTGGAGTTATTCTCTTGCCAAACGAAGTTTTTTGCAAGATATGTTCGTCAGTCTGTATGTTTTTTTTTTTTTTTCTGTATTCACGAAAAAAAAATTCTGCAGAGCACAGTTTTCATATTGGAAATTTTGTAACTTTTCGCCACATCAGTAGGCCTATGGAGGTCCCTACAGCAACAAAAATTTTTGAGTCAAGGTCAAAGGTAAGGTCACTTTGTCGCAAATCAGGGTAATCGACAAAACCTTATTTTTGAGTAATTTTGATCGATCGTCTTCAAATCATGGGAATATAGTTCATGGTCGGCGCTCAGCTGTAATTTTTGGTGGCGATTGCCTTGACCTTCCTGTGTTTTTTTTTGTAGTTGTTTTTTTTTTTTTGTCTGTAATCACGTATAAATCACTCTGCAGAGCAACAGTTTTCATTGGAAATTTTTGTAATTCGCAATATCAGAGGCCGTATAGAGGTCCCTTTCCTAGCGCATAAAATTTTTAAGTTCAAGGTCAAAGGTCAAGGTACTTGTCACAATCCGGGGAGTCGACGAAACCCTTATTTTTTTGAAGTAATTTTGATCCGATCGTCTTCAAACTTCATGGGAATATAGTTCATGGTCTGGCACTACGCTGATAATTTTTGGTGGCGATTGCCTTGACCTTCATAGGTTAGGCCTAAGTCAACAATATTTGACCCCAAGGGTCAAATTTTCAAGTTTTAGACCAATCGTGTAGTACTTTCAAATTGAACACCTCGTGAAGTGCTTTCCTAGATATATCAAGCTTGAGACATTATGACGTCATTTGGTGACGTTAATGAGGCAAAACGCATATTTTTCATGTTACTCTGTAGAAAGCGATTCTCATCGGAATCTCTCGTCAGGCAATATTCCTCAAGTGAGTGCTCCTGGTGGATAGCAGCTCTGTCACCCTCAAGTGTGACCTTAAAGAAGTCACACGTGGTCACCCTTTTGCAGATACGGGTCAACCCTAGGGTGACATTGGTTTATTTTATTTTTTAATCGCAAGATATGATGGTTTTCGTAGCAAGAAGCGTTATTTTAAAACACTACATCGTAGAAATGTGACCCTATTTCTTGATCTTCTGGGAATGTTTCATTTCGATGATACAGCACGATAGCGTGATGATGTTGAAGCTCGGCCTAGCATCAGGTGTGCTTCCATGTTCTTTTTTTGTTTAGAATCCTGTGGACGCAAATGGCCACTCTCGTTTTACTTCTGCACATCACGTACAGCGAATTTCACCCTCTTGTATTTCTTTCTTTTAAACTTTCTGTAACACCACCCTTGAGGCTCAGTTTGCCAGTCACTGTCTACAATTCAATAAAAGAGACGTAATTACTCCTTTTCTGAAAAATGTATTTCGGGTTTTTTTTTTTACATCAAAAACACTGAACACAGCATTACGTAAAAGATTAGCCTTTAAACGCTTACATCAATTGTCCCATGAGGGAACAGATATACAACACCTGTATATTAAGACACTATAAGCATGGATTGGCTCACTAAGGCCTAAGTCACATTTGCCACGGCGGCCGTGGGGTCTCAAAATTACGGCCACTAGCAATTATAACGGCGGCCGCTATTTCACGGTCACACAAGTAGCAGTCAATATGTTTTATTTTTCGGGGAGCGCACGGCGTGTTAGAAATTGTGGAGACCGAAAACGTGGGGGTTGCCGTAAACGGTCTTTGATTTGTCGCACGGTGACCTTAAGGGGGGACCCTGCGGCGGCCATAGAATTTTCCCAGGCAGACGCAGGTACTCAAGTGCCCGCAAGGCGACCGCAAGGGGGGCCTCAGCAAACGTGCGGCCAGACGACGGTAACGAGTGGGCTTTCATTTTTTTTTTACAGTTTTTTTTTTTTTTTCGGTCTTGTCAAATTGCTACGGCGAACGTAGAAATGAAAAAAGTTTATAACTCCGCGTTATAAATTTCCAACAACGGCGAACCCCTACGGCCTGTAAAAGATAGCCAAACGGCGTAGGGCCACCCTGAGGCGACCGCAGAAACTTGCGGCCGCCGCACGTTTTCTGCATTCAGAGGGCGTACGGCTGCCGTATCCTCGCCCTGAGGCAATGTGACTTTAGGCCTAAGCTAGCCTCTCCACACGTCGTTACGATTTGCTGTGTTGTCATGATTTACAAGCATCATTATACAAAACACTTTATTTGTAAAAGAAGGTCCAAGTGGTCTAAAGCTCTAAATGGTCAAAGCTGTCTATCTGTCTTCTGGCATTCATGTCTAAGGGATTAAAGGGATTTAAAAGGGCTGAAAGTCTAAAGGGTATAAAAAGGTCTAAACAGTAAGGGATCTAAAGGTGTCAAGTGTTGAAAGGCTTAAAAGGTAAAAGGAGGTTTAATGGTGTTCTTAAAGGGTTTTTGGGGGTCTTGGGTCCTCAGGGAATCAAAGGTTCTTCAACAGTTTGGCAGGGGTCTCACCAATCTAGGCGAGGGTCGCGTTTAAAAAGCATATTTTCCACACGGCTTTCAACGGGCGTTGGAAAGTGCCAGGGTGGCCGGGTCACCATGGGTAAACGCAAATTGCACCTTAATTGTCTGCCTGCATGATTGAGCCTGTCTTCTTTGTGGACGAATTGGGCCAGCGTGCGTTGTGCCCTGGTTCGAATACAAAAATGGTTAACAGTGGGGTCTGTAGATACCCTGGGGTGCACCTTTGTGTACTGCTCTGCCATTTCCGTCGTCCTTTCAGAACACCAAACTAAAAACGCAGCGAAACACCAGAGTAAGCACAATGGCTTGTGACCTTACTCACCGCACAGCGGAAGCTTTCTTGTAGTGCTTACAGTGCATTTTCCCGGAAGAGGTTTGCCGGCTGGATTACTGCACCTTTGTTGTTGTTGTTTTAGGCTTCAAGATGACGAATTCGCACGTGACTGCAGAAAAAAAATATATATTAAAAAAGTTCATTTTAAGGGATCTAGTCAACAGGGCCTACACTAAGTTCACCCCACCAAGCTTTTGTTTTGCAGCGAGGTTTCCCACTAATTACTTCACACCAATATTTTGATGTGCAACGTCATGCCAAGCAATCCACGTCAGATTGGGACGTGCGTTACTATACTCGGGAAAGGCACAGCGGGACACTTCTATCACAGCCACTGCTCTTATCCATGCAGTCTCTGACATGCCAGTTGGGGTAGGGAAGACCTACATGTGAAAGGGCACAGGGAATGGCAGACATGACCTGTGGGTGGCGAATGAATGAATAAATAAATATAACGGTGGAGAGGTCAACAGAAACATTTAACTCGCTTGTCTGAGAAAAGGACATGGGTGGGAGAAGTTTGATGAAACAAAAGATTTCAATAGGAAGCAGATCGCAGTTCCTAAAATATTTTTTGGAACGCAACTTCAACGCTGGCTCAAAGGAATAGAGCCGGACTCCCTCAATAAGCACGAAAGGCGCCTATGGCAATGGCGGCAGTTCAATTCCCGCTTGAGACCCATAGCAGAGACCCTGAATAAAAAAGGGAGGGAAGGGGGACCAAGAAAGGGAACAAATTGGGCCAATAAGGTTCAACAAACTTTGACAAGTTAAGCTTGATCATCAAGGTGTTGGCATACCACAAGTGGTGCTTGAGTGAGCAGTGAAGGCAGGTTTAGAGCCAACTGCTGGTCTGCAGGAGCAGCTCCACAGCGTGACAAAACTGCAGGTTCAACTTTCCAAGACGGGATCGTTGTGGTGAGCCGTGGAAAAGTGAGCCTTGCACTGAGTTGTGCGTGGCATTTACTACATCTGCAGAACTTGCTCCTTCTGCACTACATCGTACTTCCTCCTTTGCTTTGCACCTGTGAGGGTAGAATAGGTAATAGAAAGGGCAGTGGGTTGGGGGGGGATATGGGAGGAAACTATCCATAAAAATATAATCCACTTTCCTTAATTGGCAATATCACCCATTTTGTATACATGCATTCAGCTTCTACAAAAAAAAAATTACAATTACGATTTAACTCTGGGGAACCACAACAGGTTTAAACAAGGTGAAAAAAGCTGTAAAACTCCCAAATGAACCTTCCTGACTTTGGGTGTGCAAGAGCAGACCATCTGCAGAGTCAACCATTGGAATCTAGAGTCACCTGGTGCACTGGAGAAGTAGTGCGAGACTTTGTGCTATCAAGACTCAGCATCTTCACCCATGTTCAGCCCAGAAGTTTCACCTCAGTCCCCTTCCTCATTGTCACAGGCGTGCTGTCTCGTCCCGAGCACCACCTAGATCTTGAGACCCAGCATGATCACCACCGTAGATAGAAATAAAGATTCATACAGTTTTAGACTACCGAGATGAGACAATTTGCTCTTCCTGTTCGTTGAGAGAAACTAGGAAAGAATATTTGCAAAATCCTCTCCACAAAAAATTGGCTCACAATCACCATGAACCTCTCGCTTCACTCTCAGTCTGTACTGAGAACGAAACCACAAACTTCGGAACTCTTGTAACAAGTTCTCCAAGATGGAATAATTTATTTATCTTCATCTAACAATGATTCCAAAATAACTTCAATTCAATGGACTTTATATATATATATATATTTTTTTTAACCTTGGCATTGAAAAGCAAGTAATTTTTGGCAAACATGCCAAGCATACCAAATTTCCTCTCACAATCGTCGTACTCGCATGGTGCACTCTCCTCTTCACCATGTAGCTCAGTCTTCCTGCGAAGGTTTTTTTCTTGATCTCCTCCTCAGAACATCTGTTGTGGATTGGCCAGAATCTTGGGTGGCTAGTAGTGCAGAATGGGTGGAGATGTGGACTTTGTGCAGAGAGATCTCTGAATGGAATGAACTGATGCCGGCTCTCTCAGCAGCGAGCTCACGTTTCAGCTGCAGGGACATTACAACTTGGACATATCAGCTTGTTCTGCTGTATTTACATCAGAAACAAAGAAGAATCCCCATTTAGAACAGAGTTCCACACACTTGCGAGTGATTCGCACTCAGATGGCATGCGCCCAAGGGTCGGTGAATGGTTCTTACCAAGCGTGCACCTTCGGTGAAAAGGCGCTCCATGTTGCGATCGAGCCAACGAAGGAAAGGACGAAAAGGAGTTCTGGCTGACCGAGGAGTTGCACAGTGGCATGCTTAGCCTGTAGCCAATCCTGTGAAAATTTCTCCACATGCCTGTAAGCGGGCTCACAAGAAGTATGGCCGTCAGAAACCAGTACAGCGAGTTTATCCTTTGCAAATGCATCCTCCTTCCTCCCCCCCCCTCCCCCTTACAGAATGGCAAGACTTTCTGGGGCAAGTAGTTACTTGTCGATATTGAATGCAAGGTTGAAACTGCTCTGATGTGGTCGAATACATAATGTTAAACCTGAAACACTTCAACTGGGAACAGGGTGATCAACTTGATACATAGACATCTTTCTGCAGCAGGATTCTGGAGATGAGTTGCTTAAAAAATATTTTACTTACAGGACCAAAGAGGTGCATTTAAGGTGAGATAGAACCGACAGTGGGACAAACATCAAGGAAATGAACAAACAAGAAAGGAGGAGGAGGAGGAGGAGTGTGGGTAGAAACAAACTCACAATAAGATGGTTGGATTAGGAAAGGTTAATGTGGGTTATAAAGATGATTGGTCAAAATTGGGAATGACAGGAGGTGGTCGTGCACCGTTTGCTTGAAACCCCTAAAGGGAAAGTGGGACAGAACAGCCTCTCGGGAGGTGGTTGTATAGACAGGAGAAGTGAGGAACAAGAGTGGAAGTGAGCAGTCAGCCTGGATTTTGGAAGTTTAACCCAGAGGGGTTACTGGAAAAACACACATGCATCCTGGAGTTACTGGGGAGGGGTGGGGACAGAGAAGAGGGAGAAATATTGGAGAATACATGGTTAAAAGGGGCATTCCATGTCAAGTGTACACACCCTCCCGACACTAAATACCTCATTTTCTCCCCATATGTTGGTCATTTATTCACTTGGGTGAAAAAACTCAAAATACCAACTTTTAGACCTGTGGCCCATCGGGGCCATTTTAGGGGCCCCAAATTTTGGGCGCCCCCGCTGCCCCACAATCTTCCAAAGGCAAATCACAGGTTGTAGTGTCCGATTTGGCTTATGTTCGTATCAAAAATGCTCGTAAAAGCGAGATCTTTCGAATCACGTAAAGTAAAATCACTCCGAAACAGAATTCAAAAAGTTATAGTTTGGGGTACCCTTTGACTTGGGCCCCCGCTCCCAGCCAAACCGATGGTCCGCTATTTTTTGTGTGAGAATACCCTTTCATATACTCCAACACCTCAGCATAAATGAAAATGGATCTCAATGGGTTCAAGTGTGATGATGGTTTTATTGTTCGGGGACTTGGTGCAGGACACACAATACGCCACGATACATAGCACATATTTGAACACAAGATTTCCAATACACTATATCAGTATATTGTACATAAATTTTTCCACATGCCATGCAGGAACTGGAAGCGATACGAGTTAAGTTTTTTCGATATGAGTAAGCGACCAAGATATGAGTAAGTTTTTCCGAGCATATTATAGTCAAGATTTTTTGCCAAGCAATGTTTTATTTGACAGCTGTGTTTCTTTTTTACTGATTGTGTAGGTTCTACCTGTAGCAGTTTTTGGTTCTACGGAAAGAAGTATATCAGAAATGTCTAAAATGCAGTGATCTTCAATGTCAGGAAAAAAGAAACTATTTGCAGGCCCGTTTGGATTAAGAAAATTCACTTTCACTTCATGAGTGTCCTGAAAGGCTTCCATGATGCAGGCAAGCCACCATTTTCCATCATAGTGCACTGTGACATAACCTGAGAGTTTCCCGTTAAAAGTGGTGTAGATTTTGAAATAGCTGACTCGATACGGTGTTCCTCGCGAAGACTGAATTCGCGTACTGAAGAGCAGTTTCAGAAATAGGGATGAAAGCATGAAGTTTTTGGAGTTCCAACTATGGTTTTGGCCGTTTTTAACCTTTCTTCCAGATTTCTTCTTCTCTCGTCATACGCCTCTTGGATCCTGTAACCGAACTACATTTCATTCAAACCATTTTCACAAAGGTGAAAAGAACTTTTGGAGAAATAATTTGACTGTCGTAAGGTCTCCGAGGCTCTCACGTGTTGCTTCTCGTTTTACTGTACCTCCCACGCCATCTGAAGGCCCTTGCCATGACTTGTGGCAAAAAAATGCCATTCTGATCAATACCATACTCTGATTTTGAGACGACATAGGTTTATGAAGCTTTGCAATTCTTATATTGGCCATGCGCAACCCGTCTGAGAAATAGTAAAGTTTCTTTACATTTCCAAAGCTAGATTTCAAGTGTTCATGAGCATTCTTTGGAAGAGGTGACTGAGACAACGTCATGAGTATTGCATTCTGATATAATCGTGAACAATCGTGGTTTAATTTGCCATCGTCGATTTGAAAATAGTAAACCCGGGGTGAATTGTCGCGAGAGCAGTTCCCATGGAATCTTTGGCCACATCCTGTACGAAAACGAAAGTTCTCTGAAAGTCTCCAATAATAGACAAATTCTCCTTCACCGATTTCGTCTTTCTTATTTTTCAGAAACTGAGATTGGCCTTGGCAATGAAGTCGTGTATCACTAATTTCGGCCGCGCGTTCACAGAATTGATTAATGAATTCTTCCAAAGGCAGGGCCATGGAGCTCAGTTTAGATCTGGCGGTGGATGGCCCACCGTTTAAACTGAATTTCCATCAATCCTCCAGTTCATAAGCACTCAGTAGCTCGGTTTTGAAGTCTTCAATTGATAGGCAACTCTTCACAAGTTCTGAAATAACATGCCGGTTGTGCTGGGTTACAAACTATGCGTGCCATCACATGATGATAGCTAGGAAGTTCGGCTATCTGTGGCATTTTGGAAGCGCAAACATCATGAGTTTCACATTTTGATGTATCGTACATACACGTACACTGTGTGTACCCCTGAACGACCAGGACACACTCCGAGGGACGGAGCATGGCAAACTTCGGCGATCCATTTCAAGCCAGGGTTTCTTCTCTTTGAATTTCTGAAACAGTTCCTTGAGATTGTTTAGTACCAGGCGCTTTTGAATTTTGTCTTTCCATGTTCATTCCTGACCACCACACAGTCCTTTTTTCCCGGCATTATTCGGCTGACTTCATCACTTCGGTAAAATTCGGTTACGGCGGATTTCACTTCGTCAGGCATATTTTACCCTGTTTGGGATTTGGAGACGATAGCATACCATTTTCTTTCTCTAATTTTTTGGCTTGCACAGCCATTCTTTGGGAGCACCTGAATTCACTCATCATCCCTCTGATGCTCATTTTCCTAGCAAATATTGTCAGTATACGTATTTGCTCTGAACGGCTCGAAACAACGTTTTTTTCTTTCAGGCTTTTGATCACCTCTCTGGCATGCAGTTTTCATCACATTTTAACGCTGTATTTTGTGTTTTCTCCACAGTGCTTGGTCCAGCAAACTAGTTCTAATTTCTTTCGCACAGAATCTTCCACTTTACTTCGCTTTTCAGGAACGTACCCTGGGTTCCTTTCCGCTTGGTTTGTCGAATGGGCTTTCGCCTACCATCGATAACGACTGGTTTAATAGGTCAACTTCTTGCTCTTGCTTTCTGCACGAAGTACAAAGTCTGTCATCTTTTATCACCTTTGAAGAAAATTTCATCAACATATCATTTGACACATTGCGAAGATCTTTTCGTTGTTTCGTTTTATGGCAGCTGAACGGATCGCAACAGTATTTTCGAACTCCTTTCGATCTTCAGTCGCCATGCTTACTGCAAAATATGCAAAAACTGAGATTAGCCCATTTTATAACTTAATCTCGATGATGGTTATACAAAAAATGTACACTTAAAAATCAATAGACACAATAGGCAGAATAATTTTTCGCAAATGATGCAATATATATATATATATATTTATATATATATATATATATATTATATAATAGTTTTATATATATAAAATAGTCCAGAGATGATGATTGTCAATTTCAGACATAAAGTCGCCTGCCAGCAGGTGACGTCTTGGAATGATGACGGCAAACGTCGCCCAATGTCGAATCAGGAATTAGTGATATGTGGACCCGAACAATAAAACCTCATCACTTTGAACCATTGAGATCCCATTTTCATTTATGCTGAGGTGTTGTAGTATTATGAAGGGGTATTCTCACACGAAAAAAAATTGGGATCATCGGTTTTGCTGGGGGGCGGGGCCAAGGTCAAAGGTGCCCCAAACTACAACTTTTTGAATTACCGTTTGAGTGATTTTACTTTACGTGATTCGAAAGATCTCAACTTTTACGAGCATTTTGATACCAAGATCATCCAAATCGGACCACTACAACCTGCGATATGGCCACTGGAAGATTGTGGGTCAACGCGGGGAGCCAAATTTGGGGGCCCTAAAATGGGCCCCCAGGTCTGAAAATTGACACAATGTTTTTACCGTGGATACAAACACAAAAAAAAAAAGAGTGAAATCTGAGACGATGTCAAAATTTCGCTGAAAAATGTGTGCACTTGATATGGAACGCCCCAAAACAGTGTGGGCCTTTAATCCATCATAGCTTTGAGTTCTACGATGGACTCAATGCAAATCGTGACAATGAACACGACAATACGCTCAGCACCAAAATCGTCAGATTTCCCCTCAGGGGCAACCTCAGTCCTGTTTTCCACAACAGAATAAAGGTCCCAGTGATCCTCAAAAGATATACTTTTAGCCACATTGCAAAAATCACAAGAGCACAGTTTAATTGCCATTATTCGCAACCCTCATGCTTGGTGGAAGAATGTGGTGCATCCCCCGCCCCCCCTTAAATGAGGGCACATAACAACATGCATGTCATTGGTTTCAGAGCACATGAATTCTACAAATTAAACATGTTCTAACTGATGCCAGGGGAGATTTTCAATGCAACAGAGGATTTTTGCCTCCGACCCAAAATCATCCAAAAGCTTGGGCAATGAGAATCACCCCCACATTGTAAAGTTTTGCTTTTGTGATGTCCTTCATTTCAGTCACTTCTAATAACAGCAATGGACCATAAATGACACCGGTAAATCTATTCAAGAACGGCGCCGAATTGTCAAGGCCTACCAAGATCCGTCGCGGTAATCATACGATGCGATAATTCCACATCTACCAAACCTACCGATCCCCAGAGGGACGGCGTTTAAAAAGACCTGTTATAATTGGTCGATTAAAGCGCAAGTTTTGCATTGGCTGGAAAACTATGGCCTGCTGCCAACGTATCCATCACCGAGAGCACTCCACCAGACATAACAGCAAAATGCACCAGTATGGAGCAGCCATCGTCCTGCTAACAGACGGTTACAATGAGCTTCAAACTAACATTTATGGAATCAAGTTGGCTATCTTGCTATGTGTCTGTACCAAACTCGAGACTTTAAACAAGGATCAATTAACACTGCGGCTGCAAACCAGTGAAATTATCTCAAAACCTTCAAAAGCAGTGAAAGTGAAAGGAAGCTTACCTTCCCATAATACTGGGAAGGTCTTGATCTTCCGGAATGGTGACTTGGAAAAACCTCAACAAAACGACCCAATACTCAAATACTTGTTGCTTCTCAATTGGAAAAGTTTGCAAATCTAAGACTCTTCAATCATCCATTGATAGGATTAAATAAATAAATACATAAAACCTACTCACCTCAATGGGTAGTTTTCAGGAAAGCTGACCATGACTTCCAAATTAATAATGTCAAATGGCTGAAAAATAAAAATTAAAAAAAAACATTAAAATAACTTTAAAACCATAAAATAATAATAATAATAATAAAAGGAATCAGCACAATCATCAAACTTGAACAACCCCCCCCAAGCAATTTTTTATCCATTACACAAGGAACTTGGACACAGGAGGAAGCCATTTGGCCCATGGTACCTGCACTACCAACAACATATGAATTCAATCATCAGTTCATCGATTCTATTTCACTGCAGAGTGAGTGTGGCAGGGACATCAACAGGGTTTTATATTATTTGGGGTAAGGGCGGGGGAATGGAGAGGGTTGTAAGGTGGAGAATGAACAAGCACAAATAACACATTCACCTTTCGAGCAAGACCCTATCACAGACATCACAATCATGACGCCAGTACATACAAAATCACAGATCCATACCCAACTACGACCAGTAATGCCAATTTCCATGTACCCCTCTCTCCACAATGAATCTTGGTACCCATCTCTCTAACATTAAAAAAAATAATAATATAATAATGTTTAAAAAAGCAATCAAAACGTTTTGGTTCAAAAGTTGACGGGAACTTGCTACATTGACCCAAAATAAGGTATCTGCACTTCTGTGCTACAACAAACGAGAAGTCGAATCCAGGCTTTGTGCTCCCTTCCTCCTGAGCCTATCAAATCACTATCTCCCTCTTGTGTAAGTGGCCGCAGCTCGGAGCATCACCTCCATACCCACGATCTCTTCAATTCCACTAGCTCTCCTTGTTAGGAACGTTACTCATCGGCTTCTTTCAATGAGATGGACCATCTCCCGATCTCTGCCTAACGGGCAACTGTGTGGCTGTAAATGTCAGTGGGTGATGTTGATCGAGATTAAATAACAAATGATACATGCCTTGCTGTCTGCAACAAGTTGGTGGTCAGGCTATAATGACCAGATATTTTGAGCAGCTGGTGTACGATACAGTGCCTTCAAAAGTATTCACACCCCTCTCTTTTGTCACATTTTGTGTGTTACAGCCTGAATTTAAAATGGATTAAATATATTTTTTTTCGGCACCGATTTACACCTAATACCCCATAGTGACAAAGTGAAAACACGTTTTTAGAAGTTTTTACAAATTAAATGCTAAAATGTCTTGCGTCAATAAGATTCAACCCCTTTTCTATGACACTCCACATTGAGCTCAGGTGCATCTAATGTCCTTTGATCATCCTTGAGATATCTCTTCAACTTGATTGGAGTCCACCTGTGGCAAATTCAATTGATTGGACGTGATTTAGAAAGAAACAAACCTTTCAATATAAGGTCCCACGGTTGAGAGTGCACGTCAGAAGCATAAACTCCACCACAAAGTCCAAGGAACTGTCCGTAGAACTCGGAGATAGAATTGTGAGGAGGCATAGATCTAGGGAAGGGGATAAAACTATTTCTAGTGTTGAAAGTTCTCAGAGCACAGTGAGCTCCATCATTAGGAAATGAAAGAATATGGCACTACCACTCTTCCTCGAGCTGGCCGTCCACCAAACTGAGCAAGAAGATCTTGGTCAAAGGACCAAGAACTCAATGACCACTCTGACAGAACTACAGAGGTCCTTGGCTGAGATGGGAGAACCTGCCCGAAGGGAACAGTCCCTGCAGCACTTCACAAACCAGGCTTTACTGAAGAGTGGCCAGACGTAGCCACTCCTAGAAGAAAGGTAATGACAGCACACCTGGAATTTGCATAGGCAAGTGAAAGACTCTGAGAGCAGGAGGCAAAAGATTCTGTGGTCTGGTGAGACAAAAATTGACAACTCCGGCTGATGCAAAGCACTACGTCTGGCGGAAACCGAGCACAGCTCATCACCCATCCAACACCATCCTACAGTGAGGCATGGTGGTGGCAGCATCATGTTATGGGATGCTTTTTAGCGGCAGGGACTGGGAGACTTGTAAAGACAGAGGGAACAATGAATGGAGCCAAATAAATGCAATCCTTGAGGAGAACCTGCTTCAGAGCAAAAAAAAAAGAATCTCAGACTGCAGTGAAGATTTACGTTCCAACAGGACAATGACCGCAAGCATACAGCCAAGCAACACTGGAATGGCTTCAGAACAAGAACATGAATGTCCTTGAGTGGCCAGTCTGTAATTCTCATTGAGAATCTGTGGAAAGACTTGAAGATTCAAGTTGGATGGAGAGTGTCGGTGAACGGCACAGAGCTTGAGAAAATCTGAAAGGAAGAATGGGAAGAAAATCCCCAAATCCAGATATGCCCCAAGAAGACTCAAAGCTGTAATTTCCGCCAAAGGCGCTTCGACAAAGTATTGACTTCGGGGGTTGAATAGTTATTGACGCAAAACATTTCAGATTTTCATTTTATTTCAATTTGTAAAAATTTCTAAAAACGTATTTTCACTTTGTCATTGCAGGGTGTGAACAGAGGGGTGTGAATACTTTCTGAAGGAACTGTATGATGTCACACAGTTTATGACTCAGTGGTAGAATAATGTAGAATGGCGTTGTGGATCAAGAACCAAAAATTTGGTTGAAAATAATAATAACAGTGGTGCCAGGCACAACAAATCCCACCCATTTAAGGCATCAAGTTATTTTGGGGATCAAATTTAAATTTGATACATCCTTAACCTGAATGTTGAATGTTTGATATAAGGAATAGAATAAGGAATATTTTAGTCTTAGTTTGAAGTCAATTAAACCATTTTTGACGAAGTTATGACCGTAAAATGATTTTGACCTTTTTGTGACCTGACCTTGACCTTTGACCTAATTGGACCCAAAAGTTAATGGGTCATCCGAGGTTCATTACCCACCTGTGGATACAATTTGACAGTGTTTGAGCCAGCCGTTTTCCCGTAAAGTTGTATTTTCGTAACCATGTTTTAGTTTTAATGGAAAATTTGTAATTTTGACCGATGGCCATACGCCCCAAAACTTCGGACCCTACGATCTTCACAAATATGCTTTTTTCACTATAGGAATGGGTAGGATTATAAGTGACAAATAGAATAGGTTCACTATAAGCTTAGTTTGAAGTAAATCAGATCATTTTTGACGGTTATGAGCGAAAAATGATTTTTGATCTTTTCGTGACCTTGACCTTTGATCCAATTGGAACCAAAAGTTAATGGGTCATCCAAGGTTCATTGTCCACCTGTGGATTAAATTTGATAGTGTTTGCTAAGCCATTTTGCCGTAAAGTTGCTAACAGACGACAACAAACAAACAGACAAACAAACCGGACGATTACAATATCCCGCTCCCTCCCTCTGGGGGCGGGATAATAATTAATAATAATAATAATAATCAAAGTACATTTGGCTGATAAACTGGACCACTTCAGCTACGTTTAAAAAAAAAAAACTTCATGAAAAAAAAAACTAATTTGAAAAGGGCATCCCGATAAATTGAACAATTCACTCTTTTGTTGATGACAAAGGACTTATTTTATGGTCGAGCTTACCACAGTCAGGATCTGTGGGTTAACAGTGAAGCGATAGAAAGTGACCTTCCCATCATCACTCTCCTGTACGATTAATTGGTCTCCGGGAAAACGCTTTCCGAGCTGTGCTATCTCAGTCCCCCTCAGTTTTGCCACAGCATCAGTGGTCAACCCTTCTGAGGAAAGAGGCTGACACCCAGAGATGGTCTCGCCACCGCAGGCCTGTACTTTCGTCCCTTCGCCTGAAAAGGCCTTCCGCTCCTCCCTCCATCAGACGCCAAACCACCAGCTCCCACGGAAGGCCCCCTTTGCTCAGCACGACGTGGAATCAAAATGGTCCGCTCAGTACGTCGCGCGTCAACGGAAAGGTCACCGCAAGAGGAGGTAGATCAGCATGCGGTGGGTGAGCAAAGTGACATCTAGCTCCGTGAAAACAACCACAGCAAGGAAGTACTTGCAAACACGATGACGCCGAGCACCTTTCCCTCGGGTTCTCAAGCCATTGCGTGCTGCAGCGTCGTTCTCTGACGTGGCGGTGATGCCGGCACTGAACCTCCATCAAAAGCTAACGATCCTTCGGGTGGGGAAGTGCAAAGTGGTTCACAAGCGGTCACTTTCGGTGCGTGTGGTTGCGCCACCGCAGTGGAACCCCGAATGGGATGGAGCGCAGTCGAGATTTGCACGAGCAGCTTCTCCTTGCTGTGCCCGAGGACACGATGAAGCGGTTTGGGTGTTTCCAGCAGCACTGTTGAGGTTCTCTTCAGCTTGCATACCTTTATTTCCACCAAAAACTGAAGAAAACAAATATATAATTACGTACATGTACATCAGATATTTGAATGATGTGAGAAATTAAATTAAAAAATAATAATAATAACAAGTGGTGCCAGGCACAACAAATCCGCGCCACATTTAAGGCATAAAGTTATTTTGGGGATCAAATTTAAATTTGATACATCCTTAACCTGAATGTTGATTATAAGGAATAGAATAAGGAATATTTTAGTCTTAGTTTGAAGTCAATTAAACAATTTTTGACGAAGTTTATGACCGCAAAATGATTTTGACCTTTCAAGGCCACGTAAGGTCAAAGGTCATGGTGTCAAATGAAAGCCAATAAAGGACTTGATATATGTCTTCCATAGTAAACACGCATATTCCTAACCTTTTTTGATTTATAATGGAAAATATGTAATTTTGACCATGACATGACCCAAAACTTCGGACCCTACAGCTCTTCACAAATATGCATTTTTCACTATAGGATTGTTAGGATTATAAGTGACAAATATATAAGGTTCACTATAAGCTTAGTTTGAAGTAAATCAGATAATTTTTTGACGAGTTATGAGCGAAAAAACTATTTTGATCTTTTCGTGACCTTGACCTTGACCTTTGATCCAATTGGACCCAAAAGTTAATGGGGTTGTCCAAGGTTCATTTG
>CM068963.1:16492379-16506145 GCA_035128595.1 Eptatretus atami
AATGGACCCAAAAGTTAATGGGGTTGTCCAAGGTCATTGCCCACCTGTGAATTAAATTTGATAGTGTTTGCTAAAGCCGTTTTGCCGTAAAGTTGCTACAGACAAACAAACAAAGACAAAACAACCGGACGATTACAATATCCCGCTCCCTCCCTCCAGGGGCGGGATAAACATAAAATGGGTAAAACACCAGCAGTTACCTCAGGAACTTCCACCCTAATCAACGGTTTCGCCCCTTTTTACCTCAGGAACTTCCACCCTCATCAACGGTTTCGCCCTTTTTACCTCAGGAACTTCCACCCTCATTAACGGTTTTCGCCCCTTTTTACCTCAGGACTTCCACCCTCATCAACGGTTTCGCCCCTTTTTACCTCAGGAACTTCCACCCTCATCAACGGTTTCGCCCCTTTTTACCTCAGGACTTCCACCCTCATCAACGTTTCGCCCCTTTTTACCTCAGGAACTTCCACCCTCATCAACGGTTTCGCCCCTTTTTACCTCAGAACTTCCACCCTCATAAACGTTTCGCCCCTTTACCCCAGGAACTTCCACCCTCATCAACGGTTTCGCCCCTTTTTACCTCAGGAACTTGCACCTCATCAACGGTTCACCCCTTTTTACCTCAGGAACTTGCACCCTCATCAACGGTTTCACCCCTTTTTACCTCAGGAACTTGCACCCTCATCAACGGTTTCGCACCTTTTTACCTCAGGAACTTGCACCCTCATCAACGGTTTCGCCCCTTTAAATCTCAGGAACTTGCACCCTCATCAAGTTTCGCACCTTTTTACCTCAGGAACTTGCACCCTCATCAACGGTTTCGCCCCTTTTTTACCTCAGGAACTTGCACCCTCATCAAACGGTTTCGCACCTTTTTTACCTCAGGAACTTCCACCCTCATAAACCTCAGGAACTTCCACCCTCATCAACGGTTTCGCACCTTTTTACCTCAAGAACTTGCACCCTTCATCAACGGTTTCGCCCCTTTTACCTCAGGAACTTGCCACCCTCATCCAACGGTTTCGCCCCTTACCTCAGGAACTTCCACCCTAATCAACGGTTTCGCCCCTTTTTACCTCAGTGAACTT
Organism: Eptatretus atami; assembly: GCA_035128595.1. Lineage (NCBI taxonomy): Eukaryota > Metazoa > Chordata > Myxini > Myxiniformes > Myxinidae > Eptatretus > Eptatretus atami. The sequence continues at coordinate 16,493,468 of CM068963.1, forward strand.
CCACCCTCATCAACGGTTTCGCCCCTTTTTACCTCAGTACCCCTCCGGTTCCAACGGTCACAGAACACCCCAAGAAAACATTTTCCGCCGAAACAATACGTCTGAAGGAGAATACATCGAATAACCAAACTCGAAAAGAAAGGCAAACATGACGAGTCACAGAAAAACGAGATAACAAGCAACAGCACACACAAACTTAATAAATCTGACACAAATAACTCGAAAGACCGAATAAACAATCAAGTTTGCTACTAATTATTTGACAATTCCAATATGCATAAATTACCGACTACCGCAGTCAAAAAATCACAATATAACGTTTACAAGACAGAGAGAAACAAGTAAAAGCCTCGAACAGAACAACAGGTTTGAAGTACATACCAACAATCAAACCGTACGTACCGGTCACCATGACGTCATACGTTTTGTATCAATAACGGTGAACGCAAATTTACTGATCGTTCGCACGTCTTTTAATACCGAAAATATGCGAACATATTCTTAAAAGGTGTTTATTTATATTTGAAAAGCGCTTGTTGTCATTGTGGAAATTAGTAGAAAAGGTGCGCAAGGTTAAAAAAAAACAAACAACACAGTCACGTGACGTCGATTATCCAATGACCGAAAACCTGCGAAACTGACCCGTCTGCCTTGATTTCTCGACTTTTCTATATGGTCACTTTGAATTGAATTTAATTTTTTAAATATTTTAGTGTTATTTTCACACAAACGTTTGTTATAAATATGCAAATGTAGGAACAGGCAAACCATCAACCAACACACAACCCGGAAGACTTCCTGTACGATACATCGCACAACGAGTCGAATGGCAATAGACAAGATGGAGAGGATGGGAAAGGTAACAAAGTACAAATACTGCGTATCAGAAAAACAGAATGACTGCCAGAATTCTGCATGAATATTTCTTCAGTAAACATTTTCAAAAGTGCTGACGTCATCAAGTGGGAAATTGTGACCATTCATTCAATATTCATTTTCTTTCATCAAAGAGGATTTTAAACTAAGAGTATTAAAGTATTTGTGTTAGAACATTTCCACATCCATATTAATGCTTTCCTGATAAACGGGATTTATAAATCATTCGACTGCAGGAAAAAAAAAAAAAGACATTACATTAAAGAATGACGATTCCACAGGTGTGTTTGGAGGGGAATTCGAGGGATTTCCCTATGATGGAACACGGGGACTTCCCGAGCAACGTAACTCTGTCACGGTGTACAATAGTTATATTATGTACGCTGAGTACTTGTAGTTGTGAAACCGGGGTAAAAGGCGATTTTTGCAGTGTTTTTTTGTTTAATATCGTCTCGGTATCAACGATATAACAATTATATTCAATAATGGTTTATTAATGTATAGCTTTAGCTATTGATGAGTCTATTTATAGTAGGCTTCTTATTCTCCTCATCCTCTTCTTCTTCTTCCGCTCATCCTCTTCTTCTTCTTCCATTTCTTCTTCTTCTTCCTCCTCCTCATCCTCTTCTTCTTCTTCTTCTTCTTTGGTGTGCAGCCCAAGAATTCGGGGGAAGCATCATTGGCGGAGTGCAGCTGTGCCACTGATACAACGCCTCTGCTGGTTAAGGCAGAATTTGTAATTGTTCAGAGTGCCGGCGATAGCTCGCTTACTCTTCTCGAAAGACACCGCGGGATCTTTAACGTCCACAACTCATGTCAGCAGACGGGACGCCGGATCCGGATCTTCACCAAAATCTAATCAATTTGTCCTTGTCACACACCCAACCTGTCCACCTAATTTTGTCCAAATCCGTCAACCTTTTTGAGATGTCCTGCTCACAGACAGACAGACAGACAGACAGACAGACAGACAGCAAACGGGTGAAAACATAACCTTCGGTGGTGGATGTAATGGTTTTATTTTTATTTCTAAAAAAGTGCATGGAATATGATGTTTTAACACTTACCAAAGCCATTGCACACTTAAATGGCCGAAATCCGATAACAGATGCCTGAAAAAATGACAAATTCATCATCATTTCAGCCAAAAATTGAATTTCTTTTGAAACACTTTTCATCAACAATTCCTGTAAACATGTTAATTTATCATATAACCCAAACTCATGGATTAAAATATCATCCTGGTACATTCTTCTTTCTCATGCTGGGCAATCACATTTGGAATTGGCCGAACAGTAACACAGATATTATTGTTCGAATTGACAAGAAAGTTTATGAATGATATTTCTTGTAAAGTGCCACTCTTGGTAAGAAGTGGAAATTCGTTTAAAGGCATCAATTAGCGCACTAATTAATGGGTTTTGTGTGTCGAAAATGAATTGTGACCCGAAGTTTCGACGTATAGAATGAAAGTTTACTGGCCGGCTGGATTGCTGCAGTTGGTCGCCTCGCTAGTCGCAACACATGCGGGGATACACTTTCCTTTTTGGTACATTGTCGAGGCTCATGGGAGAGCTCGTGCATGAATGTGTTCAGGACATAACAATGAGAGCAGGACGCAAAACACGAGCATGGGTGGACAAGATGGACATAGAGGATGCATGAGGTGGACAAGATGGATACAGAAGAAACTCCAAGGGAGGGAAAACTGGAAATTGTAAGGAGAGATCAGAGTGGGGTTTACGAGGGTAGAAAAGATCATGGTTTTGGATTGGGGACGATCTGCGATGGTGGTGAACTGCTGACTTGATGACCTGGAGGGAAGCATAAGATTGAAGAGAATGTGGAAGTTGATTCCACAGGCAGGAAAAAAAAGAGGAACGAATGAGTGGAGGTGAGCCTGGATTTCAGTCGTTTCACCAGAGGGGGTTGATTGGGGGCTGTGTGGCCTTGCAGAAACCCGGAGGGTGGGGGGCATGTGTGTGCAACTGACAAGTAGGCCACTTCGGCCACAGGTTTGGAAATAAAAACAATACAATTACCTGCTGCTAACACTACTGCAAGCTTAAACAGTCTCAATGCACCATACCTTTCACAATATCACGACAGCCTCACAATCACGATCGGAACGCGGGAACGTCGCATGACAAGATCACGTCACTTCTTGCCAAGAAGGTGGCACTTACAAGAAATATAATTCATAATTATTCTTTCAATTTAATCATCATTCTTACCTCTGCCACCAAAGGGGATGGAGGTTATGTTTTCAACCCTGTCTTCTGTCTGCTGTTTATTTGTCTGTCGGTGAGCAGGATATCTCCAAACGTTTGGATGGATGGATTCGGTCGAAACTTGGTGACAGGTTGGGTGTGCGACAAGGAAGGATGATTCGATTTGCGAAGATCCGGATCTGGATAGGAGAACTTATTGAATTTTTAAGTGATTCACCATTAAGAGATGGGCCAAAAAACGATATCAAGCATATCTCAAAAGGTTGTGGACAAGTTATGACAAAACTTAGTGGATGAGTAGATTAGGTGATAAGAACAAGCCGATTATTTTTGCCTTATTGATGATGTCATTTGTTCTTTTTCAGGGATTTATTGTCGGATTTCGTCATTTAAATGTGCAATGGCTTCAGCAAGTATTGAAACCCATATTCCATGCACTTTTTTTACATTATAAAATATCATTACTGATACATCTATCATGCATAATTGAAAAATGTCAAATTTGTCCTCATTTGACCCTTTTGACCTCAAAAACTAGAGTTCATAGAACACCTTACTCCACGCAGTCTTGAGAAACATGACGTGGCGGTCTGTGAGAGCAAATTGATTGCTCGAGATGATGTTAAATGCTACAATATTTTGTCCAAGTACTGATAAATGGAAGGGTTTTTACGGTGCCAATAAAGCGATTTGTGTTCGACAGTGTTTAAGTATAGAATTCAATTTAAATAAAATAAGGATTTTAAAGGTTGTCGAAAAATTTGTTTTTTTTAGGAAATTTACCACCGTCTTTTTACACCACCTTGTTGATATGTGACATTGTGTTATTCATGCCTGTTGTTTGTGTCCTTTGGGTATGACCTTTAAAACAGTAAGTTTCCTGTTTGGAATGATTTTCAGTTTTGTTTCACTATCAGACAGGCAGAATAAAAAATAATTATCTATCTCCTTTCTTGCACATTCGCCATCGGGACGATTTCAGAGCCAAAGTACAATTAAAGTACAGATTTGTTTTCTGATTTATGTTCAGATTCATGTTCAAAATACAACATTCAATTGGAATTAACTTGTTCTTTGATCATCAACTGTCGTTTATAGACACACAGACAAACAAACAGACGATAGCGAACCAATTGCTTAACCCCACTTTTCATTTCGTGCACGTGGGTAATTACCTTAAATGTCAATTCAGAGGTAGCATTTGCCACATCATGTTCAACATCGCTGCTCCAATGAATTAGCATGGTTATTTGATATTAACATGAAAAAAGGTGTCCTCACTCTTTTTGGAGCACTTTTTGAATGTTGGAATATCCACTATGTGTGTGAGAGAGATAGACAGACAGACTCACTCTGTGTGAACAAAGGAGATCTTGGATATGATGTTTTATTCCTCGTGTACCCTTTGCGAAGAGCAAAAATCACAAATCCACTGCATCAATATATTTTGCCATCCACATTCTGCGCCTGCACATGTCATGTCTGCTGACAAGAGGCAAGGGAAGAAGGCTTGGAAAACCTCCACGTAAGCAAGGTACCAGTACTAATAGAATGGTGCAGTGGTCCACAATTACCTTTGAGTAGGACACATACTCTTCCAGACTCTCAGAAATTCATCTCAACGATCACAAATGAAGTGTAAAACCCAAAGGTACAAAAACAGTGCATACCATACTTTGTTATGAGTCCTAAGATAATGTACATTGCACTCCCTCTTGGTTTTTCCTCTTTTATTTTTTTGTGATGTCCCCTTTTAAGATTGTTAAAGTAGAAAGTAATTACATGGATATATTTTGACGAACATACTGCTGATTTTGATGATGATTTAAATTGATATTTGATACACAACATTCCGTAGCTGCTCCTCTTTTTATGTTTTACATTATTTTGCATGAGAACACCTGTCCCTACCTTTTGTCTCAGGTCACTCACACTTTTCAGCTCTCAATTTCTTTAACCCTATCCTATATAGCCTGGCTCCCAGGCTGAGTTTTCTATTTTCCTTTCTTTAATCCCATTCACTCTGGTTTTCCCCCTTTCTCATGTTTACCTTATGTCTGTTTCCACCTACGACTACTACTACTCAGCGGAGGCATCCGAGATAGAGTTCACAATGCCCGCGCCATGAGTCTTTGTCCATCATCAGTGTCTGCATGTCTGCTATGTCATGCTGGATATCCCTTGCTACGCAGTCGATGTAGTTCAGTAGCTTCTTCCTCTGGTTGAGCAAGGCAATCTCAAGCAGATCACCTGATATAATTTGGAGACATGATCCATGTCTCTGATCCATATAAGACTATGTTCTCTACGCAAGCTCTAAAGAATGCAAGTTTGGTAGATCTTGAATGTTTGACTGCCAGATGTGCTGCAGCCTGTTACATGCACTCCAGGCTTGACCTTTTTCTGAAGTTTCCACCTCGTGATGTGCTATTGCACCTATTCTCCAATCCTCCCCTTGCTTTTTTGCACTGTATTCCCTCCTTTTGTGTCTATCCTTCTTTCGATTGATTTATTAGCCCGTTCCCCGTGCAGCGGGAGACGGCTGGGTTTTGCAATCACTTATGTGTGTCTCTGTCTGTGTCTGTTCAGGCCATAACTTTTTTTTTTACCATTTGAGCTTTGTTATCAGATTTTCAACAAAGCTTTATTGTGAGAATATGGAAGATAAATTAATAATTTGGTCAAAAAGGTCAAAGGGACCGTTTAGCATACGAAAGAAGAAGGCCGAATACAAAGCGGACGGGCTTTGCATTTTCAGATGCTTTCTAGTTTTACAATGCAATTTGTTTGAATTCCTTGACATGTACTTGTCATTCCTCAGTTTGCGCAGGTGACAGGCTATTCTAGTACACTTTCTTCCTTAATTGATTAAATGTAACATGCATAATGTAGATGGTTTAGCCTTTTTGGCTTGCAGCGATCAAGTCCATTCGTGGCCCTTCTTATAATGGCCCTTTTATCTGCATGTTGATTAGTACACAATTTAATTATATTCATTGCACATTGCAACCATTCTGTTTTCTCTATGTTGAATGCTGATGTTCAGTTGAATAAAACCAATAGTACTACTACCTGAGTTGTCTCTCTGGTTTCGATTTCTGACCGGACTATAAATTGTCTGATGTGAGTGCATCGCAGGCAGGGTGTTGCATCACAAAGTGTTCCGTCCCACAATGGACATTAAGCTGGTGTCCTGTCTGCTAGTATTAGCTGGTGAATGTAAAGATCCCTTGTGTCGTTTGGTGAAGAGTAGGTGAGGTATCGCCAGCTCCCTGAACAGATTCTAGAAATTCCTTCCTCAGTCCGTTCAATCGACCCACTGTTCACTCTAAGCTTGAAAACTCGTAGTACACCACCATTTTCGCGGCATTCCCATCTCTACCAGTGGTCTTTACTACCCTCATTCACCCTCCACATGCATCTGTTTGCAGGTTGCTATGTTTCCTTCCCTATTCTCTCTCCTCCTGTTCGTTCACCCCCCTTGTTGCGTCTGTGTGTTCTCCCACAGTTGGTGCGTTCCAGAGCCACCCTGCCGAGCAATGATGCAAACCCAAAGTCCCATGCTGCATACGTGAGAATAAGACGTAAGCAGGAAGAGGGAGGAAAATCCATGGAGGTGCAGCTGTGGATGCATTGCCACATATTGTCTTGTCTGCCAGCACCGGTTGTTGTGGACTTTAAACATCCCAAGGGTTTTTTTGTGAAAAGTCAGGTAAGTTCTCGCCGCCATTTTGAACCAATTACTAATTCCTGCCTAAATTGCAGTTTGTAAGTGGTCTGGTCTTCTTGGATATCCCTGTGCACCACTTACACTGTTTGCTGTCTCAGACAGTGTGGTTGTTGTCTGGGCAGCACTTCCTGCACCATAAGCAATTCAGTTCTCAGGTTGCTCGCATGTCTCTGGCTACCATGATGTGACCAGTGTTACGTGAACTCCTCTTTTAGATCCAGTACAAGTGTAACCACCTCATGATACTGCACATCAAAAGGTTATGCTTGTTTGTACATTGGAAAACATGAGGAACCTCTATGTAGCTGTTAGATTGGCACACAGGTTCCCACTGCTGCTGACATCGAACTTTTTAAGGGAAGTTGCAGACTCCCAGAAGTGATAAAAGTGAACTGAAGATGTGGGTGATGATAATTTAAAAAGTAACGTTTACCTTTATTATTTCATTATTTTTTAGCCATAAAACCATAAAAGGCAGTTCAACAATTTCACCTTCACAACATTTCTTTCCTTTTATTTTTTTTTTCCTGCATGCGACTTATTCAAATTCAGTGTGAAATGTACCTGAGACATGTACTTGATGGACAAAACAATTAGAAAACATGAAAGGAAGCAACACCCCATTTGGGATTTGAACCTGTGATGTCAGCATCATAAGCCACATGCTCAGAAAGATCAAAGCAGCCAAACCATGGCCCCCAACAGCTTGATAAACGTGACCATGGGTTGGCTGCACCTGATGCACATTTAAAGATGAGCCCAAGCATGTTAGGGGTAGGGTGTCGTGCATGTCTGCTGTATTATTTGTCACTTTTAAGTGGACAGTTCTACTTTCACGCAATAAATTACAGTTTTCCACTGCGATTCCTTGCCTTTCCTGCCCCACAATTCTTCCCACCCCAATTCCCATGTACGCACCTGGTCCTGCATAGGCTTTGTTTCTTCTCTTCCTCCCATTCCCAATTTTATTCCTGTTGGTTGTACTGTGCATGCAGTAACCCCACACCCTTTTCTGCTTTACTTCATCCGCCCTTCCTCTTCTTTACTTCCTTTTATTGATTCTTATCCTTCCCTCACCTCCACCTCTCCCACCAAACTTGTCACAGACCTGAGATCCCCCCCACAACCGTATATTTTTGTTTATATATATATATATATATATTGAATTTCAAATTGTAACTATTACCCCTCATCCTTTTCATTTGCGTAAATGTTAAATCGTATATATACAGGAGTGGAGAGATAGGGGACACCCTGCCTGTTGTGTTTGTGCTTCTTGTACACAATGCTGCACTGTGGCCCAAATGTTAATGAAGGAGATATTATTAACATAGTGGAAACCTTTATCCCACATATCTACTATTGTCATCATCCATCACACATCGTCATTGTTGTCGTTATTCTTTCCAGTTCCCCTGCACCCTGGGGCTTAACTCATAAAGTAAAACTGCCCTTGAGAGTGTGTTCACACCGATCACACAACTACAGCATCGCAGGTGACATGGCCTGTTTATAGACATTCAGGATCTGATCTCATCTGTACCTGCAGGTCACATGCCCGTCTTTGCCCTTAGGAAAGACAATTTGTGGCGAAATTGCTGTAATTGCCATATTCGTTTCTTGTTTGCACGTGTCTCCTGCCTGGTAATATCGTCACAATTGGGTACGTCACAGTCCGAGTCTCAACATTTCTTTGTATTATTTGTTGCTTTGTTGTCCCACAGTGATGGATCAAACTTTCCATTGAAAGTAACTTTTCTTTTTTCCAAAGATCAAAACTACTATGGTACATAAAGAAAGTTCAGGAAAACAAAAGTTCTTACCCTATAGGTATGAGTTTTAGGCACACATTTACAAATGTAGCCTACGTACATCTTGGTGATAATAACATCAGTGATAATTTTGCGTACGTAATATTTTGAATTCACAGGTTGTTTATGTTGTCTCTGCTGCTTATCAACGAAACCTTAATTGTGTGTTTTAACTTCACCTACAGTATCCTATGTGAAAATTTTGCCAGGTGTCACACAGAGTTAGAAGCCTTTTTAAATTAATTATTGTATTTTTCTCTTTGCTTGATTGAGGTACATGGAAGAGCAATGTGATGGAGTGTATGAACTAAGAATGGAACAACGAGACATCATTTGGACACAATAAACCAGTGAATGAACAAACAGGAAAAGGAGAAAGAGGATGGGAGAAACACCATCACCTGTCACGAGAGGGTCGAGTAAGATTGGTTAATTGGAGTAAAAAAAAAACAAGATTGTGCAGGGTGGCCACAATATAGTCTTGTCACCCCTTGTAAAAAAATTTGTGACATTGTCTTTGTGTGCAGACTATTAATTAATTTCCTTTTCTCCTGTTTTCAGATTGAGTGAACGTACCATGGGCGCGTAACCATAACAGTGAACGTAACCATTAATCGATAACAAGCAATTACACCATTGAACAACGGATTGTGTACAGTGTCTGGGTTCACAAATGTCCCAAACAGGGAACAATGGAAGAGGTATGTGTTTGACTTCCAGCAACGATATCCGAAAGAATCCCTTTGGGGCTCACAAAACAGATTGTTACACAGCAGCAGTACAAAAAACCACTGATGGCCTAAAAACAAGCAGTGATGACTTCCTTTTTAATCGTATGCACCCCACAAATGCTCGCGGAAATGTCCACAGAACATGGCCGCAATTTTTTCTCTGTAACGTAATGATGGAGCTCGTGTAATGACTGTCATGCTGTAAAATGTGTAGTAAAGTAAAAGAGTAATGGCAATGTATGAGGTATAATTGTTGAACCCCTTCAGTGTTGTCAGGCTAATGTATAAAAGCAATGTCACATTTTTCACCAAGGGGTGACAAGACATTGTGGCCATTCTGGAGGGTAGGGATGGGGGGATAAAATGGTGGTGCACTATCTGCTTGAAGTCCAGGAGAGAAAAAGTGGGCTGAGCAGGCTCAGGACAGAGTTTCCTCAATGTGAAAAAAGAGGAACAAAAGGTTGAGGTGTGAGTAAACGCTGGATTATTGGGAGTTCAACTAGGGGATCTTCTCTCTGTTTGGATCAAAGGTCAAGGTCAAGGTCACGAAAAGATCAAAATAGTTTTTCGCTCATAACTTCGTCAAAAATTATCTGATTTACTTCAAACTAAGCTTATAGTGAACCTTATTATATTTGTCACTTATAATCCTAACAATCCTATAGTGAAAAATGCATATTTGTGAAGAGCTGTAGGGTCCGAAGTTTTGGGGGTCATGGTCATTGGTCAAAATTACATATTTTCCATTATAAATCAAAAAAGGTAGGAATATGCGTGTTTACTATGGAAGACATATATCAAGTCCTTTATTGCTTTCATTTGACACCATGACCTTTGACCTTACGTGGCCTTGAAAGGTCAAAATCATTTTGCGTCATAACTTCGTCAAAAATTTTTAATTGACTTCAAACTAAGACTAAAATATTCCTTATTCTATTCCTTATAATCAACATTCAGGTAAGGATGTATCAAATTTAAATTTGATCCCAAATAACTTTATGCCTTAAATGGGCGGGATTTGTTGTGCCTGGCACCACTTGTTATTATTATTATTTTTTAATTTAATTTCTCACATCATTCAAATATCTGATGTACATGTACGTAATATATATATTTGTTTTTCTTCAGTTTTTGGTGGAAATAAAGGTATGCAAGCTGAAGAGAACCTCAACAGTGCTGCTGGAAACACCCAAACCGCTTCATCGTGTCCTCGGGCACAGCAAGGAGAAGCTGCTCGTGCAAATCTCGACTGCGCTCCATCCCATTCGGGGTTCCACTGCGGTGCGCAACCACACGCACCGAAAGTGACCGCTTGTGAACCACTTTGCACTTCCCCACCCGAAGGATCGTTAGCTTTTGATGGAGGTTCAGTGCCGGCATCACCGCCACGTCCAGAGAACGACGCTGCAGCACGCAATGGCTTGAGAACCCGAGGGAAAGGTGCTCGGCGTCATCGTGTTTGCAAGTACTTCCTTGCTGGTGGTTGTTTTCACGGAGCTAGATGTCACTTTGCTCACCCACCGCATGCTGATCTACCTCCTCTTGGCGGTGACCTTTCCGTTGACGCGCGACGTACTGAGCGGACCATTTTGATTCCACGTCGTGCTGAGCAAAGGGGGCCTTCCGTGGGAGCTGGTGGTTTGGCGTCTGATGGAGGGAGGAGCGGAAGGCCTTTTCAGGCGAAGGGACGAAAGTACAGGCCTGCGGTGGCGAGACCATCTCTGGGTGTGCAGCCTCTTTCCTCAGAAGGGTTGACCACTGATGCTGTGGCAAAACTGAGGGGGACTGAGATAGCACAGCTCGGAAAGCGTTTTCCCGGAGACCAATTAATCGTACAGGAGAGTGATGATGGGAAGGTCACTTTCTATCGCTTCACTGTTAACCCCACAGATCCTGACTGGGTAAGCTCGACCATAAAATAAGTCCTTTGTCATCAACAAAAGAGTGAATTGTTCAATTTATCGGGATGCCCTTTTCAAATTAGTTTTTTTTTTTCATGAAGTTTTTTTTTTTTAAACGTTAGCTGAAGTGGTCCAGTTTATCAGCCAAATGTACTTTGATTATTATTTTTATTATTATTATTATCCCGCCCCCCAGAGGAGGGAGCGGGATATTGTAATCGTCCGTTTGTTTGTCTGTTTGTTTGTCTGTCTGTTAGCAACTTTACGGCAAAATGGCTTTAGCAAACACTATCAAATTTAATCCACAGGTGGACAATGAACCTTGGATGACCCCATTAACTTTTGGTTCCAATTGGATCAAAGGTCAAGGTCACGAAAAGATCAAAATCATTTTTCGCTCATAACCGTCAAAAATGATCTGATTTACTTCAAACTAAGCTTATAGTGAACCTTATTCTATTTGTCACTTATAATCCTACCCATTCCTATAGTGAAAAATGCATATTTGTGAAGATCGGTAGGGTCCGAAGTTTTGGGGGTCATGGCCATCGGTCAAAATTACAAATTTTCCATTAAAACTAAAACATGGTTACGAAAATACAACTTTACGGGAAAACGGCTGGCTCAAACACTGTCAAATTGTATCCACAGGTGGGTAATGAACCTCGGATGACCCATTAACTTTTGGGTCCAATTAGGTCAAAGGTCAAGGTCAGGTCACAAAAAGGTCAAAATCATTTTACGGTCATAACTTCGTCAAAAATGGTTTAATTGACTTCAAACTAAGACTAAAATATTCCTTATTCTATTCCTTATAATCAACATTCAACATTCAGGTTAAGGATGTATCAAATTTAAATTTGATCCCCAAAATAACTTGATGCCTTAAATGGGTGGGATTTGTTGTGCCTGGCACCACTTGTTATTATTATTTTCAACCAAATTTTTGGTTCTTGATCCACAACGCCATTCTACAATTATTCTACCCACTGAGTCATAAACTGTGTGACATCATACAGTTCCTTCAGAAAGTATTCACACCCCTCTGTTCACACCCTGCAATGACAAAGTGAAAATACGTTTTTAGAAATTTTTACAAATTGAAATAAAATGAAAATCTGAAATGTTTTGCGTCAATAACTATTCAACCCCCGAAGTCAATACTTTGTCGAAGCGCCTTTGGCGGAAATTACAGCTTTGAGTCTTCTTGGGGCATATCTGGATTTGGGGATTTTCTCCCATTCTTCCTTTCAGATTTTCTCAAGCTCTGTGCCGTTCACCGACACTCTCCATCCAACTTGAATCTTCAAGTCTTTCCACAGATTCTCAATGAGAATTACAGACTGGGCCACTCAAGGACATTCATGTTCTTGTTCTGAAGCCATTCCAGTGTTGCTT
>CM068963.1:16538246-16548994 GCA_035128595.1 Eptatretus atami
AAAATGACGTCATAGTGCTGCACGTGCTTGGACACTCGCCGCGCCACATCACGACGTCATGCCACGCCCACCAACCGTAACCTGAGGCGATGGCATGGCGTCGCGACGTGGCGTCACCTATGTTCCCTACAAGATCACACTGAAAACGTATCCTTGTATTCTGTAAAGTTGCATTGCGATTTCATCAGGTGTACAATTGTGATGGAATGTTTTCGAGTATTGACTTGTGTTCGGTTGCTAATAATCGGACGGTCTAATTTGTGATTGTAGCCAGACCGAGTCGTCGATTCACGGTGAGGGTGACGTTAGGTTGCATTGGCACAAGCCTCACTGCGGGGTTTTCCTTGCAGTTCCATCTTGTCATACCCCTGCACCTTTGCCACAATGAGATCAGTCCACAAATGAAGCTGTCTACTCGCATATTTTGGATTTGTCCCGAGCAGTGTGTTGACAAGCATAGCGTTTATCACTCTGTTTATAAGGTCGTTGTTGTAGCTTTTCTATTATTGCTATCTGAATTTAAGTCCAGATCAGGTATTGTCATCCGCACTGTCGTCCATCTCCTATTTCAACTTCTCCACCAAACGCGATACCAGCTGAAATTTGCCGTCAACTTCCTCCCTGACTGGTACGGATAGCAAAGGCTCGTTTCTGGTCACTTGAGTTTAGTTGTCAAATGCTGACTTAGAAATTTCTTCAAAAATCTTCTTCTCCAGACCCACCAGCTGAAAATCATACCAAAATTTGGTTTACAGGATGGGTCGTGATGTTTAAATCGGAGTCATGCCGACACACGTGACCGAAAAAAATGTCAAAATGCGGCTTGTAAAGTTGGAAAATCGTGTTAAATCCCTTCAAAATTTTCCCCAGACCTACCAGTCAAATTGCCAAACAATTGTATAACATAACCAGCCCAGTATAGCTACAGTCCAGGCCCTATTTTACTCTTGGTTTGCTGATATGGTGCCTGTTCAGTGTTCCCATGTTTGAGCAACTGCACTGTGCTGGATTTTGTTCAAATCCCCTGTAATGTATCTATCTAATCTTTTTAAAATTGAATTAAAAGTAAACAAGTGATCATGGCCTCCTCTCTCTAGGATGAATGACAAGCTCATCTATGAGCCTTACATTATGTAATATTGTACGTTCTCAAAACCGCATGCCTAAGCAATGCACCCAACATAGTATCCCCAGGCAGTTATTTCGTTAGTCTTCGTGCAGAGACTTTCCCCTCATGTCTAATGGTTAACGGACGAAGTCATTCGTGTCTAATACAAAGTCTATAATTATATCTCTATCTTCAATATGATTCCATCCAACCTTTCTTTATCCAATACAAATCAAGCAGCACGCACCAGGCAGCCACCCTAGAGAAGGACTCACACACCAACACTGTACAGACGCGAGTGCGCGCCTTTTAATTCGAATCTGTGTGCCAAGTGCAACGGGCTCACCTTGCTCAACCTCGCCTCACCAAAAGACTCACCACCCGACACCACATCTCCGCACACGGAAAAATCATCACGCGCCTCCTGCACCTCCACATCATGCGTTCACCACCAAGGCAAGCTGCTGCACGGCTCGGGCCGTTGCCGGAGGCCAAGCACGTTGCGCGCCGGAATACCCCGAATGCGCGTGGACCGACGGACCCTCAGCAGTCCCAGAACATACAGACGGGGTCCGGGGTCCTAGAGCAGGCTCTTAGCTGTGTCGTGCCATGTGTGAATGAGCCGCTTTGGCCGAGGAGTCTGCAGCGGGGCGGGACCAATGAAGGCATATCAGATTATGCGCATCGCTCGGGTTCATCGTCCCGGTCATCTTCGGGTCATCTGGCTTATAAAAAAGTGGATCGCGAAGCCGTCTGTCTCCGTTCTGTCTCCCCTCGTGTCTCTCCTCACCCACCCACTTCTCTCTGCTCTGTCTCTGTGTCTCCTTCTCTCTCTCTCTCTCTCTCTCTCTCTCTCTCTTCCTCTCTCTCCTCTCTTCTGTCCTCTGTCTCCTCACATCGTCTCTGGCCTGTTCGCGCCCACTCCTTGCCCTTTCTTCACTGCACCCATGTATGCCTGTTGCTGCATCTACACTCGGTTGGTATGCGACAGACGTTCTTCTGACAATCGAGCACACATTTCACGAGCCCCAGAAAATGAATTAAGCAGAGAAACCACCGACTTAATGGAACGCTCAATGGAGCGTCCAAAAGCACGGTTACGCGGGTCGTCGACCGCGCAGTTCATTTGTGAGGCTCGTCTTAATTCTCCATCTGCTCTCCTCCTTTCACTAGGTCACTCCAAATCATCTCCTCTTTTGTGTGTTTGACCCCACTTGATCCTCCGCCCCAATTCAAAAGACATACCCTAAGATTTGTTAAATTCTAATGATAAGCGCTCTTGTCGCTTGTGATAAATGGCGCCTTTTTGTCGTACCCCACCATAATCCTTTCCCCTGCTGTATATAACAAAAACCCCATTCATGTGCCACATACCTTTCAATCTTAATTTAAATGAATGCTTTATGTAGAAATGTTCCAGCTCTTTTGTATTTTCCTTCATTGGTCCAACATTCCGTATCCTAGCTTACCGGAGTGTCCCCCACGATCTTACTTACCAATCTCTTGGCAGTGCGCTCGATGCATCCTATCCGTAAGTGTCCGTTTTGAACAAGGAGATACGAGCGTTGTCCCCTAATTAGATCACTGACAATTTATTTAACTTCATTAGACTGAACCCAGCCACGTGGTTAGTTATATGGCGTTTCAGTTGATAGCACTGCCTCTCATGGGAGTATCCGTTGGGACGTCTGCATTCGGAGATCTGTGGAACCCAAGGCTTCCCCCCACCCCCCCCCCCCCCCCCTTTATTTTTCCCCTGCCCTGGGATCCACAACAATAAAAAAGGCAGTGAAATCCCAGATGTGGACATTTGATGACTGTCCGATGTTTTTATCCCCCAATTATGATTTATTTCCCCCTTAATTTCGTTTTCCATTTTCCTCACTTTTAAATCTATTTGCCAACAATTGAAAAGCTCCTGTGCTCTTTACCCCAACCCCCGCCTCTAATTCAGCCCATTCCAATGAAAAAGATGCCTTTTGGATGTGGCTCTTTAATGACCAACTCCAACTTCACACCGCCACGGGAGGGGGTCAAGATGTCGTAACCAATCAGGATGCTCGTGATCCCCATTGACACTGGGTCCCACTTTGTACCTTGAGCCAACAGTCAGTATAACCTTTTGGTACCTTTAGTCTAGCTGTCTGATTTCCATAACACAAGGGGAACATGGACAAAAATACTTGCATATGAGTATCAAACAAAAATGGTATGCTGTTTTCTTAAGCATTCTGACGTGTGCATTTTATCATGTTATTCAAAATTAATTATTCCTTATAAAGTATTCTACAACCTCGTTTAAGGTATAGAGTATCCCTTTGAGTCTGGAGCTGTTCAACCCCAGCCAATGTACCAAAAACTTTTAAATGGTATCGTTCTGCTTCCTGCTTACGTCAGCATTTGGAGGATAATCATGGAATAATCAAACCTGAAGAAATTTCTCTAATGCCCCACTTTGAGTGAGAAAAAGAATTTTATTTTATAAATAAAATGTTTCTTTCTCTCTTCCCTTTTAAAGAAATGATCAATGTACGATTCTTCCTGCCTGCCTTGACTACGACACCCTCCACTTCCCTCGTTCCTCAGCCAACTTTCCCATTCTCAAAACGCCCCTACCTATTTGATTATCCCTCTCACACACCTTCCCATCTCAAACCATGCCTACCTCTTCCTCCTACCGCGACTCAACCTATCCGCCTCTTGCCATTTTCTTGTCACCCATCCGTACCTGTCCAGCCTGCTTCGCTTCATTTACCAATCTCACCGTCATCCGACTTGTACACTATCTCCATCCACCGTTCTCACTCCACACAAATTACCTCCTGACATTTCTCGCCAAACCTGTGAGCCTACGTTTCTCTGTCATGCGACCGTCTCCGACTAGAAGGTAACAACGTACGCACACACCCAACTTCCCTGTCTCATTTCCATGATATTTTTCTGTCTCCATCAACCGCTTCACCCCATCATCATTGCACCCCTAGAATCTCCTCTGCACCTCTGCTTCTGACCTACCATCCACAGTTTCCCCAATACTCAAAACCTATTTCCGTCTGTCCCCTTCCCCTCGAAACCTGACATTCGTTTACTTCTCTCCTCCCCAACCCACATCACCTCATTCTTCTCCATTACTCTTCATTGAGGTGCCGCATGCTCCCCACTCCTCATCTCCTGCCCACTCTCTGTCACAACAGCTAGATCATCCGCACACATTCTCCTGAAGACTTCATCCCCCCCCCCCCCTCCTGCTTACCGCTTCATCACATAGAACCGAATGGCGGAGAAAAACTTTCCCTTGCCTTGAACCGAATGTTCACCATGAACCCCATAACATCCCAGACAAACCAAAACTCTTCTCTTTCCTAAACATGTGCCTGAAAGCGCTTTACCTCTTACCCTTTCTATCCTCTGCTTTTCTATCCGCTTTACCCTTCTATTTCTATCGCTTACCATCCCCAGAAAGCATTCTTTTAACTCTTTATTATACAGTTTATTTCATCACAACATAATTAATCATTCATTGTAGCTTATGCATCCATCATTCTCCCGCATCACTGAAGTGTGAAAATTATTTCACGGCCACCTGTAAGTCTCTTCAACCTAAACTTCTTTTCCATCACCAATCTTTCTCAGCAGTTTCATAACCTCTCCATATCCACCAATGCTATTTCATCCTGCACCTCTAACTTCTACTCCACCATCTGTATCGCAATGAACATCCCATCCTCACCTCTTGCCCAATCTAACGTCCTGGCCGCTCTTGCCAATCCATCCATCTCCACACTTCCTTACCGCTCCAGAATCCTTCTCCAGTACCTTACGACACATGGCTGCAAAAGTATTCACCCCCTCCAAAGTTTCACATTTTGATACACCTGAGCTATTATGATCTTTCAAATTCAAAACTTAACACACTGTCTTCACAAAAACTACCAAACTAAAAAAAAAAGCTTTTAAAAATGTAATAAGTTGAGGGAAGAAAAAAATCAGATGATCTCATTACAGAAGTATGCAACCCTTTCCGAATTAACCGACACTTCAGACAAATTGTTTGAAAGGTCACTAAATAAGTTAATAGGTTTCACCTGACTGTATCGCGTGTAACTTAAAAAATTAACTCCCCCACTTATCTCAGAGTTTAAGGTGAACTTTCGGAAAACCAAAAGAGCTTCCAAAGAAGTCAACATCAAGTGTGTAAAACACAGTTCACGAGAGTATTAAAATTTCCAATCACTCATTATCCCTTTCGAGGACATGAAAATCCATCATAGAAGTGGAAAACGTATCAGTCTCCATTTAAACTCAACAGCTGCAAGTAGAAACCAGTTTGGAATGCACTGCAAATCCAACAATCCTTTAAATAATCTAACCAGCTCTTATTCAGAATAGAGTCGTGTTCATCAATTCAACAATATCCTGCTCCCTCACAAAGCTGGCCTTGATGACTTGTAGCAAAAAACAAAATAGCCATACGAAAACGCATCAAAGCTTCGTATGGAGTATTTGAAAAACATCTTGATACTACAGCCAGCGACCAAAAATGTTCACGTTAGTGGTCAAGAGACCAAAAATGGAAATTTGTTTTTTGTCCAATTCAAAAACTTTGACCCACAAATGCACAATTCATCAATCACTGTTTGAAGGTGGAGACGATTCCAAAAACACTCAAAGCATCATGCTGCAAAGTGCTTCCACGAATACTACCCCAAGGGCTGAATACTTTACAACAGAATTTGATTTGTCCAGAATCCAACATGCTAACCTCCTCCAACGATAACACCGTGAAAACGCATCTATGCCATGCTCGAGTCTGTTGATCAGTCCCCAGACCGATACACTTCCATCTTGGGATTCCATTGCATCAACTGGAACTGAGGGGGATGGTATAGAATGGTTGTCCCACAGGTCTGAACTGATGAACCGAAAGCACTAAGTTCCTTGACTTTCAAGAATCATGGATTAAGGTGCTGGTTCATGGTTCAATGCCAAACAGTTCACCTGGACTTGGTTTATTTCCAACCTGGCGTGCAAAGGGATTACCATGCTCTTGATATCGCTGGAGATTATCCGAACGCAGTCACCAGATCCATTCTCAATACTAGACCCCACAGGCTTGTTTGTAGCTTAAATCCAGGAAAATGCTACCATCCAGCTGATCGAGTTGTAAGCTCAAAGATGAGAGTAGCTGAGGTTCAAACAGGCATTGGGAAATTGGGGGGGCTCGGTGCTTTGGATCCTAAGTTGGGAGTCTTTCAAACCACAGTCCTTGATGTTGCCGTAGAGTCTTGGAACTCACCTAGGTGAAGAAAAGTCTTTCTCAGGGACACTGGATATAATTTGCCCAGAGTTGCAGCCAGCTTAAAAGGCATGCCATTTTGTTGCTTGCAGCTTAATTAAGTCCTACTGCATGCATTATAATTACAAAAAGAATAACATGTAAAATAGTTAATTATTCTCGTAATAAACATGTAATTCCCTGGTCAAGCATCTGAGTTTGGTTGAAAAGCAAGCTAAGCTCAAGTTATCCAGCAAGCAGTATTTGCCACAAGCCATGAATATCAATGAAAGTTGTCCAAAGACCAACAGTCCCACATTCATTTAAATGCTACTAATGGAAGGCTGAAATTACTTTGCAGCCACTAATAGAACTAATGCCGTTTATCCCCCGCGCTGCGGAATGATATTGTGTCACCCGGTTGTCCGGCTGTCCATCCGTCTGTCCGTCAGGTTCAAACATTTATAGCTGTATGAGTGCGATTAACTCATAAACTGTCGCCATATCGATGAAAATTTTGGCACACATGACCACCTGAAAAGGAAAACCCTATTGATTTGGCTCCGGATCAAGATGCCACTGCGCATCTTGAAAACAAGGACCAAATTTCAAGAGCAGCCTCCAAAGTCTTGCGGCTAAAAAAAAAAAAAAACAACAACACAACTCCGAATATTTCGTCACGTCGGATAAGCCAATAGCGAAACCCTCATAATTGTTATTACGTATTACATATATCGTATTACGAAATAAATAAGTATTACAAATACAATACATAAATGGAATAATCTTAAATATAACATTAACTTTTCGAAACTTTAAATAAAATGTCCGAATATATTTTAATAAGTTCATGATAGACGCTCTCAAAAGGCACCGTCTATAGGAGTTACATTGCTCAGTATTAAAATCCGATCTTGTAATACAGAAGCCGAGTCCTAGAGATTAAGTTTGTCTTCACAAAAAAGAAAGAACACGCCGACTCTCTCATGAAGCCAGCGTCGTACGCAGACCTAAAAATGTGTTTTCGCCATATCTATTGAAATTTGAAGTCACACAGTACCACCTAAAAAGAAATAACCTTATATATTTGCATGGCCGCGATCCAAATGCCGACTGTGCGGCCATCGTAAAAAAATTTTTGCTAATAATGAAAAAACGCTATCTTGAATTTCAATATTTTTACAACGTTCCTCACCCTGGAAACTTTTCGAGATGAGAACCAAATGGTGTTCTTGTTTCCAATTCACCTCCTCAATTATCTGACATATTATGACCTTTTCATTCAATGTGGGATTCCCCCATCCTCTATGTATATTTTTGTATCTTTTAACATCACCCTCCTCTATATTATATCTTCCATACTAGTTTTTTTTATTTAAACCTAAACTCATTATCCCAATACAAACATTTGTTCAAAATGTGCAGCTCACCACTGCAAAAAATAAAGAGGCACAGTGCAATTGTTATATCAATGACCAACCTCAGAGGCAGATTTTCATCATATGAAATGATGAAGCATTTTGCAATTATTGTTGACCAGATATCAAATTGTTTTTCGTTTTGCTGCAAAAAACAAACAGAAATTACAGCAACAGCAACAAAACGGTTTCTCGAAAAGCAACCGCCCTTCAAGGAAACAATGAGTTCCTGCTAGATATGTGCTGGCCAGCCACGCCAGTGTGCCTCTTGGGCTCGAACAATATGGGCGGTCATGACATTACAAAATTGAAATTTCATCATAAATCACCTTCTGGCATGTCCATCACAGAAGTAAACTTTATTCTTCTTCATTATGAAATCAATTTTATCATCATAAAAATGTAAAGCATGATTCTGTACTGCTGTTTTTTTTCTCCAATCAAAAACATTGAGCTGTCACATTAATGACTGCTTAATAAAAGTAACTGTAGGTAGTAGTCATTCCTTGTCGTCCATATTTTGACGTTTGTTGAATTGGAGAGTAGTAAACCCCAACATTTTGAAAAGCTAAAACAATACCAAAACGAAAATCCTTTTACAATTTTTTCAATGATATAATGTTTCAAATAGGGTCGTATTGGGTAAAAACCCGTTTTTTTTTTTAATTTCAGCTCTCAAAATTCAAAATTAATCGACAAGCAGCAAGATGATGCAATTGTTAACTAGAGGACATTCTAATATAGAATACATAATCGTATTCTGACAATTGCCATGAAAACTGCTATCATTTGTCAAATTACGCATTTATTTAAGTATTCTTTCAAATCTTGAAACAAGAACGCATGAATATGTGATCAGGAAATTACTTAATGTCAAATATGAGTTGAGCCAATCTAGCATCACTGCTCTAATGTCACTTATCATTGCCCTCATCATCACTATCTGTCAGCCTTCAATGTTTGGTCCTCTCATTCTCACCCAAGTGCGCACATGCAAGATCAGTGCAATGTAATTTTGGCCCTTTAGGAACATCTCTGATAAACATGTCTTGCACTGGCACTCTTATCTCGATAATTCCTTTGTGCAGGGAGAATGTCTGTTGTCGTATTGATTGACCACTCGTTGCCTTGTGAAGCCCATCTTTAATGATCCAAAAACAGTTCTCCTGAGAAGAAATGTGCTGCTTACCCCCAAACGTATCCTGGCATATGTACCCGCAATATGCTCCTCCGAGCACCGACAGTGGTAACTTTCATTCTCACATTTTCTTGACAAAAGAGAGCCACCGAAGTTCAGGAGCTGAAAATGACACACTTGGACAATAACGCGACAGACAAATCTTGCTAAAGTTGTTATAGGTCCTCTGACAGTTCAGCATCCTTACAGACATAGCAAAGCACGACCATATGTCATCAGCCTTCAAGTAGCACTGAACACTTTGCCGTACCATGTCGACAACCGCCAATTATCGGCACCTGTGAAATGCGTGAAGGCTGCAATGCCTGCTCTCCTCAACCTAGGCCTTCCAATTGGCTCATTTTGACATGCAAGATCCATAGATAGATGTTGTGTCTTGCAGAGATGATAGTTGCTATCACAACCAAACATCCGTATAGTGAGAATATCTCAGCCAATATCTCCCGTTGTGCTGAGAGCTATTACTTGCTGGATCATTCAACGTATCGCCTCTCATGTTATCCTCAAATTAAGAGGGACCCGCCTGTGCTCGACGTTCACCCAGATGCCGAAACGACTACCACTTTGATTGAATCGCGTGTTTCGAGTTGTCTCTGCCAATACTCCTCAGATCAGCCTGGTTTGATCATGACAGAAATCGACTCATCATTATGTTATATGATCATCCTACCTGATATGAGACTTAGCCTTTCCTTGACGTTTTTGTCTCTGTGCTCTTAGGAATCTGCTATGTAGTATCAAAAACAAGAATTACATGTCGAAGCCCTTCAGTGGACTCATCACCCTATCATTAAACATTTCACTGAGGTCTTCACGTCACGACCATTGCTGTTCTTCGTCATTTCGACTACTACCATTTCCATCCACGACTGCGACCTCGTGCTAGACTGCCATTCAATTACAGCATCAGCTGCTTGTCCATATTTGCATCAGCTCATCTTCTGGTAAAAGACGGTTCCTTGTTGGCAAAACTTCTCCAAGTTTGGATTAGCCTTCGACTTGTCGTTGCATGACAGTAAGCTATCCGTTTGTGCAAATAGGGCCCCGTTCACAGTGAATTCATAAGTGTCAATTGCATCCTTCTGTCAAAAACACTAGCTATAACATGACGAGCTGCACCGACTTCCAACTCCTAGCCTAAACAGGAAACCAATAAACCTCCAACCCGTGCCATTCAACCATAATCCTACCCCATACAGAAGAAACATAATACAAAAAATACATACTCCTCAAAGCTATCACACTTACCGAAAAAAGAAGAAACGGTGTTGAAAACCGAATATGATGAAACGAACTCCAAGTAAACTGTCATGAATAAACGAGAATAAACGAAGCGAACTGAAAATGACCGTCTAGTGCACGTTCTGGACACTCCCGCGCACTATCACGACTCATGCCACGCCCACAATCCGTAACCTAGCATGGCAGCCGCGATCTCACCTATTTCCCTACAAATATCACACTTACCATATACATCAAACTACAAAAAACTTAAATCAAACGTTTTACTACTGACAGTGCCAAAAAACCTCTATATTGAACAACACACCAATGTTTCATTGCACAGCAGCCGTATTCCATTGGCACAAAACTGTTCCAATATCGGAAAACAAATACTTAGTAAGTTAGTCATGGCACTATATTTAACATATTTGCCATCCGATGAAAATATAATTTAAAAAAATATATATTAAAAAAATGGCAATCCACTCCAAAAAATGCTTTTCCATGCAACCGACAGTCAAAATG
>CM068963.1:16549019-16559970 GCA_035128595.1 Eptatretus atami
CAACATTTTATTATCTTATAAAATCCATTGTTAGCCATTTAACAGTAATCCATCAGTTGGTTATTTTGTACTGTTTCAGATTTTTTTTTTAATTGGAATTCAAAAAAAGCGTTTTCCACCCCAAAACGACCTTTCCAAAAGTTGAAAAAATGTGAAACATCATTTTTTTATGAAAACGTATCCTTGTATTCTGTAAAGTTGCATTGCGATTTCATCAGGTGTACAATTGTGATGGAATGTTTTCGAGTATTGACTTGTGTTCGGTTGCTAATAATCGGACGGTCTAATTTGTGATTGTAGCCAGACCGAGTCGTCGATTCACGGTGAGGGTGACGTTAGGTTGCATTGGCACAAGCCTCACTGCGGGGTTTTCCTTGCAGTTCCATCTTGTCATACCCCTGCACCTTTGCCACAATGAGATCAGTCCACAAATGAAGCTGTCTACTCGCATATTTTGGATTTGTCCCGAGCAGTGTGTTGACAAGCATAGCGTTTATCACTCTGTTTATAAGGTCGTTGTTGTAGCTTTTCTATTATTGCTATCTGAATTTAAGTCCAGATCAGGTATTGTCATCCGCACTGTCGTCCATCTCCTATTTCAACTTCTCCACCAAACGCGATACCAGCTGAAATTTGCCGTCAACTTCCTCCCTGACTGGTACGGATAGCAAAGGCTCGTTTCTGGTCACTTGAGTTTAGTTGTCAAATGCTGACTTAGAAATTTCTTCAAAAATCTTCTTCTCCAGACCCACCAGCTGAAAATCATACCAAAATTTGGTTTACAGGATGGGTCGTGATGTTTAAATCGGAGTCATGCCGACACACGTGACCGAAAAAAATGTCAAAATGCGGCTTGTAAAGTTGGAAAATCGTGTTAAATCCCTTCAAAATTTTCCCCAGACCTACCAGTCAAATTGCCAAACAATTGTATAACATAACCAGCCCAGTATAGCTACAGTCCAGGCCCTATTTTACTCTTGGTTTGCTGATATGGTGCCTGTTCAGTGTTCCCATGTTTGAGCAACTGCACTGTGCTGGATTTTGTTCAAATCCCCTGTAATGTATCTATCTAATCTTTTTAAAATTGAATTAAAAGTAAACAAGTGATCATGGCCTCCTCTCTCTAGGATGAATGACAAGCTCATCTATGAGCCTTACATTATGTAATATTGTACGTTCTCAAAACCGCATGCCTAAGCAATGCACCCAACATAGTATCCCCAGGCAGTTATTTCGTTAGTCTTCGTGCAGAGACTTTCCCCTCATGTCTAATGGTTAACGGACGAAGTCATTCGTGTCTAATACAAAGTCTATAATTATATCTCTATCTTCAATATGATTCCATCCAACCTTTCTTTATCCAATACAAATCAAGCAGCACGCACCAGGCAGCCACCCTAGAGAAGGACTCACACACCAACACTGTACAGACGCGAGTGCGCGCCTTTTAATTCGAATCTGTGTGCCAAGTGCAACGGGCTCACCTTGCTCAACCTCGCCTCACCAAAAGACTCACCACCCGACACCACATCTCCGCACACGGAAAAATCATCACGCGCCTCCTGCACCTCCACATCATGCGTTCACCACCAAGGCAAGCTGCTGCACGGCTCGGGCCGTTGCCGGAGGCCAAGCACGTTGCGCGCCGGAATACCCCGAATGCGCGTGGACCGACGGACCCTCAGCAGTCCCAGAACATACAGACGGGGTCCGGGGTCCTAGAGCAGGCTCTTAGCTGTGTCGTGCCATGTGTGAATGAGCCGCTTTGGCCGAGGAGTCTGCAGCGGGGCGGGACCAATGAAGGCATATCAGATTATGCGCATCGCTCGGGTTCATCGTCCCGGTCATCTTCGGGTCATCTGGCTTATAAAAAAGTGGATCGCGAAGCCGTCTGTCTCCGTTCTGTCTCCCCTCGTGTCTCTCCTCACCCACCCACTTCTCTCTGCTCTGTCTCTGTGTCTCCTTCTCTCTCTCTCTCTCTCTCTCTCTCTCTCTCTTCCTCTCTCTCCTCTCTTCTGTCCTCTGTCTCCTCACATCGTCTCTGGCCTGTTCGCGCCCACTCCTTGCCCTTTCTTCACTGCACCCATGTATGCCTGTTGCTGCATCTACACTCGGTTGGTATGCGACAGACGTTCTTCTGACAATCGAGCACACATTTCACGAGCCCCAGAAAATGAATTAAGCAGAGAAACCACCGACTTAATGGAACGCTCAATGGAGCGTCCAAAAGCACGGTTACGCGGGTCGTCGACCGCGCAGTTCATTTGTGAGGCTCGTCTTAATTCTCCATCTGCTCTCCTCCTTTCACTAGGTCACTCCAAATCATCTCCTCTTTTGTGTGTTTGACCCCACTTGATCCTCCGCCCCAATTCAAAAGACATACCCTAAGATTTGTTAAATTCTAATGATAAGCGCTCTTGTCGCTTGTGATAAATGGCGCCTTTTTGTCGTACCCCACCATAATCCTTTCCCCTGCTGTATATAACAAAAACCCCATTCATGTGCCACATACCTTTCAATCTTAATTTAAATGAATGCTTTATGTAGAAATGTTCCAGCTCTTTTGTATTTTCCTTCATTGGTCCAACATTCCGTATCCTAGCTTACCGGAGTGTCCCCCACGATCTTACTTACCAATCTCTTGGCAGTGCGCTCGATGCATCCTATCCGTAAGTGTCCGTTTTGAACAAGGAGATACGAGCGTTGTCCCCTAATTAGATCACTGACAATTTATTTAACTTCATTAGACTGAACCCAGCCACGTGGTTAGTTATATGGCGTTTCAGTTGATAGCACTGCCTCTCATGGGAGTATCCGTTGGGACGTCTGCATTCGGAGATCTGTGGAACCCAAGGCTTCCCCCCACCCCCCCCCCCCCCCCCTTTATTTTTCCCCTGCCCTGGGATCCACAACAATAAAAAAGGCAGTGAAATCCCAGATGTGGACATTTGATGACTGTCCGATGTTTTTATCCCCCAATTATGATTTATTTCCCCCTTAATTTCGTTTTCCATTTTCCTCACTTTTAAATCTATTTGCCAACAATTGAAAAGCTCCTGTGCTCTTTACCCCAACCCCCGCCTCTAATTCAGCCCATTCCAATGAAAAAGATGCCTTTTGGATGTGGCTCTTTAATGACCAACTCCAACTTCACACCGCCACGGGAGGGGGTCAAGATGTCGTAACCAATCAGGATGCTCGTGATCCCCATTGACACTGGGTCCCACTTTGTACCTTGAGCCAACAGTCAGTATAACCTTTTGGTACCTTTAGTCTAGCTGTCTGATTTCCATAACACAAGGGGAACATGGACAAAAATACTTGCATATGAGTATCAAACAAAAATGGTATGCTGTTTTCTTAAGCATTCTGACGTGTGCATTTTATCATGTTATTCAAAATTAATTATTCCTTATAAAGTATTCTACAACCTCGTTTAAGGTATAGAGTATCCCTTTGAGTCTGGAGCTGTTCAACCCCAGCCAATGTACCAAAAACTTTTAAATGGTATCGTTCTGCTTCCTGCTTACGTCAGCATTTGGAGGATAATCATGGAATAATCAAACCTGAAGAAATTTCTCTAATGCCCCACTTTGAGTGAGAAAAAGAATTTTATTTTATAAATAAAATGTTTCTTTCTCTCTTCCCTTTTAAAGAAATGATCAATGTACGATTCTTCCTGCCTGCCTTGACTACGACACCCTCCACTTCCCTCGTTCCTCAGCCAACTTTCCCATTCTCAAAACGCCCCTACCTATTTGATTATCCCTCTCACACACCTTCCCATCTCAAACCATGCCTACCTCTTCCTCCTACCGCGACTCAACCTATCCGCCTCTTGCCATTTTCTTGTCACCCATCCGTACCTGTCCAGCCTGCTTCGCTTCATTTACCAATCTCACCGTCATCCGACTTGTACACTATCTCCATCCACCGTTCTCACTCCACACAAATTACCTCCTGACATTTCTCGCCAAACCTGTGAGCCTACGTTTCTCTGTCATGCGACCGTCTCCGACTAGAAGGTAACAACGTACGCACACACCCAACTTCCCTGTCTCATTTCCATGATATTTTTCTGTCTCCATCAACCGCTTCACCCCATCATCATTGCACCCCTAGAATCTCCTCTGCACCTCTGCTTCTGACCTACCATCCACAGTTTCCCCAATACTCAAAACCTATTTCCGTCTGTCCCCTTCCCCTCGAAACCTGACATTCGTTTACTTCTCTCCTCCCCAACCCACATCACCTCATTCTTCTCCATTACTCTTCATTGAGGTGCCGCATGCTCCCCACTCCTCATCTCCTGCCCACTCTCTGTCACAACAGCTAGATCATCCGCACACATTCTCCTGAAGACTTCATCCCCCCCCCCCCCTCCTGCTTACCGCTTCATCACATAGAACCGAATGGCGGAGAAAAACTTTCCCTTGCCTTGAACCGAATGTTCACCATGAACCCCATAACATCCCAGACAAACCAAAACTCTTCTCTTTCCTAAACATGTGCCTGAAAGCGCTTTACCTCTTACCCTTTCTATCCTCTGCTTTTCTATCCGCTTTACCCTTCTATTTCTATCGCTTACCATCCCCAGAAAGCATTCTTTTAACTCTTTATTATACAGTTTATTTCATCACAACATAATTAATCATTCATTGTAGCTTATGCATCCATCATTCTCCCGCATCACTGAAGTGTGAAAATTATTTCACGGCCACCTGTAAGTCTCTTCAACCTAAACTTCTTTTCCATCACCAATCTTTCTCAGCAGTTTCATAACCTCTCCATATCCACCAATGCTATTTCATCCTGCACCTCTAACTTCTACTCCACCATCTGTATCGCAATGAACATCCCATCCTCACCTCTTGCCCAATCTAACGTCCTGGCCGCTCTTGCCAATCCATCCATCTCCACACTTCCTTACCGCTCCAGAATCCTTCTCCAGTACCTTACGACACATGGCTGCAAAAGTATTCACCCCCTCCAAAGTTTCACATTTTGATACACCTGAGCTATTATGATCTTTCAAATTCAAAACTTAACACACTGTCTTCACAAAAACTACCAAACTAAAAAAAAAAGCTTTTAAAAATGTAATAAGTTGAGGGAAGAAAAAAATCAGATGATCTCATTACAGAAGTATGCAACCCTTTCCGAATTAACCGACACTTCAGACAAATTGTTTGAAAGGTCACTAAATAAGTTAATAGGTTTCACCTGACTGTATCGCGTGTAACTTAAAAAATTAACTCCCCCACTTATCTCAGAGTTTAAGGTGAACTTTCGGAAAACCAAAAGAGCTTCCAAAGAAGTCAACATCAAGTGTGTAAAACACAGTTCACGAGAGTATTAAAATTTCCAATCACTCATTATCCCTTTCGAGGACATGAAAATCCATCATAGAAGTGGAAAACGTATCAGTCTCCATTTAAACTCAACAGCTGCAAGTAGAAACCAGTTTGGAATGCACTGCAAATCCAACAATCCTTTAAATAATCTAACCAGCTCTTATTCAGAATAGAGTCGTGTTCATCAATTCAACAATATCCTGCTCCCTCACAAAGCTGGCCTTGATGACTTGTAGCAAAAAACAAAATAGCCATACGAAAACGCATCAAAGCTTCGTATGGAGTATTTGAAAAACATCTTGATACTACAGCCAGCGACCAAAAATGTTCACGTTAGTGGTCAAGAGACCAAAAATGGAAATTTGTTTTTTGTCCAATTCAAAAACTTTGACCCACAAATGCACAATTCATCAATCACTGTTTGAAGGTGGAGACGATTCCAAAAACACTCAAAGCATCATGCTGCAAAGTGCTTCCACGAATACTACCCCAAGGGCTGAATACTTTACAACAGAATTTGATTTGTCCAGAATCCAACATGCTAACCTCCTCCAACGATAACACCGTGAAAACGCATCTATGCCATGCTCGAGTCTGTTGATCAGTCCCCAGACCGATACACTTCCATCTTGGGATTCCATTGCATCAACTGGAACTGAGGGGGATGGTATAGAATGGTTGTCCCACAGGTCTGAACTGATGAACCGAAAGCACTAAGTTCCTTGACTTTCAAGAATCATGGATTAAGGTGCTGGTTCATGGTTCAATGCCAAACAGTTCACCTGGACTTGGTTTATTTCCAACCTGGCGTGCAAAGGGATTACCATGCTCTTGATATCGCTGGAGATTATCCGAACGCAGTCACCAGATCCATTCTCAATACTAGACCCCACAGGCTTGTTTGTAGCTTAAATCCAGGAAAATGCTACCATCCAGCTGATCGAGTTGTAAGCTCAAAGATGAGAGTAGCTGAGGTTCAAACAGGCATTGGGAAATTGGGGGGGCTCGGTGCTTTGGATCCTAAGTTGGGAGTCTTTCAAACCACAGTCCTTGATGTTGCCGTAGAGTCTTGGAACTCACCTAGGTGAAGAAAAGTCTTTCTCAGGGACACTGGATATAATTTGCCCAGAGTTGCAGCCAGCTTAAAAGGCATGCCATTTTGTTGCTTGCAGCTTAATTAAGTCCTACTGCATGCATTATAATTACAAAAAGAATAACATGTAAAATAGTTAATTATTCTCGTAATAAACATGTAATTCCCTGGTCAAGCATCTGAGTTTGGTTGAAAAGCAAGCTAAGCTCAAGTTATCCAGCAAGCAGTATTTGCCACAAGCCATGAATATCAATGAAAGTTGTCCAAAGACCAACAGTCCCACATTCATTTAAATGCTACTAATGGAAGGCTGAAATTACTTTGCAGCCACTAATAGAACTAATGCCGTTTATCCCCCGCGCTGCGGAATGATATTGTGTCACCCGGTTGTCCGGCTGTCCATCCGTCTGTCCGTCAGGTTCAAACATTTATAGCTGTATGAGTGCGATTAACTCATAAACTGTCGCCATATCGATGAAAATTTTGGCACACATGACCACCTGAAAAGGAAAACCCTATTGATTTGGCTCCGGATCAAGATGCCACTGCGCATCTTGAAAACAAGGACCAAATTTCAAGAGCAGCCTCCAAAGTCTTGCGGCTAAAAAAAAAAAAAAACAACAACACAACTCCGAATATTTCGTCACGTCGGATAAGCCAATAGCGAAACCCTCATAATTGTTATTACGTATTACATATATCGTATTACGAAATAAATAAGTATTACAAATACAATACATAAATGGAATAATCTTAAATATAACATTAACTTTTCGAAACTTTAAATAAAATGTCCGAATATATTTTAATAAGTTCATGATAGACGCTCTCAAAAGGCACCGTCTATAGGAGTTACATTGCTCAGTATTAAAATCCGATCTTGTAATACAGAAGCCGAGTCCTAGAGATTAAGTTTGTCTTCACAAAAAAGAAAGAACACGCCGACTCTCTCATGAAGCCAGCGTCGTACGCAGACCTAAAAATGTGTTTTCGCCATATCTATTGAAATTTGAAGTCACACAGTACCACCTAAAAAGAAATAACCTTATATATTTGCATGGCCGCGATCCAAATGCCGACTGTGCGGCCATCGTAAAAAAATTTTTGCTAATAATGAAAAAACGCTATCTTGAATTTCAATATTTTTACAACGTTCCTCACCCTGGAAACTTTTCGAGATGAGAACCAAATGGTGTTCTTGTTTCCAATTCACCTCCTCAATTATCTGACATATTATGACCTTTTCATTCAATGTGGGATTCCCCCATCCTCTATGTATATTTTTGTATCTTTTAACATCACCCTCCTCTATATTATATCTTCCATACTAGTTTTTTTTATTTAAACCTAAACTCATTATCCCAATACAAACATTTGTTCAAAATGTGCAGCTCACCACTGCAAAAAATAAAGAGGCACAGTGCAATTGTTATATCAATGACCAACCTCAGAGGCAGATTTTCATCATATGAAATGATGAAGCATTTTGCAATTATTGTTGACCAGATATCAAATTGTTTTTCGTTTTGCTGCAAAAAACAAACAGAAATTACAGCAACAGCAACAAAACGGTTTCTCGAAAAGCAACCGCCCTTCAAGGAAACAATGAGTTCCTGCTAGATATGTGCTGGCCAGCCACGCCAGTGTGCCTCTTGGGCTCGAACAATATGGGCGGTCATGACATTACAAAATTGAAATTTCATCATAAATCACCTTCTGGCATGTCCATCACAGAAGTAAACTTTATTCTTCTTCATTATGAAATCAATTTTATCATCATAAAAATGTAAAGCATGATTCTGTACTGCTGTTTTTTTTCTCCAATCAAAAACATTGAGCTGTCACATTAATGACTGCTTAATAAAAGTAACTGTAGGTAGTAGTCATTCCTTGTCGTCCATATTTTGACGTTTGTTGAATTGGAGAGTAGTAAACCCCAACATTTTGAAAAGCTAAAACAATACCAAAACGAAAATCCTTTTACAATTTTTTCAATGATATAATGTTTCAAATAGGGTCGTATTGGGTAAAAACCCGTTTTTTTTTTTAATTTCAGCTCTCAAAATTCAAAATTAATCGACAAGCAGCAAGATGATGCAATTGTTAACTAGAGGACATTCTAATATAGAATACATAATCGTATTCTGACAATTGCCATGAAAACTGCTATCATTTGTCAAATTACGCATTTATTTAAGTATTCTTTCAAATCTTGAAACAAGAACGCATGAATATGTGATCAGGAAATTACTTAATGTCAAATATGAGTTGAGCCAATCTAGCATCACTGCTCTAATGTCACTTATCATTGCCCTCATCATCACTATCTGTCAGCCTTCAATGTTTGGTCCTCTCATTCTCACCCAAGTGCGCACATGCAAGATCAGTGCAATGTAATTTTGGCCCTTTAGGAACATCTCTGATAAACATGTCTTGCACTGGCACTCTTATCTCGATAATTCCTTTGTGCAGGGAGAATGTCTGTTGTCGTATTGATTGACCACTCGTTGCCTTGTGAAGCCCATCTTTAATGATCCAAAAACAGTTCTCCTGAGAAGAAATGTGCTGCTTACCCCCAAACGTATCCTGGCATATGTACCCGCAATATGCTCCTCCGAGCACCGACAGTGGTAACTTTCATTCTCACATTTTCTTGACAAAAGAGAGCCACCGAAGTTCAGGAGCTGAAAATGACACACTTGGACAATAACGCGACAGACAAATCTTGCTAAAGTTGTTATAGGTCCTCTGACAGTTCAGCATCCTTACAGACATAGCAAAGCACGACCATATGTCATCAGCCTTCAAGTAGCACTGAACACTTTGCCGTACCATGTCGACAACCGCCAATTATCGGCACCTGTGAAATGCGTGAAGGCTGCAATGCCTGCTCTCCTCAACCTAGGCCTTCCAATTGGCTCATTTTGACATGCAAGATCCATAGATAGATGTTGTGTCTTGCAGAGATGATAGTTGCTATCACAACCAAACATCCGTATAGTGAGAATATCTCAGCCAATATCTCCCGTTGTGCTGAGAGCTATTACTTGCTGGATCATTCAACGTATCGCCTCTCATGTTATCCTCAAATTAAGAGGGACCCGCCTGTGCTCGACGTTCACCCAGATGCCGAAACGACTACCACTTTGATTGAATCGCGTGTTTCGAGTTGTCTCTGCCAATACTCCTCAGATCAGCCTGGTTTGATCATGACAGAAATCGACTCATCATTATGTTATATGATCATCCTACCTGATATGAGACTTAGCCTTTCCTTGACGTTTTTGTCTCTGTGCTCTTAGGAATCTGCTATGTAGTATCAAAAACAAGAATTACATGTCGAAGCCCTTCAGTGGACTCATCACCCTATCATTAAACATTTCACTGAGGTCTTCACGTCACGACCATTGCTGTTCTTCGTCATTTCGACTACTACCATTTCCATCCACGACTGCGACCTCGTGCTAGACTGCCATTCAATTACAGCATCAGCTGCTTGTCCATATTTGCATCAGCTCATCTTCTGGTAAAAGACGGTTCCTTGTTGGCAAAACTTCTCCAAGTTTGGATTAGCCTTCGACTTGTCGTTGCATGACAGTAAGCTATCCGTTTGTGCAAATAGGGCCCCGTTCACAGTGAATTCATAAGTGTCAATTGCATCCTTCTGTCAAAAACACTAGCTATAACATGACGAGCTGCACCGACTTCCAACTCCTAGCCTAAACAGGAAACCAATAAACCTCCAACCCGTGCCATTCAACCATAATCCTACCCCATACAGAAGAAACATAATACAAAAAATACATACTCCTCAAAGCTATCACACTTACCGAAAAAAGAAGAAACGGTGTTGAAAACCGAATATGATGAAACGAACTCCAAGTAAACTGTCATGAATAAACGAGAATAAACGAAGCGAACTGAAAATGACCGTCTAGTGCACGTTCTGGACACTCCCGCGCACTATCACGACTCATGCCACGCCCACAATCCGTAACCTAGCATGGCAGCCGCGATCTCACCTATTTCCCTACAAATATCACACTTACCATATACATCAAACTACAAAAAACTTAAATCAAACGTTTTACTACTGACAGTGCCAAAAAACCTCTATATTGAACAACACACCAATGTTTCATTGCACAGCAGCCGTATTCCATTGGCACAAAACTGTTCCAATATCGGAAAACAAATACTTAGTAAGTTAGTCATGGCACTATATTTAACATATTTGCCATCCGATGAAAATATAATTTAAAAAAATATATATTAAAAAAATGGCAATCCACTCCAAAAAATGCTTTTCCATGCAACCGACAGTCAAAATGCAACATTTATTATCTATTAAAAGCATTGTTACCATTAACATAATCATCATTGGTATTTACTGTTTCAATTTTTTTTAATTGGAATTCAAAAAAAAGCTTCACCCAAAACACCTTCCAAAGTTGAAAAAAATGTGTAACATCATTTTTATTTAAATAGATTTTAAACTTCTCAA
>CM068963.1:16590485-16605458 GCA_035128595.1 Eptatretus atami
TCTGCGCTGACCTAAGCTCGAGGGATATCTGCGCTATGATTTAGGACGCCTAGATACTCCAAACCACGCACTCCTGCTGTTCAGTTTGTTACGCGACGAAAAATAAAGTTGGCATACTTTTATTAACAACATATATGTAAGTTAGGATTACAACACACACGACATAATGGGTGGCCAAACTTTCGTCTCACTTTCAGGTAGATCGCAGCAATAATGGGAACTTAGGCGCATTGCTTTATACCAGTCTCATATAAGACATTGATGTTATACCGTATTACGTCTCTTAATCGTCCATGTTGCTTCAATCTCCTCAACTCCCATTACTGAACAGTTCGTTCGTAGATTACGTTGCAACGGCCTGAGAAGGGGATGGTTTCCCAACCATCACCTATTGTTCTTATTCCCTGAATCTTCCATCAATAACAGACTTACAATTCCTTTGATTATATGGATCTGAAAGTGAATGATTGCTTCCATCAACATAAATGAAACGAGCACCTCGCTCATTCCTACATATCTATTGTTACTCGCGCACGGATAGTGATACCATGTTGCAATGGGCAATATGCAATACATGCCTGGATTGTGGATAATTTCACATGCTCGCACGGTTTCACCCACAATCTTTTTCGAATTGCCGCGTGTTTTTATATCAGCAATCTTACATGTAGTTCATACCGTATCTACATCTCACTTAAACTCATAATAGACATGCTTTTGTATGACACATCTGTTGCTGACCGTCAGGCAAACGCGTTTAAAATACGATCGTTGCCAAGCCAAGAAATCATGTGATCAATATGGTTGATTGACTTCACCTCTGAGTTTGCCTCAGGCACTTATATAGACTACATTGTCGACATTCATATCTTGCATGTTTAAACTTGCACTGTATCTATTATATATGCTCACATCTGTGTCACTTCTCATTTTTTTTAAGGGATTCTTCCATTTGCAGATCAATAACTAACCGACTGGGAACATTCAATCATCTTTGAATAAATAATCTTTCACGAATGTCCATTGACATCGATAGATATCACATTCTGTATCACACCTCGAAAACCCGTCATCGAATCCTCGTGTTAAATTAATACACCACAGAAGTAATTCCAGGTTTAACAACATAGTATGTTCAAAACGGCGTACTTACAATCGGTCCTGCCACTTTGCAATATCTTTTCTATCCGAATGCAGTAACTGCTGGTCGGCAGATCCCCCCTTAATACTAGCTCAGGTATGCTATGACACTTTTTGCTTTTTTGGTTCGGACGGATGTCATTTCCAGCATGCTCACTCTCCACTACGCTCGAGGTTACCACGGACTATCAGGGTTAAAACGTTGCCGTTTTGACGTGGTTGATAATCACCTTCGTTTAACAAA
The DNA here is from genome assembly GCA_035128595.1 of Eptatretus atami. Classification (NCBI taxonomy): domain Eukaryota; kingdom Metazoa; phylum Chordata; class Myxini; order Myxiniformes; family Myxinidae; genus Eptatretus; species Eptatretus atami. Next base: position 16,591,870 of record CM068963.1, read on the forward strand.
ATCGTCTACTCGAAGCCGAATTCAAGGCAATCGGCTGACTCCTACCAAGCCACGAGAAACAAAATGCCTTTCAATATCTGGTTGACAGATGAAGAGCTTATTCTTAATCCATTCCTTGAAATACAACATCTGAATTACTCTTGAGATTTTATCTGAGCATTCTTAGATACACACATGTTTCAACAGGACAAAAGCAAGACTTCGACAATGTCCGTATATCAGTCCTGAAAGGCCACAGAGTTAATTCAAATCAACATAATGGTATCCACACTTTCTGGCTGGTCAACCCCGATAATCACCTTCGCCGTTGCTAACCAGTAACAAGAATTTACTTTCCCCTCCAACCACAATTTATATGTTAGTCCGATTAACTCTGGTACATGGGCTCGCCAAACAAGATGGTCAATCGGATAAACAACACTCCCTTGTCTTCAAAAATTGAGGTTAACACAACCAGCGCATGTAAAATAACCAGCACCCCCCTTACCACATTTATCTCCATTCGGACCTGTGCCAATATCGTGAGACCTTACCATGCAATTAATTCGGAATTGCCGAGTCAGGTGTTTCATTTAGTATGTGGAAGCAACTTCACCTCCACTACCAATATTATTCTCAAGAATATTGATACGATCCTGGTTCTCTTCGCATGGATCAAGGAAGTACGTACAATGATATGACCTTCCGGAAACCTCCCCCTCTCTCATGTTGCAAATGACATCATCATTGGCATGAATAATTCTTTAATATTATTTAATAATATTATAACATTATATATAAAATACTCATATGAACTATTAATGTAATTATACATGTTATTATACACACACATAGGATCTTTAGACCTGCATCTCCATCCAGTCTGAACCATCTCATGTGATGACCATATATGATTTTAACATATATATTAAGTTTTGTGTTGTTTGTTCAACGTAATCTCATGAGTAAATAGAGGAACCTCGAAAACAAAATGCGGCGGCCAGGAATATTGTCGGGTCAGCCCTCCCGGGAATGCAGGTGTCCTCCCAACCCCCTTCGCTGACTCGTGCCAATAGAACTATACTGCGCTCGCTACCATTAGAATATTAATAATCAAAGACCCGGCAACCGATGCTTTCCCTATACTTTATATTATATATATATAAAATAATATATAATATTATTTTATATATACGGTAGGGCTTCGGGCCTATCCGATGGGACTTTTGAATCGCTGAGCGAGTCCGCCGCCGATGAGATGGTGGGCAGCCAATCATCGAAACCCATCCTATCCTGTCGTAAGAGCCGTGGCTCAGCAAGCATCCGCTAACTATGCTACAGTACTTTCTAAGGGGCTCGCATTGCCCCTCGTGGACACCAAGGACGAACAATATATATAATATAATTTAATCCACACCACACAAACACAACACCACATGCAATATCTTTCTGAGACCTGATTCTTTCACCTTCTGAACGCATTGGAATAACACAACAAACACACACTATTTAATTGAGTTATTCGTCACAAGGGATCAAAAATATCTGTTATCATACCAAGGAGAAAACATAAGAGAGGAAGGAGAGGAAAAGAAGAGGGCAGAAGATGTCATAGAGAATAATGGGGAAAGAAGACAATATGAATCTACGGACGCACAAGCACATCTATAGCAACACGAGATTAAAGCTTCTTCTATTACTCTTCCACTTAATACATCCTTATCATAAGTATGAGAAACACTTATCAATACTGGACTTCTTTGTAATACACTCGGATATTAAATGTTTTGTTATGGGGCACGGTTTAATAAGTCGCAATGGTGAACGACTTATCATACTATAAATGTCTAACCGCTGTTTTTGTTTCCATCTCTCAACGTCGACAAACTTTGTTCTTTCAAAACGTGATGTAGTGTGTAATGAATTTGTGCGTTACAATAAAGGATGAATACAATAATCTAAAACCACTTAATGAATTTGTACTTCAAATACGTAGCAGTTTAAAAAAACATCGCCATCTAAGCCTGAAAAAATCAATACACACACGCAATCTTCCTGCGACTCTCACTCTCAAAATCTCACCTTGACACGTCCTCACTCAACTTCACATCCATAATCATTGAAATGTACCTTATCAGTTCACTCGATACCTCGCCTGACGCTCCTCACCAATGTCAACTCAAATTCCTACACACTCCCGCCTTTCACTCAATATTTTAGACATTCCCTCGCCACACCTAATTCAACTAAAATGCACTTTGTTCTAAACAATTCACTTAACACTCTCTACTATGTTTACATATTTCTACAAACATCTGCTTCCACCATTCATCTCCGTATTTCACTCGGACATGCCTCTCTTCAGAAACTTTCAAAACAAGCACAATATCTCACATGACACATCCTCAGTATCACCCTCCGCGCACTTCTCACCACAAATCATCTGTAGGTTTTATCAACAATTCCAGCCTCCAGTGTTGCGGTTGACGTGTCATCCGTTCGCTCGCTGCTCCGCGTTATCTCCTCTCTCCCTTACGTGCTTGATATTCGAAACAACGGAGACGAAAAGAAAGACAAAAGATATCCGATGCAAAGCCAAACAAACCCTCCATAAAACATTATAACAAACCAAGAACAAAGAAGTTTCAGATTGAAAAAATATCTGAACCACTCACACTGACCAACACCTTGTGTGTCCTGGTTAGAATTGTACATCATTAACACTTTACTATCTTACTATAACACGCTTTAAAGTTTACTTATTTGAACTATCTGCACGCATACTTAACATGACCCTCACCACTTTATTCACTATTATGCTTTTACAATACTACTAAATACATGTCATCATCATAACTCATGTACCGGCTTCACGGACTATATATACATCCTACGTATACTTCACATTACACCTTTCACAAATATATTACATCCTTAACAGTATCTTACTACCTCACTCTTCACCTACTTATACTACAATCTTCACTGCACTACTTTATATCTTCACCAGTACCTACATGATCTCTTCATATAGCTTTCACGTACATAGTATTATATAACCGTCACACGTATACTTATTTCTACACCTTTCCAGATATTACTCGATCCTTTCCATATACACGATAACATTTCACCTATGCTGTCTGTCTGCTTCTGTGGATGTTTGTTGATATGAGTCGTGGAAATTCACTCACTGCTATATCATTCTCTCTGGCTTGATAAGTGTATACTCTTGTCTGATCATTATAATTGGTTTCTGCACTGTGAGTACCTGGTGCGGATGGTACCTGTTCGATCAGCTGTCAGGTCCTTGGGGAGACGGATATCCGAGTCTCAGGTTCCTGCCATCTTCTCTAGGGATTGATATTACTCGACCAGTATCTAACGGGACTATCCTTCATGTCTCTTCGGAGAATCCTTGCTATTCTGCTCATGTTGGGATCCAACGACGTTGCTGTAAAGATAATGAATTTGTTACTGAGCAAGTCCTGTACTCAGCTCGCTTAGACATGTAGTCGTTTTCCTACGCTATCCTGCTCACCATTTCTCCACAGTTCTGAGTTGAGACAATGGCCGTGACCACATGCTCGTTAGTCAATATTCATCTCAAGGGACATGGGATGAGATCTGCCTGAGACGAGACCTGAGTACGCGGAAAGACCACACGCTGCTCTCGCTATCTCCCTACTACCTGACTGCTTAACCTAACTATTAATATATTTTACCATACTTTACATATAATTAACTATGCCACTCCAACAACTGCTTTCACCATATTATCACTTACTTTGAACACCATTTACCATACCACAATACATTGATTATTAGTATATGCATTAGTTATATATATATCAATAAATTAGTACACAATGAAACCAAAAATATATTTTATATCCGTAACTTTATTATTCATTAGTGTTTTTATATAAATTCAATTTCTTTCAACAAAACTCCTATCTTTCCCGATACCGTATTTAGCCCAGTTTAAGTATTCTATGTAACTAAAAATTACAAACAAACATAGTCCCCTTGATTTTTCACCCTTATAATAATATAAACAATATCTCATTATTGAAATCTTTGCTGACCCATTTAATCACTCGTCATGTCAAGTTAACAATTAAAGGCTGTCCTACCGACTTCACCGCTAAGCTGTTGTTGCTCCTTAGACATTTCCACTTCACAATCAATGAGCCTTTAGCATTGTTTGACTGGTCCGATGGCTAGCTCTACTCAGCGTCACTTACAACTTATGAAATGCAACTATGACATATCGCTTGAGCACACAATCTTTGATCTTCGATTGCATCCTATCTAAAAAGAAATAATCACGAGGTCACCACGTGATTGAATGAGGTTCTAGGTACTGAATTATTTTAACACCCCTTAGATAAGATATCTTATCGCGCTACTTCCAAGCTGCACAACAAAAATGCTCTAATGATACTTTATGGGCTACCGCCATGATGTGGTCTCTCGTCCTGTCTCTTTGCTGTTTTATTTCAGCCACCACATTTTCTGTCTCTACATAGCTCGATTAAACCACCGAGGAGTCTAACACTTAATTAAAGATGTATAATCAAATCTTATTCGGATTTACATGTCTGGTAAACAAATTAATCCAATCTGAGTGATATCCGAAATATTGAACAACAGTACCGATTGTGAGTCATAGCCATTTAGCTCAATATTTACCGAAAACCAACATTAAAACTAATTTTTTAACTTTGGTAGAATACGAGTATGTGGAGTGAACCGAAACTTACTTTGTTAGATGCTCACTGAATAAGCTGTTAAGTTCATTAGATAATTAACACCACCATTATTAACTATCTGCTTTCATTACCATATACAGATAAGTTCACAAAGGTCCTCTTATTTATTTAGACCATACTATCGCCCCAAGTTACTGATTTTCATTATTTGCGTATCGTCCCAAATATTCACACTTCTTAACAAATCTTTCTAAGTATTATAAGTGTCTTCGTTCAGTCTGATATGTTCTCAACTGACCACACTAGCTAGTAATATGTCTTCTCGTTACTGCACAAAGCAACAAACTAAATTTTTGTTTTCTTGGCATTGAAAGACCTTGATTCTATTAATTCACCTAATCTGTATACAATCGTCCTATGCTGTCTTTGTTGGCTTCGGTTGTGTCGGGATTGGCTGCTTTCAATTTGCGTTCTGACTGTGATATAAATTAAATATCGATCAATGTTTTCGTTCCAATTTTTCCATAAAATTTTGGCAAAACAATAATAATAATTACTCAAAATTTTTTCCTCACCCTTTTATTCATAGACAGTATGAGTCACGGTATTGCTTTACATGACGTCACAGTTAACGCGAAAAAATTCGTCAAAATTCAATATTTCTTTATTTTTTTAATTGAAATTGCTTACACGCCAACCACGACACAACGTACTGACAAAAGTTTTATATTTTTGAGTTTATTCAAACTACCTCTTTACTCCGTCATTTTCGCGAAGAATCCAAGTAGAAACAGTTTATCTCTTAAGACAAATTAACGGCCATGTGCTGACCAAGTCAGTAGCTTGAACCTCCTATCTAATGTATATGTGTACAACTTTTGCTAACTGAGCTCTTCCTGACAGACGGCGTAGCGATTCTACTATCACGCATACTGGGACCATACATACAACTTAATTCCTAAATCCAATGGTGAAGTAATTGTGATAGTAGTTCTAATGTAACAAAGGTTTATTATTCATTTTATTTACTTGAACCTAACCTCTATCAACCGAAGATTCTATCAGGTTCAACACACAAAATCTTAAACTAAGTATCTCTGAATTGTGGGTGCTGCTACATTGTATATCTACTCCATTCTTTTCATTAATGCATTAGCCTTATCCCATTCTACTTACCCCACCTTAGTGGATGGAGTTATGTCTTTCACCACTATTTGTCTGTGAGAATTCTTAATACCAGTTATATACTCTCATACAGTAGCTTGATTTTGCAGCACCATTTGAGTCACAAGAATCAAGAACACATTCGTCCCCCTTATTTACACAGGTGGATTTTTGTGTATCGTCTATGCACACCATCTGCGAAAGTGTATTTCAAATTGCTCACGCCACACATCCCATAAGAGAGCCAAGTAAACAACATTCCGACCGAACTTGGTTTACAATATTGTATGAACACCTGAGTAACTCTCGTAGAAATCATGTAAATGATCAAATTACTTGCTCTACCAAGTTGATTCTTATCCCACCTTCTTTGAAAAGAGAAGATGGCCCAACGAGAGAGGCCGACTCAATTCAATTAGTTAGTAGATCAAAAATCTTCAAAACTTCTCGTAGTGCGTCCCGCATGGTAACATCCATTGAAAAACATTGAAGTTGAAAAGTGGTGAATGAACACTCGTCTAAAGTTAGACCTCGACACCAAGAACAAGCTTGACCGGTATTATATGTTTTCGGATCGACCAGTATCCGAATCCGTAAAGGATCCACCGCCTAATGCAGCAATCGGATACATACCTGGGTAAAACTGTAAATTCTAGTTCGCGGGTCCTGCAGGAGGTATGCGGCTCATACCACACCCGCGCTAACAATAGACAAGTAGCGAAACCTAGTTCATATGTACGTTCTCTTTTCTATTGAGATGTCGGTTGTTCCTTCTGTTAGGCTTGTCATACCAGAATAGAGAGAAGACTCAAACCAATTGCATCCAGTGTCCTTACTTTCTAATTCTGTCTATTCCGGCTCTGTGTGTGTAAGTGACATCCACTGCAGTTGTGTGACATTGACAAGACAACCAATCGATCTCCCAAAGATCACCACCCATCACAATCAATCTTTGTTATAGGTGCTGAGTATCTGAAGGCTTTGCATTTTGAATTGGGTAGACAGCCCAGATTGTCACTCAATTACTTTCTTCTTCCGAAAATTACCAGTTACACCCCAATCTCGTGAGAAGTTTGTATGAGTGTATCTCTGAATAAGTGTAATATCACATCCGCTGTTTTTCATGTTCAGCACTAGCCCAAATCCCATAAGGAAATGCACCTCGCTTCACATATCTTCGAGAATCAACATTCCATTCTTGCATCATTGCGATAGCATGTGTGTATGCAACAGTGTTTAGGCAGGCTCTATCTGATTATCGCATGTAAGGATCGCCCCCGCAAAGCGAAGACTGTGTCCTCATAGACAGATAAGTGCGATGTTAGTGTGCAAAATGGTGATCTAGACGATACAAACCTAACCTTCAACCCCCAAACACTCCGAATGCAGAGTGATCAGTGAGTTCAAACCCTGAGGAACACGCACTCACCTATATACCAAGAGTGCCTTCCAATGAAATAAGTGTTGTGCTGCTTCTTTTAGCATCCCAGAACCAATGCTCAGCCATATAATATTAACATAGAATTCACTGTAGAAGCCATTCGCCGCAAATAACAATTCTATATGCGTCCGCTATCATGTGTTACAACCACCCTAATTAAAATTCCTATCGCTAGGAACATGCTAAATCCTTTCGTGTGTTGATCGCAGCATTCCTGGATAAATCAGGAGATACTATATCTTTTACATTTTCTAGTTATATCTAAGAAACGGCTTTCTTACACTAATTATATAACATGCTTTACAGCTTATACTTCATATATGACGCTTTCAATCTCAAACTATGTGCCTCCTCACCTATTTCCATCATTAACAACATTTTCATCGTATAAATACTGTTGGTGTGTCGAAATGCCCCACAAGCCATCTAGGTTCCCGCCCGACAAGCAATGCGCACCTTTTCATAACTCCTTGAGCACAAGACCAGCATATTTCCTATTTAACACTGATCATAGCCCAGCTCCATATCTCTTCACTTGTCTATATTAGCCAATCCAATGCGCTAATACGAAATCTTGTTGGTCTCTCTCGTGTGCCGCCCTAACAATTGATCTCTCTTTGTTACTCTGTACTTGTTCGATCCTAGATTGTGTCCATCTTTAAGACCTAATCTAGTGATAACTCGCGTACCCAATATAGAGTAGCGGTACAAACACAAAAATGTCCACAGCCAGATCCTCTTCCCACGTCCTGTAAGTTATGCTTGATTCAAAAGGAATGTGAAACCCGACCGTAGCAAAATAATACTGGGACCAATCTTACGATCGGCGCTTGCCGATTCACCATTCTATCAGCACTGCTCATAGATTCGAGATTGAACTCTATTCGTCTGTACGAATCTCTTTGAGAACCATGGGCTTGGCCAGCACCTCACCTCCTCAAAGCCCACATATCCTGATTCATGTATACCTTCCAGACACATTCATGCCCAACAATTGTGCTGAGCACCAGCTCAGATGTGCAGGGCGCATTATCTTAACCTCAGACACAAGAGGCCCCTATAGGTACAAACACCAATTGCATTTACAGGATTCGCACACTATTACAAGCATCTTTACCATTGTACCTGAGTAGCAACTAGGTCAACCGTTTTCTATTCGGATTTTGCCGTGTTTAAAAAATGTTGCATTACAGACCGAATGGCAAACACATTATAGTTTCCTTCTCACGATTTCCAAACCCCGACGGCCGTCCATATCGTGGTGATACTTCCAACACGTCCACTACAGATTGCTCCAATAGTTTTGGTGTCGACGGATCGGTTTGCATCAATCTGCCTGCACCCCCAGGATTCGGTCCGGACACCACATTATTCCAGACACATTGTGCACCCAACTTCCCCTTCCCCCATCTGGCTTGTCGTCCTTCGCCACAACAGCTGCGATCCTAACGACAGGAAATGAAAATTAGGCCGTGCAAGCCCACAATCTCCCACGCCTCCCCAAGTAAGAGCGGCCGTTCTGCACACGAGTCACACGCCCATGCCACTGATCTTAGAACGAACCAACGGACCAGCTTCAACGGACCATCGCCGACAGCCTTTGCGCTTTCGTTTGCACAGCATCCAGTCATACCCGCTGCCGACACTGCAGCATCCACAAGCTTGTGCCACATGTCTGATTCGCCGAAATTCAATGGTGGACGTTACCCCAAGTGCCTCTATTCCTCCGGCACTCTAAGCACGCCGTCTGTGACGGCTACGCACGCACCCAGATACCCTAAAGTCGGTTAGCCTGCGCAATCGCATCCTGTCTCGACCTTCTGACCCCCGCTCTGCCCAGCCGCCTGTAAAGGAACACGCCATTAAAAAAATATGTCCTTCCGTGACTTTCTTCTTCTTGTGCTATTCAGCTCTTAGACCTGATCGTCTCCATCTCCGCTTTCCGCAGGCTCAGATCAGACCATAAGGCCCCCTATCGATCTTGCCCCTCACACGCTTCCCCTCGTATGAGTCCAATCTCCGCGTGTCATGCTCTCCCAATCCGCACCGCCTGCCGCTCTTCCACGCCTTCGTGCTTTGCGTCCCCTCCTCGAACCTACTGTTCGGGTAGTCACCCCACCACAGTTGTCATCTGTCAGTAAAGAGCATCTCCCCTCCAAAGCGGCCCTCTCCCACTTCTCCAGAGCCAATCCTCTGTACCACATCTACGTCATAGCCCATACACACACTTCCTTAAAGAGCCAACTTGTCACACAAGCGCAAGCTTCCCCTCAAAAAGCCTCACGTGGTGCTTACTCCTTGTCATGCAACACATCAGCACTTCAAAAGTGTCCTGTCATTCAGACTTGCTGTTCTAAAAGAGTGATTCACCTAACCTCTACATCAACTCGCACCATTTCTTATAGCAATCACTCTTAACCTTGTGTTTTGTAACAAGATAGATGGGAAGTTTTGATTCGACTTTTCACCTTGGTCATGTGTCAGTTATATGTGTTTTTTGGGTGTTTGCTCATCTTTTGTTAGACGACCCTGACTAGCCGTCATAAGAGCTATTCGACATAAATATGCATCAGCAAGTCCAGACATATCCGTGTGTTTAACGATCAGATCATCTACTTTAAGGTTCTGCTCGATGTTAATTACAGTTGATCCTCTGTTGTACACGCAACACTTTTCTTTATATCCCTTTCTTCAACACAACAATAAATCTATCATTTTTTCCCGATGCTTCCTTTCCGCCTGCTTCTTAATAAAGCTTTTGTAGACAGAAATGTTCCCAGCTCGTATTCTTCTTCACCACCGACTCTTAACGCGTATTGTCAGGTTGAGTTGTCTGTATCGCCTTAGATCCTTAGCCGTGGACTTATTCCCAATATCATAGTTCTTTTAGTCCAGGTCACTTCGCTTGGTTCGCTTATCGGCTATGCGCATGACTCTGCTAGTCCCCGTGCGGATTTGCTTCAACTCTTCGCCCTATCCTTTCGACAAAGATGTAGTGCTCACACTAGGCGGCCTTGGTCCCCGCTTGTGACAATGCCTAAGTCACTGATAATGGCTATGTGTTACTAACCCACGCGTTCCAATCCCTTAACCTCGGTATCTACGGACAACTACTTAGCTCACGCTTCATGGTGGGTTTTAGGCGTTCACGTCATTAACCCAACGTCTGAATTAATCCGAGTGTTTGAGACCAAGCAGCCTGTACAATTCCGGACACTACATTCTTTATGCATAATAGCTCCAATGTGCGTGTCCCGAGATTCATGCCTCCTTATATATATATATTTTTCTCTCAACCTTTCCAACCGACGTGCTCACAAAGTGTATAAATCAACCTTATTTGACCTTCAATAAGGAAGTTGTTAAGTAAATAAGCTATCCAACCCACCCAATCAAATATATTGAGATTGAACATAATCTAAAAACGAGGTTGCCTAAGAGTATAAGACTAATTTTTAGAACTACATGCAAACTATCACACTCTCTTATAAAAACTTCGCCTACCCTTTCATGTCTGTTTATACATGTATTATACTCGATACATACTAACATTCTAATCCAATAAGTCTTACTTTAACCTTAATAATACAACCACGATGATTCAGCGCGAAAACTTATATTAACTATATACACTCATTCCACCACAGTGATATTATTACCTTATGAAAACATCCAGCTTTTTCACGCATTACTTTAACGATTTTTATCCATATTATATATCTTTAATTAGACTTTAAAGTTGTATAACTACTAACCGGCAAAAGTCAGTTTTGGGTGTATCATTAACGTTTATAAGGATTCTGATTATAACGAGGTTTGATGCGAGGGAACACAACTCGATCTGACACTGAGATAGCACGGTAGGACAAGAAGGGGGCGGAAGAGAGAGGAGGGAGAAAGATTACAAAGAGATCAGAGTAGAAGAGAGCAAAAAAAAAGGGGTGACATATGGATAAGCACATGAGAAAGTAAGAGAAGAGAGAATGACTGCCAGAGATTAAACGCATGAGAATCGCGATGGTTATAGAAAAAGAAGTCTTCTGCATGATAGAAGATCTCTCACATACCCACCATCTGCACATCAACAATAACCCCGTGACATATTCACCGTATAAGATAAAACCAACTCATGAATAACCACCCTTTTACGTCCATACACCACATCTGGCTATAACCAAGTACTCTATATACAGTCTATTATATTAATAAATTACCATTTCTTTATACCCCCGACAAGGGGATATTTGTCACCAGCTCCCTCCGTCCTGGCTGTGCGAGTAGGCGTAAGGGACCGTCTTTGGATTCAAACTTCATAAGAGCCGAACTGCATAGTTGAGCGGTATATTGAGGCGTCGCATAACCACTGAAAAAAAACCCTAAGTAGTTTGACCGGCGAAAATCAGTTAATTCAACAAATTACCCCTTTTTCGGAGAGTAATAGTTGAACGCAGTCCCCATTACTAACCTATTCGAATCGATGTATACTACAAAAACTTGCTATCAGATTAGTCCAGTTAGAGACATCCGCTTTTCAGATCAAAACACCACTATGCTATTGACCTAACTGCTATGAAAGTAGACGAAACTAATCGTCCTATTATTTCATACGAGTCCGATCCAAGACTTCTATCTGATGACGCCATCTTAATATACCAAAATCTACTACCAATAAATAGAAACCAGAATTATTCCAAATTTAATTTATTACGAGTTATGTGCCTCGGGAACTTTTCGAGATTGACCAAATCTTGGTTCATCACCTCCCATTATCAAAGTCTGACTTCATCAATCGGAGATCCCCATCTCTTGGTATATTTTAATAATTTTTTTTCTTTCTTTCAGATTTATGAACATTGCAACATTACCCTAGAAATTCACACTGACAAAACAAAAATCCTGAATTTTTTAAATCATCGACAATATCTCATCCAAGAGCATACACCAATAATCCAAATCATAATTTCCTTCCACGTTCTCTATTTATCCTCCCATTTTTCTACGTACTTATGCTGTGTGTATGTTACATTACATAATTCACACCATAAAATATGCAGCAGCTCAAACACAGTTATATATACAATATTCATCACCATGATGGCAGCATGATTGTCCTTCATTAGAATCACAATCCCGGATCGAAACAGTTTCGTTTCCATCCGCAAGCCCCGAAAATGCTGGCTACAGCACGGCTCATTTGTGAAGATGAAACCAAATACCCTTTAACTTCTAAATTTAATTTGCTAAAAGAGTAATTTTCACATAACAATTAAGTCTCTATTAAGAGAAGATGTTTGAAGAATCACCACCCTCATTCCAGACCACTTTACCGACGAAACCCCTCACAAATAATCGATACTGCATCAACTACACAGATCAAATTTGGATAATATATTTTGCCGAACTAAGAAGTAATAGTAATGACAGTCATGAATCAACCATTACATAAGACACGGTCGTTATATTTTTTAACGTACTTGGCATATTGAACTCAGAAAAGCTAATGATCCTTAAACTCAACCGCCTTAAAATTTAATAAACCACCTCACCTGGCTATATACAGTAGTATAGCCCAAAAAGTATACCTTATCCCCTGCCATACAACTTTTTCTTATGCAACACCCCTTCCTGCACGATACTCTTCATCCCATGCCTTGCCACATCTTTGCCGCCATATGGTAATATCTAATTTTATAATATAACAATACTATTTTCTTCAAAAGTATTGTTTAAATAAACAAACCTTACATCGCTATTATTTCAATGATCAATATAAATAAATCCTAAGTTTTAACCTCTAATCAATTAATACCTCAAGAAAATAATATAATAACAAAAAGCAAAAGAAATTCAACCACCTCCTTTCGATCACTATGTACCTTTCATCTGGGAATATTCACCTAAATAAGAGAAGGATACTTCCTCAACCATAATTAAAAGCGACCTTTCACTTCACACTCTATCGTAAATTATCTAGTAACATATTACATGCATGTTTTAGGGGGAAAAGCTAATACAACTACGGTCTCAAATTTTCATCACCCAATCAACAATAATAACTACTTACTACAACCTACTTCACAACCAATTTTTTAGACTAGGCGAATGAACCCTAATTCCCTCCCTCTCAGTACCGGCGGAAAGTGGACACAGCGACGCGCTGTTCTGGCACATGCTCCCATACCTGACCTGACCTGAATCTGTCTGGTGGAGTCTGTCAGTGTGAACTGCCGGTCAGTCAGTCCTGCCACTTGTACACGAAATAGGCCGTTTTCTGGCACTTGCAAGTGGCT
>CM068963.1:16606494-16617363 GCA_035128595.1 Eptatretus atami
GGAGAAAGAGAGAGAGAGACAGTGAGCATATCAAGACATTTCTGAAGATCCAGCCCATTCATTCACTGTCATATCCACCTCCTCCGATGATGCTTCGGTGGGCCACGTACAAACGCCCAATCCACGCTGACCTTCTGTCCCAGGAGGTCAGTGCCGTTTAAAGCATCCATTGCTGCTTGTGCCTCCTTGAAGGTCTCGTATTCAAGCAGGGCATAACCCTGAGGGAGCACGCAGTGATTCAGCCAAGCTGGTTACGAATGTATCTCAGTGCCCACTGTGTATATTTATAGTTGTCCGAATTGTGAGAAACGGTGTTTGACCCTCACCCTCAAATTTCAGTCCACATAAAGCACATTTTGCAATAAAACAAACATTGACATCTTCACCTACTGCCTTGCAATTGTCAATGAGAAAATTTCACTGTACCGACATATTGGCTGATTGGCTGTGTGAGGTTCGGTGCAATGTCATTAGCTCCGGTAAGATTGAATAATGTGTCACCGGGTTATTAAAAACCGATCTTCAAAATCTGATGATCGAAACTCCTGGCCTAAATAATTGTCAAAATCTTGAGTTTAATCGGATAAAAATTTAGGAAAAAACGATTTCTTTCTTACCCAATATAAGTAAATAATACGCTCGTGGGAGGTGAGGAAAATGCCCCAAATACTTTCCTTTTTTTTTTCACTCAAAGCTAATCGTCCTCCGACCTTTTTTTTTTTTTACACCATTCAGGAATCCTTTTTTCTCCGCCACCCTCCCTCCCCTCCGTTTTCTCCGCCACCCCTCCCCTCCGTTTTCTCCGCCACCCTCCCCCTCCCCTCCGTTTTCTCCGCCACCCCCCCTCCGTTTTCTCTGCCACCCCCCTCCCCCCCCCCCTTACGTTCCCCATCTCCACATTCCTCCTCACGCTCTCTCTCTTCCTCCTCCTCCACTTTCGCTCCTCACTCTTTCTCTCCCACAGGGATGGGCATCCTATGCCTGGTGTTGGCCAAATGGTTAGGGTGGTGGACTTGGGATCTGAGGGCCCTGAGTTCAAATCCCGCTCAGCTGTTGAATTAATATCAGGTGGGGTTAACTCGACCTGTCATCCTTCCGAGGTCGGCAAAATGAGTGCCAGCCAGCATGCTGGTATCCTGTGTCGGAGTGGTGACCCGTCCAGGATTGTGTCCAAAAGCCAAGGAGACTGCTTAGGCAGCACCAACGCTCTGCACAGAGTGTAGTCCCAATGGATGGATTCAGGGACATCAGTCGTGGTCTTTTTAAATTCGGATTCTACTTCATTCCATGTACATTTTAACGTGTATATATACACACACAACATGGAATCACAGTTTGTTTATTGATACAACTGCGGCCGACAGAATGACCTCAAAGCCGTTTATCCAGGGTTTGAATGTCAATCCAGCTATAAAATATCATCCTGGTGTTTCACAGACAGGGTGAATCATCAAATGTGTGTCATTCCTACACTTTAAACTGGGTGTCCTGTCTTCCACCATTAGTTAATGGACATGAGGATCCCCATGATGTCATTCATAAAGAATGGACGAGTTATCGCCGGCACTGTCACCAAGTTACAAATTCCTGCCAGAAATACTTTTGCAAAGTCGATGACAAACCACCTAGTCTGAGTGGGGGAGAGAGGGAGGAAGGAATTGGGAAGAGACAGTGAGGTGGTAAAGGTGGGGTAGGAGAGAGACAGAAGGGGGGTGGGGGTGGAAGACGTTTCCTTCTGTATCCATCCTGTCCACTCCATTCCTACCTGCACCATTGTTTGTCTAATTCTTCCTCTATTTTGTCCTTCAACTCCACTGTTGGTGTCCCCCTCCACTGTTCCTTTTGTCCCGTTGCGTCCTGATCCGTTTCATGTTCTAGCTCTTCCAGAACCTTGACTGTATACAAAGTCAGAGGTTGGCAACAATTGTACAGGCTTCATGGGCCGAATGGTCTTTCTGTGTTGAAGTTCCTTGAAAAGGAAGTCATCGATTATATATTGTGAACAGTGGTGTCTGTCCGTGTGTTCATCTGTCGCCCGTTTGACAGCTGCTTCTCACGCTGCATTTGAAAAGCTCAACATTCAATTTTGAAATGACGAGAGAACAGGCATGAAAAATAGGACTGTGCACATCCTGAAACAACTGGATCAGGAGCAACAGTCAATCAAACCCCCCACAGAACCCCTTAGATCCTGATTTTTAATTTATTTATTTTTAACAAGGCTGTGAACAAGCTTTAGTTCAGCATGGGTGATGTGCTTGGTGTTAGCTTAATGGTCAGGGTGGTGGGCTTGGGATCCTAGGATCCTTAGTTCAAATCGCACTCGGCCGTTGAATTAATACCAGGTGGGATTGACTATGCCCGTCATCCTTCTGAGGTCGGCAAAATAAGTCCCAGCTTGCTGGTATCCTGTGTGGGAGTGGCGACCCATCCATGCAGCACCAACGCTCTGCACAGAGTATTGTCCTAATGGATGGATGGGTGATGAAGCTTCATCAAAATTGTGTGTTTGGTTCAAGCGATGATGACTGAAGTGTTTACGGACAGACTGACCTGACTCACTCACTCGCATAAGATCACGAGACTAAAGTCCAGGTAAACTAATCACGTTGATGCTAAATTTTAATTCGCAACCAGGATATTTATCACTCTGAGACTAATACAACGTCCGCCGCCCTGAGTTGCACCACCATTTTGTGGTGGGCGGTATAAATAGCTGAGTTTGGGCTCTGCGTGAAACCAATAAGTGCAATACAATTGACCTTTTTAAAGTCCGTGAAATATTATTTAAATTGATAGATTAGCTTAACCTTTTCCTGTCACTGGGGATAGGTACTTTTGCTAGCTTTCCCCATCACTTGGGACAGGTACTCTTCCGAATAATAGGCATAACATCAGTAACGAACTTTGGCCCCAAAAAAATAAGTACGTACATTGAAGTTGATTGAACCTCCAATTTAAGGTTTCCCCTGATACTTGTACACGTGCACATGTCTCATCGATGCTGTTGTGCATTTATGTTGTCTGTAAATCTTTGGAACAGGTGTGCAGCCAATTCAGGATATATTTTGAAATCATTCACAAATAATACCATCCAGATGTTCTGGAGTGGTCCAAAAAAAAGAGAACACAAGATAACAAATCTGGACAAAATGGGGCTGATGGACAACTTAGCAACCCGTCCTGACTAAGAGTCAAAGTGGTAGCAAAGTGTGAGGGTGAGCAATACCATGCAGCTGCAGGTTGGTTGCATCACTTCATGGCAGAAAAAGTGGTGCAATCTGCATTTTTTTCTTTTAACACACAATGTAGGCTCAGGCACAGAACAAGGAGAGTAAAAAGGTAATGAACTAATGGTGTAAAAGCAGGTGCAACAAGCAAGGGAAGGAGAGAGAGAGAGAGAGAGAGAGAGAGAGAGAGAGAGAGAGAGAGAGAGAGAGAAGGAGAGAGAGAGAGAGAGAGAGAGAGAGGAGTTAGGTAGGGGAATGGGGTAAAAAGATCATGGATAGGGATTTGGGATTGCCATACTTGAGATGGTAGTGCACCACCTGCTTGAAGCCCTGGATGGAAGAGGGGAATATAATAATTACAGGAAGGCAATTCCACAGAAGGGAGGAAAAAAAAGAAAGAGGAACAAAGGAGCGAAGGTGCGTACCGAGCCTAGATTTTGGGAGTTTAACAAGGATGAGGTAACTGGAAGAATGCATTGATGGTTTCCCCACATTATAGAAGCTTCACACAAATTAAAACAAACATTCTCACCACAACTTCTGGTAGAACTGAATCGTTTTGTGAGGGGAGGGGGAGGGGGGGGAGAGGGAGTGGCAAGAATGTGTCCACTCCTTGTTAGCGAGCCAAGACTCTGTGAAACGGTGGATCAAAGCAAATGGTCTCTCCATTCACGCACGCATGAACATTGAAGGGGTGACTTACTCGCCTTCCCAAAACAACAAACTTGTACTTTATCAATGCTAGAAGAAACACCTGCACAGATCACCTTGAGATAACCTGTACGGCGATCAAGGTTCAGATGGACGTTCTTAATTTCTCCAAATTCAGCAAACTTATCATGGATGTTGTCCTCTTGGGCCTCTTCGTGCACACCCGTGATGAACAAGATCCAACCTTCAATAGCTTTGGAACACAAGCACACGTCACAAGGTGATCACAGGTGAAGCGAGGAAGGGTATTTAAATGTATCCACACCATGAAACTTCACACAAACAAAACTTGAGTTCATTGAACACTTTTATTCCACGCAGTCTTGAGACAAAGGGCATGGGAAGGGCCTTTTCAACTCTTGCTTTGTGTTTGACCACGATCAACATTTCGTACGAACTGCCATTTTGTCTGAATCTCGCTATTCCCCAAAGCTGAGAGCACGAGCTGCACACTTGATTGATCGAAATGGTGTAATATTTTGTCCAAGTATTGGAGGTGTTTGGAAGTGCCAACGACAAAGGCTGAAGGATTTATTTTTATTTTTCCCGGAAGTTTAACGCCGTTTGATGCAGTCTTTTACACCACCGTATTTAACACATCACATCAGTTCCTTGTGCCTGGTGTTTGTGTCCTTTATGAGGTCCCCAAAAAACTACGTTTCATGTTTGGAATGATTTTCAATTTTCTTAAGACTGCCAGACAGGCAGACAAGAGTCAAAGGGAAATAAATGAATAAATCACCTTACTCCACGCATGCCCGGGACGACATTCCGTACAATTTGCCAAATTGAGAGCCAAAGTACGACTAAACTGCAGGTTCGTGTTCCAATGTTCAAAATGTAACATTCGATCCACGTGAAGTCCTTGATCATAGACCGACGCGTCAGTAGGCAGACCGAGTGAAGCCCAGTTTGCGCTCCGCACGGTAACTCTGTTCGAGTAGACGAGTAAATAATCCCCCTTACGCAGTCTCATACAACAAGAACCCACCTGAACGTTGTTCGAGGAATCCTTCAGAAAAGGTTCCTCCCCAAAATCGTATCCAGGTTTTAAAGAGCACACCTCCCACAGAATTAAACTCAGTAGAGCGCACACCTCTGCCCTGTAAATGCCTGATCCACAAGAACATATCAGGACCATGACATTTTTGAGATATCGTGCTACATCTCGTTTTTGAGCCCCATCTCTCAATGGTGAAGAATCACTTAAAAACTCTTGTAGTCGGATCCGGATCTTCACCAAGAATGAATAATTTCTTCCTCGTCACACACCCAACGTGTCCACCAAGTTTCATCCGAATCCGTGCACAACTTTTTTGAGATATCGTGATATAGATATATATATATCGGTTTAGCCATATCTCTCAATGATGAAGAATGAAGAATGAATTAAAAAAAAATTCTACTAGTCGGATCGGGATCCGGATCTTCACAAAAATCTAATAAGTTCGTCCTCGTCACACACCGAACCTGTCCACAAAATTTAATCCGGATCCGTCCCCAACTTTTTGAGATATCCTGTACAGAAACAGTCGGAAAGGGGTGAAAACATAACGTCCTTCACCTTTGGTGGCAGAGGGAATGAAGAACAAGGCCAAATGTGTCCAAGAGCAGCGTCCTAAAGGTTTTGTCGGCTAAAAACAAACAAACAAAAAAAACAACTTCCGATATTTCGTCATGTGCCTTGATTAAGCCAATAGCGAGACCCGTCATAGTGCATTTACGTATTTACGAAATTACAATATATTAAATGGAATAATCTTTAAATAGTAACGTGAACTTTTCGAAACTTTAAAGCAAATGTCCGAATATATTTAAAAGTTCATGATAGACGCTCTCAAAAGGCACCGTCAATGTGAGGATGTGTACAAGTGCTTAGTATTTAAGGAGATCCGGATCGTGTATATAAAGGAGCCGAGTCCTAAAATAAAGGTTTTGTCTTCACAAGAAGAAGAAGAACAACAACAACGCTGAGCTCTCTTAGAACGCGAGACGCTGCTAAAAATAAATAAATCAATCCGAAATGATCCAAGAACACGAACGCAACATTCAAACGAATTGACACTTACATCTCTGTGGTCCCGGCTCGTCTCCATCCTGTTCCACCGAATCGTAATCCTCCTTCCTCCTGCCTCTGTTCCCATCATCTGGAACACAAGGTCACGTGTGAAGGTCACGTGGGAAGAACCCGTCCTCAGCGTCGTCCTTCAAGCGCGCGCGCGCGCAGGCATCGATGGAATCACGAGAATGAATCACCAAACGCAAAGAAGGAAAACAAATAAATATATACCTCCACCGAATCCTCTCCCTTTCCTTCGTTTGGCCTTTTCCTTCAGTTTATGAATACTTTCTGCAACAAAATTCATTTCTTTCACAATAAACTCCGAAATCGCAAAACAAAAGGGGGTTTTTATATTATATTTTCAACACAAAATAACCAAAGTACTTCAAGATGTTTGCAACTAGGCCTCAAGGGGTCGGAGGCCAAGCGTTCCGATCGAAAGACACACACACGGCACAGCCGAACCGCACGAAGCTTCCCGGGATTCATTCGTTACCGTCTCCTTCATCATCCATCTCGAAATCTTCTCCACCGGCCTCATGAAGATCCAATACGTCCGCCATGGTCGATGTGAACGTGCAGCTTCTTCCTCGAACTTTTCAAAACTAACAGTGCCCCCAGGGCAGCAGTACACACACACACGTACACGTTTAATACGACTGGAAGAACGGCAACACAGTATATTAAAATCAAATAAGTAATCCTCACTGGTGCTTTCACAATAAATAAATATATCAAAACAAACAAAAAAAATGTTCAAAAATAATTAACATAACCGTCGTCCGACTGGTTCACGTTGCTAACTACATCGTCATGGCCGAACACAGTGCACGAAAAGAAAAACCGAAAGACTCATGCCAAGATGGTCTGTCTGTCTGACGTCTCAATGTTATGGACCGATTTGGACGCAATTTAGTGGACAGGTCCGGTGTGTGACGACGACGAATCAAATCGTTTTTGATGAAGATCCGGATATTAGAAAGAAAAAAAATTCCAACGATTCTTCACCATTGATATGAGGGATCGATCGGGTGGAGGTGTGCGCTGTAGCACGTGACGGTCGAGTTGCTGATGACGTAACGCGGCTCGAGGTGACGATGATCATCAGATTACAAAGTGCAAGGTTCATTAGGAAGCGTTTTTAACCGAATCAAACGCCCAGGTGTTTATAACGTTCACCCGGCGCAGTCCTCTCGAAGGTCCACGGACCTCCAAGTATTTGGATTTGAATGCCCTTCCCCTCATGAGCAAGCTTGAAGTACTCGGACATGCCGGTGCTCGTGGTAACCCGAGGACCTCGTGCTGTGATAGGTGTTGAATCAATGAATGAAGATTTGCAAACCATTTTTAACACCGGGGGGTCCCTCTGGAGGTCCACCACTCATCATCAGCTATAGCCCGTCCAGCAAGCAACGATCAACATTCTCCACAAGGCTAAAAGCTTCCTCTGCTGTCTCCAGCTTGGAACTTAAACCGAAGTGTCATCTCTCATGGAATAATGCACCCACGTGCAAGGTCTTCAACCTGTGTCATCTGTCATGGAATAATGCACCCACGTGCAAGGTCTTCACATGTGTCATCTGTCATGGATAAATGGCACCCACGTGCAAGGTCTTCAACCGGTGTCATCTGTCATGGAATAATGGACCACGTGCAAGGTCTTCAACCGGTGTCATCTGTCATGGAATAATGCACCCACGTGTCAAGGTCTTCAACCGGTGTCATCTGTCATGGAATAATGGCACCCACGTGCAATGTCTTCAACCGGTGTCATGGAATAACGATTGTTCCTGAAACCTTCCGTATAACCCTGCACCGCCTCCCACACCCCTTCGGCCCCTCCTGCCCCCCCCCTCCCCCTTGTATAAAGGGTGTATTTTAACTCTGTACTACCACAGTCTTCATGATACACCTCAGTACTGCAATCAAAAGTTAACTCCATTCATCCTGTGTGTCAAAGTCTTGCAGAGGCTGTCATCTCATGTGCTGCCCCGTTCTAGGCTTCCAGGTCTGCTTGCTGCTCATCACCACCACCACCACATTTCAACTCGATGACCCTGTGCCCTTTCACCAAAAAAACTTTCCACTTCCTTTTTTCATTGTATCGTTTCTAAAGCAATCTACCCACTAGTTGCACAAAGTTGCACGATTTGTCCAACAGGATGGTTGGTACAACTTACTCAACCAATTGGGTCTGGGTTCAATTACCAACTCAACTACAAACTGTCGGATTGGTGATTCCCAGCCAAGGAGTTACATCGTGACGTGTGCTGCCCCTCAGATGAACGTTAAGCCGGGTGTCCCATCTGCTTGCATTAGATGATGTACAAAGATCCCACTGTTTGTAATTGAGGGTAGGTGAGTTAGTGCCAGAACCCTAAACAAATTACAAATTCCTGCCCAAATCGCGTTCATTCGAAATGGAGGTCTGCCCAGCCGGTTCGTGAGAGAATTGGGCCGAGCCCACAATAAAGTGGGAGCAATTCGGGCTCTTGAAAGAGTGGGTGTAGGACTAGTCGTAGTAGTAGTAGTAGTAGTAGTAGTAGTAGTAGTAGTAAGAACATTTCTCCCATGAACCTCAATCTTATAGAAAAAACAAAAACAAAATGATCTTCAAAAAGCACGTGACCTTTGACCTGTTGAACCCAAAATGGAACCAGTCCGTCTTTGTGTTGCACTGCGTACTTGAGCCAAGCTTGGTTGAAATCCCTTCAGCGGTTCACAAGTTATCGCGACGACGAGAACCTGCTACGCACGCACGGGGACGGACGAACAACCTGAAAACGCAGATAACGGCTCGGCTTTAAATTGGTTTTAAAAACAAAAAATTTAAATTCCTTTCTTTTTATTGATTTAATGTAATGGAACAGTTCTACAGTATATCGCAACAACCTTACAGAGCAAATATACAGAAGAAATGGGGGAAGGAAAAAAAATCAAAACTAAATTAAGAAACCAAGAGGGATGTTCTTGGTTTAAAAGCCATCGGCTGCCACTCTACAGGCAGTTACAACTATGTTACAATAGGACAAGTAAAAGGGAAGTTTGTGAGAAACAAAAGAGATGGAAACCCTTTAGCTTATAGCCAGCACGATCAGACATGGCATCCATCAGGAGGGATTTTAACATGCAGCCCAATTATATAGGATACAGTGGGAGGGTGGGAGAGGGGGCGGGGGGAGGGGGAGCAGATTGTGGCAAAGGCATTCACGATTCTGTCGCTCAATTTTCACGTCCAACCTTCACAACAGGTCTTTGAGGAAACGTTCGAACGAAGGCGCAAAACCAAAACACGTTGGGACAACGCACGGCACCCCTCCCCCACCCCCGCCCGGGAGTTTGGCGGAAAGTACTCCCTTCTCTGGGAGCAGCAACCTCCTCGCCGGGTTCAACGAGCGCGAATGACTGACGGTGTGCAAGGGGGGATTACGCAATGTATAAGTGCTGCCAAGGGTTGGCTACTTTTGCTCTCACATAATGAAGCAGTGGATGTTTCTTTCTCGCTTTTCCTTCGTCCATATCTCACCAGACTATCGAGCTCCACAGGAAAAAAAAAAAAACACAAACAAAAACACTTAAATAGAAATTAAACAACAAGAAGATCTAAAGGTACCATTCATAAATTTGGTGACACTTGAAAAGAAAAGAAAAAGAAAATTTCAAAACTCGTTACAAATGCCGAGGGGAGGGCACGACACCAATTTGAGACGGAGTTACAAACCTGGTATGGATAGAATGAGTAAAGTGAACAAAACAATGTGTACAATGGATTTCACAGTTCAGGGATAATGCTGAACGAAACAGAGAAGTCAAAGTCATATGCATATGGAGCTAGAAAAATAGCCAAACCATATCATCATAATCATCAAAATAAAAGAAAAAAAAAACGTAAAGCAGGAGCATTTCAATATCCTCGAATTAAGCACAACTTGGAGAGATAGACAGACGGCAAAGACAGACACAGGCGGCAGACAGAGACGCAGACAGAGACACAGATGGCAGACAGAGACACAGACGGCAGACAGAGACACAGACGGCAGACAAGACACAGACGGCAGACAGAGACACAGACGGCAGACAGAGACACAGGCGGCAGGGACAGACACAGGTGGCAGGGACAGACACAGACGGCAGGGACAGACACAGATGGCAGGGACAGACACAGATGGCAGGGACAGACACAGATGGCAAAGACAGAGAAAGACGGCAGAAACAGAGACAGACACATAGCAATAGATGGAGAGCTGTTCTGAGGATACAGTACAAGGCATGACAATACTAAACCTTCAAACATATTTGCTCCTGCCTGACGTAGGAAATTCATACCGCTCCCACTGATGGCCAATGTTGGTATGGATCAAGGCGTCCATTATTTGGCAAATTGTGAACCAGTCCATGGTAGTGCAGAAGAGTTTGGCAGACGGCGAATGCGGAGCGAGGTTTGCCATCATTTGTAGGTCGGCTCTTTGATGCGGAGCCTGACCGAATTGAGGCGGCGACTAATCACGCTCCTGAAGCTCCAACTAATGTACACGCCGGTGTTAGCATAATGCACTGCACATGGGTTGTGCTGTCTACACCATTATGTAACATGGCTATTTGCAGACCCAGAAGCATGAGGCTAGACGTTGAGTGAAGGGGCTGAAGCATATCACCATCCCACTGATGCAGGAGATGAAGGTAGGGAAACATTCTTGGCCCGTTCAGCCAAGCAACATCCAGGAACGGCATGTGAACATGCAGCAGCGTGGAATGCAGGCGGACGATTCCTCCTGACGCAGACCCTCAGAAACCTCGCGGACGCTTCCAAAAAATGATTCAGGGTCATGACGATGATGTGGTGCTGAAATGTGGACATTTCATTTT
>CM068963.1:16618646-16628717 GCA_035128595.1 Eptatretus atami
CAACTGTCAAACACGGTGGTTTTTCAGTGATGGTGTGGGGGGCAATCCGGAGCACTGGTCAGAGCAACAATCTAGAGCAACATCAACTCTACGATATACATTTCTATCCTTGAGGATGGACCTCTCCCGATCTTCTCCACTGGTCAGATGGTCAAAAACAACACTGTTCATGGAAGATGGAGCTCCATGCTACACTGCAAAAAAGACCAAAGAATGGCAGGACAGAAACGGGATCAAGCGACTTCTGTGGCCAAGTCAGTCTCCTGACGTGAATCCCATTGAACACCTCTGGACCATATTGGATCGAGTTGTGCAGAAAAAATTCCAGGAAACCAACATCACGGGTAGAATTGCTAACCCGTTTGCGTGAAAGTTGAACAGAAATCCCACAAGAGAAAATTTCAGAACTCATTAGTTCTCTGCCTGAAAGAGTAAAAGAATTGAAATCTGCAAATGGCAAGTCTACCAAATACTCGTGTAATGTATTAATTACAGAGTTGGTGTAAAAGCCACCAATGCTCGCCTGTTTTTACATTTATCGTTTTTAAAAGACTAGTCTAATAATATTTTTTTAAAGCATTGCAGTGAAGTCTGATCCAAATAATTTTAAAGCAATATATGTATTTGTATATTGTAATCAGTAAAAAATAGTGTGGTAGATAAAACAGAAAGGAAAAAAAATGAAAACATGAACATGACAAAATCTTCTGATGTTGCGGGTTTTCCCGATGACGCGTTCAGGCCAAATCAAGTTGTTGTCGTCAGTCTCCAGTCTATGTTTAGATTCACATTAGGTTTCAAAACTGGTTTTGACTCTTCGTGAATTAAAAACTCACTGTAAAAGTCCTCTTCTGCAGAAAGTCAATTAATTTTCCTGACTCATCGCAGAGAGGTTTTCTTCTTACTTGATCGACGTCGTTATTTATCTATATGGTATTTATATTTACGTTTATTACCTTGCATTGTTACCGAAACTTGAAAAACGTAGAATGAGCGAGGTAAACCACAGCTGAGCTAGAAAAAGTTCAATCCACACTCCAAGTGTCTTCCCGATTGCCGCGGCTGTTTGTGGTTTCCCTGCTTTCTTCAGTGATGAGTTTTGGACCTCAGAATATATTTAGAGAGATATTGATTTGGTAAGAGTACGGTATGAAGAAACAAGAGTCCACACGAGGAATTCAAAACTCACAGAGGGGCGAACTTTCTCGCTGCAAAAAGTCAACAAAGGCTTTCAGAGGTAGGAAATGCCAATGGCATGGATGGTCGGGGTGTTTCTACTGTTCAGATTAGACTCAAAGCAAGATCGATCACTTTTTGTGGCTAATTTTCGGACGTTTTTGCACTTGGTTTTTTTGTGCAACATTTGCGGCTTATAAACCAGTGCGGCTTGTGTGTGTTTAAATTCCAGATTTTTTTTAAATTTAGGGGATGCGGCTTATATAACGATGCGCCCAATGGTCCGAATTTTATGGTACTTGCCTTGCCATGAGAAATGCATCTAAAAGAAAAAGTAATATGTAGTGTTGGGAGTTAGAGTGCGGACAGGAACGGATGGAAAACAGCATCCTGGTTGCCATGGCAACCACTTTAGATGACGAACGTATGTCACGACAACCCGTCCTCACAGTCTGTACCTATGTACCAAATATGAAACGTGAAAGTTGAAAACTTTGGGAGTTAGAGTGCGGACAGGAACGGATGGAAAACAGCATCCTGTTGCCATGACAACCACTTTAGATGACGAACGTATGTCGCGACACACCGTCTCCACAGTCTGTACCTATGTATCAAATATGAAACGTGAAAGTTAAAAACTTTGGGAGTTAGAGTGGGGACAGGAACGGACGCGAAACAGCATCCTGGTTGCCATGGCAACCACTTTAGATGACGAACGTATGTTGCGACACCCGTCTCCACAGTCTGTACCTATGTACCAAATATGAAACGTGAAAGTTGAAAACTTTGAGAGTTAGAGTGCGGACAGGAACGGATGGAAAACAGCATCCCGGTTGCCATGGCAACCACTTTAGATGACGAAGGTATGTCGTGACACAACGGCTCCACAGTCTGTACCTATGTACCAAATATGAAACGTGAAATTGAAAACTTTGGGAGTGAGAGTGCGGACAGAACGGACAAGACAGACGGACGGACGACCGGTATCACATAATACGCCCCGATATATCTATATATATATATATATATCAGGCGTATAAAAAAAAGTGTGGTAGATAAAAACATTAGAAAGGAAACTAGAGGGGAGCACTCGGGAGAGTGCAAAACCTCCGCCGCCAATACTGCTGGGTCACTCAAGTGAACTTATATGTTATTCATTAAATATGATGTCAACATTGCTGACAGAGTTATAGTTCTTTTCTCCAACTTTTTTTTTTTTTTTGGGGGGGGGTTGGAAATCACTTAAAACATGTAGAAATGCAAAAAAAAAAAAAATTTTCTCCAACTTTTTTTGGGGGGGGTTGGAAAGCACTTAAAACATGTAGAAATGCAAAAAAAAAAATTTTTTCTCTAACTTTTTGGGGGGGGGGGGTTGGAAATCAAAACGTAAAAAATGCAAAAAAAAATTTTTTTTTTTCTCTAACAATTTTTTTTGGGGGGGGGGTTGGAAATCACTTAAAACATGTAGAAATGCAAAAAAAAAAACATTTTTCTCTAACTTTTTTTTGGGGGGGTGGGGGTTGGAAATCACTTAAAACATGTAGAAATGCAAAAAAAAATTTTTTTTTCTCTAACTTTTTTGGGGGGGGGGGGGTTGGAAATCACTTAAAAC
The DNA here is from genome assembly GCA_035128595.1 of Eptatretus atami. Classification (NCBI taxonomy): domain Eukaryota; kingdom Metazoa; phylum Chordata; class Myxini; order Myxiniformes; family Myxinidae; genus Eptatretus; species Eptatretus atami. Next base: position 16,621,435 of record CM068963.1, read on the forward strand.
ATGTAGAAATGCAAAAAAATAAAAAAATTTCTCTAACATTTTTTTTTGGGGGTGGGGGTTGGAAATCACTAAAACGTAGAAATGCAAAAAAAAATTTTTTTTTCTCTAATTTTTTTTTGGGGGGGGGGAGTTGGAAATCACTTAAAACATGTAGAAATGCAAAAAAAAAAAAAACTTTCTCGAACAATTTTTTTTTGGGGGTGGGGGGGAACCAAGTCCAAAATCTAATGGCATGATCCTTGGACCATACCTAACCCCCACCAAGTTTCGTCGAAATCCGTCGAGGAGTTTTTCCGTAATACAAAAAAATTAACATTTTCACGCTCACGCTCACGCCGCCGACGCCGGGGGTATCGCTATAGCTCTCTGTTCTTCGAACAGGCGAGCTAAAAATGGATCAAATGTACTTCAAATGTTCAATAAAGAAATTCTTTAAAAATCACAGTGTCTATTTACTTCTGTCATGTCTCTGTACCTCGCTTCACGAATTAGAATGAACCTGGGCGAGCCATCTCCAAAGCTTTCCATCACGACTGCCCATCATTAAGTGCAACGAACTTCCAATGATACTTACTTTGTCTCATCCACAACCTCTACCTTGGGCTGTGGTGTGATGGGAGCATTCGAGTGGCCAGCCTCCTGATCATCTGGATTTAACTCACCGTTGGTAGAGATTACCACCTAAAGAAGGGAAAAAATGGGGGAATGCAAAGAGATTAAAGCATGACGTGATTCATGTTCGTAACCTCAAGCTGGTTGTCACAACAGCTCATGCCAGGCCTCCCAGAAACAGCTCCTGCTGCAAAAGCCCATGATGGAGATGAACAAGCAAACCTCATGACAAGTTGCTTCTGGAGCCCGAACTTCAAACATAATTTTGGAAGCGATGGAAGTCCAGACATTAAATTATTCTCAGTCTTTAAGAAAAATAAATTCATAAATGGCCTCAATGTACAGCAAATACCATTTAAAGAGGGCATCTCAAATTGAGAAATCCTCAACAGCAAAATAAGTTTGCCTGAACAAATAGGAACATTTGAGGCAATATGGTATCACAAATCCATTCTGGAAACTTGAGCCGCAGCAGGAGTGGGAGTTTTCTTCCACAACCAATTCCTCAGTTCCCCTCATCGAGGATAGGCCACAACCAGACCAGCAGAGAACCAGCAAAGAGGGGAGGTGGGGAAGAAGAGCAATGGCACTGAACAAATCACCACCAGGAGGAGCAAAGGTGCCACATCACACACAGACAGACAGAGTGCACACCAGATTAAAATGTGACCGCTCGTACGAGTTAGTGAAGCCGCTGAGGAGGTCATGCTGAGGGAAGCCTCACCTGATCAGAGCAACCGGCAAGCCAATGCAAGCAGGTTAGTGAGTGGTACAGATGACCAGAGTAGAGTACAAAAGCATAATATAAGGGACTGGAGATATATAATACCTGAGTAGAACCCCCCAGCCTGTCTCCAGGCAGCTGCGTGGCCAAGTGAAAATCATTTGTATGGCGGTTAGGACGGGCGTCCCGCGGTACCTTGTGCTCTGACCCCTGTGGGTGTGTTCACAAGGTGCCCAAGGAAAGAGAGAGAGAAATAAAAGAGGGGAACGCATGCTCATCGGCTCAGCGGCTCCATTTCGTGCAGAGCATCTTCATTAACGGGAGTCTAGTGGGTTAACTCAAAGGCAGGTAATGTGGCAAACGATCACACATTCTGCACAAGCGCATGCACAAATCGGTTATGGACCAAAATAGCTCAATCATGATCATTATGTTATTATCAAAGTAAACATGTCTACGTAACATACAGCAAACCTAAAAGTATTGAAGCGAACAAAAGATTTACAAAAAGCAAAATCAAAAAGGGATAAAGGGTTAAATGCGACGTGCAACACAAGGCGTCAGATGAAAAACAAATTAATGAACAACTGTGCTGCCGAGTTGACCTTTCTGTGTCGTTTCAAGAGTCGTGGCCACGAGCCAGTCTCGTGTCGAAAAAGACCGGCGTGGGTCCCAGTGAACCTATCACAGTCTATTCACCAATGCTCCGAGTCGAAATCCGAGAGACGAGACATACCGTAGAGCAAATTACAGTAGCTTGCAAGAGCACCGGGTGCACTCTTAAAGGTAGCGATATAATGAAGGGCGTACAAGAGTTCTTACAAACGAGGCACGACGGTCCAAGACAAGCCGACATTTTGTACGTTTTCCAAAAATGAAGCAACAAGTGTGTTTATGGATGTTTAGTCAAAATATCCGAATGCATTATTTATTTATTTAGGCATACACTGGGACGATTGTTTAGCGTGCCTTGGACTATTGCGAGCATCTCGTTCGTAGAACCCTTTTTTTAACGCCCCTCGTGAAAGTCTCGAATAGCGAGTCGGCTTGCCTGTGGCTTCGTCGTGTGGTGGGTGTGGCCATGAACGTCTCTGTGGTAGGCGTCTCGGTTTGCGGACGTAGCTGGATCCTGTTGGATTGACGCAATTGGCGTTGGCTGCACAAGGAAGAAGATCGAGACGAATCAAATCAATTAACAGGTTGAGGAAGCCAGGATACTGAAATCAACAATCGGGTTGCCATTTCCTTTGGGTTTGCTGGCATGATTGATTTAACCAAAGTAAATTTGTCGCTAAAAACTCCTCTTCCAAGGACACAATATTTGTTTTCAACTCCTTGCTGTTGTCCAAATGCATGTCTCCATTTCCGATGCATCAACAGATGCATCTCATGCCAAACATCTTAAATTAAAAAGCTAAAATACCAGATCACACAGGGGCCGAAGTAAGGCAGGGCTTCTGATCCTTGCCGGGCCACTGTGCAAGTAGGCGGTGCCTCTATTTATTTATTTATTTATAAATGTGGATCTCCAAAACTACATCCCATTTATTGAAAACCTCACCAGTTGCTTGCCGCTCCAGTCATAGTTGTAATCAAATGCATATCCTTTTTTCTTGAAGAGTTCCTCAAAAAGCTTCTTCAGGTACTCGTAGTTGGGCTTCTCAAAGAAGTCCAACTTGCGCACGTACCTCAGGTAGGTTGCCATTTCATCTGAAGCCCAAAGAACAGGTTTTTTTAACATGCTTGTACATCAGCTCAACAGACAATCACTCAAGCAGCATCAAAATATCGTATTAATGAAAAGACAGGTATTCATCTCGTAATGGTTGACAAGGTCATGTATTTTTAAGAGGTCTTCAGATACCCCCTCACTGTTAATGTGGATAAATGGTTTGCAGGTTTACTAAAACCAACTGCTGAAGGGTGAGTGTGAGGGTGAGGGTGACCTACACAAGGAAGAATGGAGTACAAGCACAACAAAAAGAGTAACAATAGCTGGGAGAAGAACAGAATGGAACGCATCCATGTGTGTAATAGATATCGTGGATGTGCATGGGTGAGAGCATGAGGTAGTGATGGGCAGCGCATTTGAAAGGCTGAAGGGAGGAGGACAAGAACAGACACAGATAGACAATTTCATAATCTGGAGAACAAGAAGACAAATTCATGAGTGGGCAACGAGTCCGCACTTTGGGAGGGTGAACAAATGAGGGTTTCTTGAAGAATGCATGTGGCTTGGTGAGCCTGGAGAGGGCAGGAGGAGCAAGGCCAGGTGTATGGTCCAGACTTGTCAAGTTTTTTTTGTTTTTCATCTCTTTCAACCGTCGAGGTGACGAGATTTACGAATGATGGAGACACCAGAGCACAAGTTCCAAAATGGCTGTGCAGCCATCCCAAAGATTTATACAAAATGCCATCAAAGTGCCACGACACCGATAGGCCAGGCATGTACATGTAACAGGTAACCAGTGCGACGTTTCCAGAAACCAGAGAATAGTGTGACGTTTCAATGTCCGACGACATTTTGGTTACCCTAATCACTCGTGCATAAGCAGCACATTTCCCCAGAAATATCTGATCAAAATTTGGGGTGTGTATTTTCTATGAGAAGGTTTTTTGGGGTTAAAAAAAAAAAATTCCTCCATACAAAATCAAGGCTCATGGAAGAGCGAGAACACAGAACGGATCAGGATGCAACAGTAAAAAGACAGGGAGGGGAACCGCCAACAGCCAGGCTGAGGGATGAATGAGACGGAGATGGACAAACAAGGGATGTGGGGAAAATTAAGGGTAGGGGTTGACGCAGAGGTAGGGGAAGACACAGGGAGTGGACAAAAAGGATACAGGAGCAAACACTGAGGAAGGAAGGACTGGAAACTTGGTGAGTTGGGGGAGGGAGAGTGGTTTAACCGGTGTAAAGAAGATCATGGTTTTGGATCGGGGATGATCTGAGATGGTGATGAACAGCTATCTTGAAGACCTGGAGAGTAGAAGAAGATTGAAGTGTGTGGAAGTTGGTTCCACAGGTGTGGGGGGAGGGGGGGGACGGATAAGTGGAGGTGAGCAGTGATTCTGGATTTTGGGAGTTTCAGCAGAAGGGGGTTAAAAGTGAACTGCGTGCACCAAAGTGAAAGCTCCATTTCTCCAGGTTTCTCGCACTCACACAAGACCAACCTTCATTAATGAGTGCGTCATCTTAAAATGCAATGCATTGTGGGATATCTTATACACCATTAAACGTATATATTTTTTGCACTGAATAACAATCATTTGGATGAAATAATTAAAATTGGTCGGTTATAATGCACGAGTTCGTTTTGAAAACCTTTCATGTAAACGTTTAAAAACATACCGCAGCAAAAAAAATAATCATACTTTACAATCACCATGCAAGCTAACGACTCGGTAAAGACTTTTTAGTTACTAACGAGAGTCTTGCTGTGCTCATCTGATGGACGCCCCATATCACTAAGAGTTGTTCGGTACATTCAGCATGCCACGTCGTTCATATATTGTGGTTCATACAAGTTAGAAATCATCCGTTATGCTGAATTAAACACCACCTAAAATGGCTCTCTCCATCGATCCACAAAACACTGCTTTCGAGTTAAATACATTTCCAGTCCTGAACTGGAGTTAGGGTTCGGGTTCGGGTTCGGGTTACAGTTATACATATAAACTGGTATTTTGCTGAGAATTTTATCTAAAAGATGCCCTGCGTATTATACACGACAGCAGATTATACACGAGTGATTACGACATTTGGAATTAAAATAAATTAATGACCGAAGAATTCTAAATAAAAACTACCGGTTTGCATCCACTGAACAGCGAAGAACAGAAAAAAAAGAAAAGAAAAACTGATCTCCAACTACATTTTTTTGGAATCGAGCAAACTTCTATCGTATGTGGTACGGGGATGCGGGTATACGGGGTATGCAGCACAAGCCCCCCCCCCTGCCCCCACCCATCTTCATAATCTGCATCCTGATCCCTGCTTCTTCTCCTATGAAATATCATTGGCGGAGGACGCAGCTGTGCCACTGATGCAGTGCCCCCTGTAGGTTAGGGCAGGAATTTAGGATTGGAAATATGGCCACGGTGCCAGCAAAAGCTCACCTACTCTTCACAAAGGATACCGTATGATATTTAACGTCTACCAACAAACGCTGGCAGATGGGATTCCCAGTTTAACATCCATCCGAGGGACGGCACACACATTGAGGAATCACACAGCCTGTGAAACACCTGGATGGCAGTTTATAGCTGGGCCGGGATTCAAACCCAGGCAAGACAGCTGAGAGGTGAGTGTACCTACATCGAGGCCACCCTGCCAGCCCATTTAGCAAACCGATCGTTGAAATGCCATCAAGTTAAATAAGACGAATTTCATGCATTCCACGGGATCATATTAAGTGTCTGAAAGTTGAAGCAATGCAAAGAATTAGACAGCTGCACAACTTGGCTGTATATTGGTGAATTTTTCATTTTTACCAATGCCAACTCACTCTGGGTTTTGAATGGCAGTCATATTGAAAAATAATTTGAAGGTTAGAACTCCACTTATTATCGTGCACTGGCGAATTTCAAACCCAAAATATGAACCCAAATGCAAAACAAATTGGTAATACAGTATGAAATAATTATATTGATAAACTGCTAACGGTTACATCCTTCATTTATAATCAATTATTAGATTCAAAACAACAGAAATTGCCTTAACCTTCACTTCCCGCCCCCCTCCTTGCTCCTTTCACTTCTGGTCCCCAATCTCTTCCCCATGTCCCGCCCCTGACTCTTCTCCCCCTGCATCCGCACCCCTCCTCTACTCTGCTCTGCTCCCCGTGAGCCGCCCCCACCCATCTTCATCATCTGCATCCTGAACCCCGCTTCTCCTCCCCTGCATCCCGAACCCACCATCCTCTTCTCCCTATGTCCTGAACACCCCCCTTCTTCTCCGCCTACACCTACACAAAAGAGAGAGATAAGTGGTAGGGGGTGGTCGGCTGATGGGTGGGTAGCGGAGCATGGGTGGGGGGTGGACGCGTGGTAGCGGAGCGTGGGTGGGGGTTGACGCGTGGGGAGTGGGGTGTGGGTGGCGCGTGGAGGGACTGGTAGAAGCGTGGGGGGGGGAGGGAGGGGGGGTGCAACGGTGTGGGAGGTGAAGTTGAGTGGGGATACGAGAAGGGGGATGTGCTGAGAGAGCGAGCATGCGAGATTTCGGGAGAGTGGAGAAGGGTGTGTGGGATGAGGGGAAGCAGAGGGGCAGACGAGGAGATATCCATGAGGACAATGCGGAGTGGAAGAGGGCATGGGGAGCCGAAGGTGGGGGGGGGGGGCACGTGGGGACATCAGGAAAGTGGAGGGGGGATGTTGGGGAACGGGAGGTGGAAACGTGGTGACCCAGGAGCAGAGTGGGGACACACGCCATGCCAGGGGCCAGAGGGTTTGTGGGACTGAGGAGCATGGGCGTGCGGGAAGCTGTGGTAGCGGAGGGAGGATGTTGGGGTGGAGGGGCCATGTGAATCTGGGGGAAAGAGTGTGGTGCATGGGACACTTTTATTATTTATTTTTTCCACTATACATATGTCAAGCTCGTATAAGAGATCTTGGGGGGGGGGGGCGTGTGGAGTGGGGTGCAACGAGCTGATGGGGTGCAGTGTGATGCTGAGGGGGTCGTGCATGGAGCTGATGGGGGGACGCCAGGACACTGTGGGAGTGGAAGGGGGAATGCAGGATCTGGGGAACGTGTGAGGCACCAAGGGGATGGGGTACTCTGTGGGATAGGAGGCGGGGGGGGGAAGGGGACCACAGGACATTCTGGAAGCAGAGTGGGTTTGGGGTGAAGGGGGCAAGGAATGCTGTGGGACTGGAGAGGAGAGTGGGGAACGGCTGGGATGCTGGGAGGAGAGGATAGTGTGGGACGCTGGGGAGGGAGTGGTTGGGT
>CM068963.1:16648242-16666612 GCA_035128595.1 Eptatretus atami
CCACACAATTACTATGGTGTCGCTTGTCAATATTGCCTGAGTGTGCAGAGCCTTCGTGCACCTGTATAACCGAGGATGTGCGATTCTGTAGCCACAAAGAGTGGGACGTGTGAATGCTTGTCTCCCCTCACGCGTCTTGTAGAGAGCTCTCACTTGTGTTGACACCAGAGGAGCGCTAGTTTGCCTACACAGAATCTCTTTCAGCACTATGTTGTCAGCAACCAAACCAAGGTGGGTGACTGGGCAATTTGTCACAATAAATACACACCTGAGTTTTGTTTGGTTAGCTTTTCTAGTGAGTTGCGTTTCAAAGCTTATCTGCTAGCACTCTGTAATAAGCACGAAAGACTGGCTGAATTCTTTATAGTTTAGAGCAATTACTCTAAGATATGAGCAAGCTTTCACACAACAAGTATGTACAATACTATATATCAATTATAACAGATAAGATTAGCAAAGGTAGTAGATAGAGTATCATTATTTTGCAGAGAAGGTCGCCATGCAAACAGTAAGATAGTTTTAGCTGACAAGTCCTAGCAGTGGCTTAGCGACGGGGGTGGGGGTGTAGGAGGCTGGTGTGCCATGGGGTGGGTGAATCAAGAACCGCCACACGCCAATCCGTCGAGGACGCCTGGTGTATTTCTTTTTTCTGCTCGTATAGCAATCGTTATTTTAAAGCACTACCATTTAGAGACACGTAAATTCTCGTTGCGCGGCCACATATAACAGTCTTGGTTTGAAACCTCACACTGCTCTTTTTAATTGTGTTGCTTTATAATATTTGCTGTCGGAGTCGTTAGCAAGTAACGTGTATCACCTCATCCTGCGACATCTCTTGTGTTGACGCTTGGCGTGAAGCGTTTAGTTAGCGTAATCCACGCACTGAGAACTTGTTGAGAGGATACCCAGAACACGAGCAATATGCTGCTAAGCTGTTGTGGATGCGGAAAGCAAGCACTGAGAGTATTGTTAAGATACTGCTGCAATTGACATCTTATTTAGTATTTATTTTTATTATATCTCTGCTGCCGAAGACATTATTTTGGGGTTGTGCATCTGTGCGTAGAATGACTGTTGTACCACCGTTAACAAGACACGGGCGCCCACACACCGCTATTCCAGCACCGAAGCAAAAGAAAAGACCCTCAGGCACAGGCAAGGAGTCAGACTGGGCCCCCGTGGGCCCTAATAGCGCGTGGAACCCTGGATGAGCGGGCAGGTTCCACGAGACCGGCGAGAATGGTGAACGTCCGCTGAGGGTTTTTTTGCCACACACCGCGTGCGTACAAGAGGTAACTATTGATGAAAAGGATTAACTGATTCGATTCTGGGGAAAGGTCGAAAGCCGCAGGAATATTGTGTCCTGCTAGCATCTAAGAAGCTAGCAGATCTATTTCTGCGGTACTGCCGTGGGCACCGCTGGTGTAAGTGGGAAGGGGCCCCATTGTGCACTCAGACGAAGAACACCTTCTGAGACTCGTCGGAAGGAGATTGTTTGACCGAAAGAGTGGCGAAATTACTTGTATTGGAGACTGAATCCTCAGAGATAAAGTGATTAAATTTTGGGTCAAATGTTAAGAGGGAAGTGCCCTTCAATTGAAAATCTGTTTTACTGCAATAACTCGTGAACCACTCAAGAGATTTCAACCATATATATCATATGTATGAACTGTAATACAACGATGAACTAATTAATTTTGAGTGAACAGGTCGACGGCCCATGTGCCATTTGAAAATCGTTTTTTCAGACCCTAACTTGAGGTAGAAGCATCGTAGTATTCTCTCTTCTACTATCTGTCTGTTCTCTCTCACCCCCACTCTCATTTTACTCACTCATTCTCACTCACTTCTCGCACTTTCTCAAGGGACCTTTATTTTTCATGTCACCTTTAATTGAGATCAAACCTAACAGTGGGTTGACATCTAACATCCAATGTGCGTGGAGGCATAACTATTGATGCAATTTTTTTTTCTCATCAGTTTGCCGAAGGCTTATAGGGATGAGTTTGCACATGGATTACATGCAGGACAAAGACCGTAGACATCAACGTAGTTTGATGTAACTTGCAAGCACATTTGCAGCAGGTGTGTCAGAAATGAGCTTTGATTTCGGGTTCACAGTATCGTGAAAGGGTCAGACAGCTCGACAGCATCAAGTGTAGTTTTGATACCCCTACCCCATTTATGAAGGTCAAATTGGTGCTTGTGGGCAGGCTGTTGCATTGCAAAAACCACCATCCCTCAGATGGACATTAAGCTGCATATCCTGTCTGTTACATGAGATTGTGGATGTCAGTGATTCCATGGGAAAAGTGTCTTTCAGTGGGAAAAGTGGCGCAAGGGGTCACCGGCACCTTCAAAAATGCAACTTCGTGCCAAAATCTGCTTGAGTCAAGTCTGGCCTGCCCAGCTCGTTCATGGAAGGCTTGAGCAAAAGAAAAAAGAAAAAAACTTTCCCTTCGGTCAACCCCACATGCTGTGGTTAATTGGGGGGCACTAAAGAGAGTCGTCGTCGTCATGCGTCATGCTCGCATCATGAATGCACTTTTAATGGGAGTGGGTTCAACACATGAGCCATCCCGTTCATTATGGGAACGTCAAAGTCGTACAATAGAGTAAATCTTCTCCGACCGCAAAAACTCATTATTGTGCCTGAGCCATAATTGCTAAGCTGTGGTCAAGACATCATGACGGTTATACTACGATGTCACTCCATCAATAGGTCATATGAGAAGGCCTAGACTTGGAAGTAGGTTTCCATCTTTGTTGGCATTCTCACATTTGTTGAAATGTCATATTCTCATTGCATTATTTCCATGTTTAAACAACGTGTCGTGTGTTCGTGTGTAGTGTGTTGGGTGTGTGTGAGGTATGTGTGTATGTGACTGCGTATACAATGTCATATATGTACAGTGCGTGCATATAAAACCCATATAGTGTTTCAACCGGCTCTCCTGGAAATTCGCAGCCAAACTACCCGATTGATAAAGGACGGGAGTATACACAACGGTAGGGGGGGAGATATCAGTTTCCGTTTAAGTACAATGTTCGATTATGTTGAGCCTCGATCCCAACTCACATTGTATTATTGCATAGGATGAATTAAGAGGTGATTTCATGCCTCGGCGCTGCCTGGATTTTTGCGTTGTGCGCTCCTTTGAGTTAGTGCTCGTTTTTTCTGTTTAACAGAAGCCTTTGTTTTGAAGCCAAAAACCCGCCATCACCCCACCCACGCCAACACAAACAACGCCAGCACCAAAAACCTACCTTACCACTCGCGGCTGGAAGGCTAGGGGCAGAATCATAACACCCCCAAGTGCCGGCCGCCACCCGCGCCGCTTGCCTGATGGGGGTGGATCAGATTGTGGGCCGTGTAATTATTTCATTGTTCCTGATCCGAATCTACCTCCTCCAGAAAACCGCCCCGCCCCGCGCCCGCATCCCTGCACTCCTGCCCGCGCTCGCACGTTAGTTCTTCGCTGATGAAAGCTCGATACAGCCCCTGCCCTGCTACCCGGCTCCTACTATCCAGCCGCTAAAGTTTAAAGTGTATCCCGCTGGGCTCGCGCCGCTCACAGGTGTGCGGGGAAGGCCGTAGGAGAAGAAGGTGGTGGAGGGTTTTCCGGTGGTTGTTCGACGTGATGGCCAGGTGCTTGTTGGAATGGTCGGTGGATGGGTGAGGTTTTGCGGTAGCGAGTGTGAAGGTTAGGGTTTTGGGTGGGCTTGCTGGCAGTTGTTTTTGTGTTGTTTGGCCGTGGGTGGTAAAGAAAAACCAAAAGGTGAACAGAAAGAAAAGAACAAAAACCTAAAAAGGCACCTACTCTCCCGAAAAGGATTTCGCAAGAGCCTCGTCCGAATGTCAGAGCCAGAGCCGAATGAATCACATATTCCAATTTCCATCTATTAAACAGGTTGGCTAACAACATTACTAAGAAAATATATCTCAACCTACGGGACGCTTATGGTGTTGCGAATTTCCAGAGTCCGTCACACTATATGTTTATATGCACACTTACATATATACATTGTTATACAGTACATACACACATACACCACACACACACACGTTAAACATGGAAATAAAAACTTTGCAAAATGAATGAACATTAAAACAAAATGTGAGAATGCACAAAAGATGGAAACCTACTTCCAAGTCTAGGCCTTCTCATATGACCTTGATGGGAATGGGATGACGTTAGTAACCGTCATGATGTCTTGACCCACAGCTTAGCAATTATGGCTCAGGCACATAATGAGTTTTGCGGTCGGAGAAGATTTAACTCTATTGTACGACTTTGACGTTCCCATATGAACGGATGGCTCATGATGGTGTGAACCCACTCCCATTAAAAGTGCATTCATGATGCTATGACGACGATGACGACGACGACCTCTTTAGTGCCCCCCAATTAACCACAGCATGTGGGGTTGACCGAAGGGAAAGTTTTTTTCTTTTTCTTTTGCTCAAGCCTTCCATGAACGAGCTGGGCAGGCCAGACGTTTGACTCAAGCAGATTTTGGCACGAAGTTGCATTTTAAGGTGCCGGTGACCCCTTGCCCACTTTTCCCACTGAAAGACACTTTTCCCATGGAATCACTGACATCCACAATCTCATGCTAACAGACAGGATATGCAGCTTAATGTCCATCTGAGGGATGGTGGTTTTTGCAATGCAACAGCCTGCCCACAACGCACCAATTTGACCATTCATAAATGGGGTAGGGGTATCAAAACTACACTTGATGCTGTCGAGCTGTCTGACCCTTTCACGATACTGTGAACCCGAAATCAAAGCTCATTTCTGACACACCTGTCTGCAAATGTGCTTGCAAGTTACATCAAACTACGTTGATGTCTACGGTCTTTGTCCTGCATGTAATCCATGTGCAAACTCATCCCTATAAGCCTTCGGCAAACTGATGAGAAAAAAAATTGCATCAATAGTTATGCCTCCACGCACATTGGATGTTAGATGTCAACCCACTGTTAGGTTTGATCTCAATTAAAGGTGACATGAAAAATTAAAGGTCCCTTGAGAAAGTGCGAGAAAAGTGAGTGAGAATGAGTGTGAGTAAGAATGAGAGTGAGGGTGAGAGAGAACAGACAGATAAGTAGAAGAGAGAATATCAGATGCTTCTACCTCAAGTTAGGGTCTGAAAAAACGATTTTCAAATGGCACATGGGCCGTCGACCTGTTCACTCCAAAATTGAATTAGTTCATCGTTGTATTACAGTTCATACATATGATATATATGGTTGAAATCTCTTGAGTGGTTCACGAGTTATTGCAGTAAAACAGATTTCAATTGAAGGGCACTTCCCCTTTAACATTTGAACCCAAAATTTAATCACTTTATCTCTGGATTACAGTCCATAGTAATGCCAAGTTTGGTAAAAAATCTCTCGAGCGATTCAGAAGTTATCGTGGTAACAAAAATCTGCTACTTTTAGCAAAAGGTCACATGACCTTTCAACTTTGACCCCAGAATCGAATCAGTTAATCCTTTCATCATAATATACCTTTGTACCAAGTTTGGCAAAAAACCCTTCAGCGGTTCACAAATCATCGCGGTAACAAAATCATCACGCACAGATGCACAACCCCAAAATAATGTCTTCGGCAGCAGAGATAAATAAATAAATAAAAGATTCAATTCACAATCTTACAAGCTCAGTGCTTCTTCCCATCACAACTTAGCAGCAATTGCTTCTGTTTCTCGGTTGTTCTCAACAAGTTCTCACTCGTTACCAAATAAACGTGACCCAAGCTACAACACAAAGAGTGCAGATAGTGAGACAGTTACTGTACAAGCTCCACACAAATGAAGAAAAATAAAAGAGAGTGGAGGTTCAAACCAAGACGACGAGGAAAGTGTCAATGGTATGCTTTAAGATAGCAGATGGCATCAGCAGAAAAAAAAATACACAAAGGCACGAAATGGGCGTTTTGATTCACCCACCCCATGGCAACACCACCCCTACACCCCACCCCCGTCGCTAAGCCAGCTGGCTGGACTTGGTCACAAAACATTACGTTGACATGCGACCTTCAAATATGTATATACATATATATTATATATATATATATATACATACTTTTTTGTGAAAGCTTCTGATAACTTAGAGCTCAATATAAAGAATTCAGCCATCTTTCTTTTACAAGTCAGCAGAAAGCTTGAAACGTTAACTCACTAGAAAAGTACCAAACAAAACTCATTGATTATTGTGACAAATCCCGTCACCACCTGTTGGTGCTGACAACATAGTGCTGAAAGAGATTCTGGTGAGGCAAACTACTCCGGTGTCAACACAAGAGAGTTAAAGACCGAGGGAAGACAAGCATCACAACGATCCCACTCTTTGGGTACAAATCGCACATGGCAACAGGTGCACGAAGACTAATCCATAGGGCATTACCCAAGGACCACCAGTTTGTGTGAGATGGTCACATGGATTTTCACAAGTTTAACACCAGTCCTGCGATAGTATGGATTTTACCCTCTGTCCCACTCCACCACCCCCAGATCTAAAAGGAGCATACAGGTACAAATATAGATTGGAAAAAGACTGTGTTTTGAACAAGTTAGTTAGCTCTTCCACAATTGTGTGATTAAATAATTATTATTATTATTATCATGAAAAAATTGTAAGGCTGGTTGAAACAGCCTCAGGACAAATCTTCAGGAAATTCAGGTTTTGTTTGTAATGAAGCAAAGAAGCCTGAAGTATGTAGAATTAAAAAAATATATTAAAGAAGACTCATAGGTACACAGAAATTGGTGATTCAAGTTTAATGTAAGAGGGGAATTATTATTATTTATTTTTTAAGAAGGTGAAGATAATAGCAAACGGTAAGAAGTCAAAGGTCGTGGCAAGGAGGCATTTTGAAGTGGATGTGATGAAATGGAGGATGAAAATAACTTTTTACTCTATCAACTAGTTATTTATGAACCAGACAAACTAGAACAACCTGTGCCATAAATGCAAACTGTTAACAATGGTGCACAAACCACAAGCACAACTACAAACACATCCAGTTTAGAGAATTGGACTTTTACTTCGTCAACCTTTTCTTTGGAGGAGGAATTGGATTTCAATTGAAAACTAGACAAATAGATGAAATCCCTCCACCCACGTCACACGTCAACCCACTAAGTTTGATCTCAATTAAAGGTCACATAAAAACCTAGAACGGCAGGCACTCGGTGGAGCACATACCTCCACCAGGCTGAACAGTTTTACGTTTTGTATCCCACTGATAGGACGGATCTGAATGCTGACCTGAACTAAAATCGAATCGGCTTGTTCTTGTCACCTCACCAACTCATCAACCTTGTTTTGTCATAACTCGTCCATAACTTGAGATATCATGCGATACATTGTTTTTGGCACCATCTCTCAATGGTGAAGAATCACATGGAAATTAAAAAAAATTCTCGTATCCGGATATGGATCTTAACCCAAATCGAACCAATCCGTCTGTCACACACCAAACGTGGCCACCAATTTTCGTCCCAATCTGTCCGTAACTTTTTGAGATATCCTGCTCACAAACAAACAGACAGAAAGACAGACGTACGGAGGGACAAACAAACAAAAGGAAGAAATCGTGCACAGCACGATACTTTCAAATTCCAACAAACACCAAATTCTAGGTTTTGATTGGTGAACAATTCAGTGACCCAAATATGCAAATTCTGTCTCATCTTGCACAGCACCCGCCTCAGTGGTTCGTGCTCTGTTGCCCAGGCGGGTGGTTCGTGCTCTCTGTCTCTGTCTCTATCTCTCTCGCCCCCCCCCCCTTCCCTCACGTTCACCTCCACCTTTCCCTCTCCCTCTCCCTCGGCATGTTTCTGATGGCGCCTGTCTTGTATCGTGTAAAGTTAAGATTGGAGAAGTTCTTTATATTGCACAAATCTGCACTGTGTCCTTTATTGTGTTTTTGGAAACAATTGCATGCTCTTTACTTCATTTGTGCAATAAACTGGTGGTGTTGTAAATGTACCCAGTTAGTCTTGTCTTTTCCCCCCATTGGTCCAGCACAGGGCAAGTCCAAGAATTCGTGCACGTTACCATATGGGACATTCAGAAAGTTTAACCCTCGGAAAAGCAATTAAGATAGTCATTGACTTCAGTGGTTTTTATTCTGTTGGGAATCGGCAAGGAGAACACCCACAATAATTTATATGCCATTAGTCCTTGCTCCTTGGGATGATTATGTAATTGAAGAAAACATGTTGCGTTATGTATGGGACCACAAGAAACACGATTTTTCAAAGAAATATGTTCAAGTTCAAAGTTCTCTAAAAGTATTTTATCATTCACCAGAATTTTCAGTGTGGAGGAAGTTGAAACACTTGCATAACTCATCACAAATTCTCTTACAGGAAAAATACAAAGTAGTCAAGAGAAATTCGTGTTAACAGAGGACGCATTATGTGTGGGACAAAATTCTCCATAGGCTCTACATGCGATATATACATTATTGGTGTAAATTGTCTTTCACAACACAATCAACAGGCTTGAGCATATTTTGACACAAAGATCCAACATTTAACGATTAGAAACTCAGCAGTTCATGTGGTAGTATATGAAACAAAATAATTATCTGATTACGAGCATTAAAACTGCAAAATGATTTTAAATTAGAATCATATTAACCATGGTTTGCAAGTACTTCTGAAGAAAATGAATTGCACAACTTTATTACGGACATACACAAAAATGTACAATATAAAACGATTCAACCCGGACAGGACATGGAGGACAGATCTGTTTTAGTGTGTGTACAAGGAATGAAAATAAATAAATAAAGGATTTGCATCGAGTAATTTGTTGGTAATTAATTTTTTTTTTAATGCTCATATAGATTTTTGTTTTGATTTGTCTCAGGATCTCAGGGCTTTTGTACATTCAATCGAAGTAACTATATGTAAATGTAAACATGTATCAACGAGACTGAAAACATCAAACCTGGAAACGTAGTTATATTATAGACAACTTCCACTTACACAAGGGAATAGAAAAAGGTATGAATTTTGTGTAAAAGGGAAACACCTATTCCAGTATGTTTCATTAAAAAACCAGAAACTTAGAGGTGCCTGAAATAATGATAAAAAAACTCATATCTTCTTCAAAAGGAGGTTACACCCCTCCTTACAAATGGAATGATCCCATATTGTTTAATCTGCCTTAAACTGATCCATGTGTGGACAGGTCTCATGAGAATACATGAATGCCCAAAATGCCTACTGGCCAAAGTAGTGGTTAAATCTTGGCGATGTTGAAGTCGTCTTTCCCACAGACTTTGCAAGCGATGTCCCACACATAACGGTATTGTCCCATACGTAACATTTTAAAATTACTTGAGAACTATTTAGCTTATATTTTAAGCTACAAATACAGGATCTATGACCAATACATGGTGGATTAGAACTTCTGAAAATGGTATTAAATTTTTTTTAGAGCTTTTAGTGTAATCCGAAAAAAATCCATGTAACATTGTTATGTATGGGACATCGCTTATTAAGAACAGGCCTAATTTGCATAATTAATGAAGTGAACAAAAAAAATTCTGTATTAAAAGGGCATGGTAGAGTATTCATGTCCATGTAAAAAAAAAAATGTTGTAAAGTTTGGTTTAATTGACATCACAATTTCAAATTATCCCATGCGTAACATAATTTGCGTATGTGTAAATTAGTTTAGTGATTTCACACCTTAAACCTATGACTTTGCCATTTTCTTTCAAAAATTTATAAAATTTCACATTCAGACTTGAAAATCTCATTGAAATTAGAGCTGTGACATGAATATGCAATTCTGCCATCTGAGGGGACCTTCTCTTGGACTTGCCCCACAGTCCACATGTTTGTGTTAGCCAGCAAGTTCTACCCCATGTTATTTGCTCTGTTAGCCAGCACACACTCACTATCACTCGGCAGTAATCCCAGTGTGCGCTGAGGGCATGAGTCCTCCAATATATTGCCATTCCCAGGTAAGGTATCACACAAAGTAATGTAACGCTGCCAGAATTGGCAGTACCAATTGTCCGTGGGCAAAGTTATCCATGCCCGGCAGCCTCAGGACTAGGCGTTTGGAAGGGACCAGAGTGCTTCCCCCGTGGCGAGCCTCGGGTTTTGCGGGCGCCCGATCTGAACTCAAATTCGAACTCACACCCGGGCCCATGGTGCGTGGTGCTGTGGAGGAGGTTATGCGGCCGTCTCACGAACCATGTGCTTCTGCATGTGGGGAGCAGACATGCTGCAGCGCTAAAGCCACATGGAGAGCAGACGTGTTGCAGCATCAAAGCCACACAGGATGGGCCACTGCACAGGAGGGGTCTGTGAATGTCAAGGCATTGTTTTTTTTGACCTTTTGACACCTTGCCCTTTTGACCTCAAAACAAAGAGGCTTCCAGCTTGTCACTCCCTCCAACAGGTGGTTACGTTTTGTGAAGATTGGAGTAAAATTGTAACCTATAGGCGATCGACATACAGATAGACAGACAGACAGAGAAAAACAGAACAGACCAACCAATGTACTTGTGTATCTCCGATTTTGCAAGTAACAAACAACCAAACAAACAAAGGTGAAAACATAACCTCTGTCCACCGTCGGTGGCGGAAGTAATTAAATGCCACATAAGAGAGCATGCACAAGAGAAAGAAACAAGTTGAAGAGAGAATATCAGATGCTCCAAGCTCTAGTGATGGTCTCCACAATGATTCTCAAAGGGCACATAACCTTTGATCCGTTGCACCCAAAATTTAATCTGTTCATGTTCATCTTTGTATTGCGGTCCACACTTGTGCCAAGTGTGGTTGAAATCCGTTCAGTGGTTCACAAGTTCTTGCAGTAACAAGGACTTTGAAGGAAAGGACACATGACCACGGACCTTTGATCTTTTAAACCTAAAATATAATCAATTCATCTTTACCTCTTAATATCAAAACATACTTGTATCAAGTTTGGTCAAAATACCTTCAGCGGCTCACAATTTATCACAGTAATGAAAATATGCTACCCAAGGACGGATGGATGCACAGCGTGACGGACAAACTGAAAACATAAGGCCTACGGCTGTGGAGGCATTAAAGAAAAGTTAAACTGGTGCTTTTTCTGCAGAACAGTAGATAGGAAGAGCATCCCTATGGTCTGTCAGCCATTAGTTTAGTGTGTCACAATAAATGAAACATGAAACAAGAGCATCACCGTTTTGACATGAACAAACACCGAAAAGAAATCTCAGGAACAATATTTTCAAAGAGCTGAGGTAGGATAGAACATCATGCGTGTACATGGACGGTATCAGTCAACATGACACCGGGGCATCCCTCAGAAACCCCACAGGTGTACACACCAACCGGCAGAGATAAAATCCTTCGAGCAAAACAACTCAAAATCGAACAAATGCAAAATTTCCTTACCAGCTGAATGGCGATCATGAGGACAGTCTTAAGGGAGAATGTCCGGTCACACAGGTCAAAAAGATCTTCCAGACTCGGCCCCAGGAGTTCCAACACCATGGCATTGTACTTTCCACAAGGCCCGAAGTAGTACACTTGAGGAATGCCCTCTTCAAAAAGGCAAAGGAGGAGCAAGGCATTAAAAAAAAAATTAGTACAGGCGGCATGTGATTGCATCTATCTATAAGTGTGTGTGTGTGGTGTGTGGTGTGTGGTGTGTGGTGTGTGTGTGTGGTGTGTGGTGTGTGGTGTGTGGTGTGTAGTGTGTAGTGTGTAGTGTGTAGTGTGTGGTGTGGGTGTGGACCGCTCTTCTTGACAACCACTGGTCCAATCTAATTTAAACTTGCCAGGTATATTGTGGGGACCTGAGTATGTGCCTTTTCAAGGTTTAATATTAATCGGACAAGTGCTTCCCAAGTTATGGCCATTTATTTACCAAACCAATGACAAGACACGTTGCTGCGGCCATTTATTTACCAAACCAAAGACAAGACACGTTGCTGCGTAGGCGTGGCCGATGGGGAAAGGACGCCTTAGTTACCGTGGCATAGGAGTGGCAATGGTCAATGGCAGCGAATGTCTGGCAAAGCAAGACAGGAGGTAAACTTGATTTTAATTTGGATTTTAATTAACTCTGTGTGTGTAAGTATCACAGCAGTGTTTATTTCAATGCAAGCGATAATTCGTGAAATGCATGTGAACATTCCGTACGGGCGCACCACCATTTCCGCATGTGATGACTTACTGTATTCTAATAATTTCTCGATTTCTTATCTGCATTTATAGATAAACACAATGCCCCCAATCCAGTCGTCGTTTACGAGAGCGAAGGAAGGCCTGTATGGTTGTTTGAAAGTTTTTTTTTTGGTTTGCACGTACGGCCGCACGTACGGCCACGCATGTACGGCCACGCACGTAGGGCACACGAGAGCGAAGGAACGGCCTGTGTAGCTGTTTCTGGCACGCGGTTTGAAATTTTTTTGGTTTTTTTTGCACGTACGGCCACGCACGTACGGGCACATACTAGTAATTGAAATAACACAAGGAAAGAAAATGGCTGAAACCCATCCGAATGAAAAAGCACCAAACCTCACCATTTCTACTGGTACCTTGGTGTGGCACCAGTGGGTGTCAGAACCAGATGCATTATGGGTAGTTTTTAACCTCCACATTCTAATTGGGTTGGCCTGCTTGATGCTCCCATCTACACCCCTGGCCTCAAGGTGCATGGAACCTCGGGTTCAAATAGTGTACACACCCCAACAACATATCCGGTGTAGACTGTAAATGCCCTTGCAATTGAAGAACCCCCGACGTCTACTAATGTCTGTCCTGCATGTGAAACATACTTGTACAAACTCCATAATGAGCCATAGATCATGACTAAAATAAATAAACAAACAAATAAAAATATTACAAGTGTAATATATTACATATATGTAATATATATAATATAATATATATGTAATATAATATATAAAATATCACAAGTGTAATAAATAACCTTCCTTCATACACACAAAGTAACTGTGATAAAATATCATCAATGGAAATTATTTAAAATAAGCATGCCATTCTGAAATCCGAAGCAAACACTCGTACCCCCTGCACCCCAGAATCATGAAAGCAACAATCAACACGTTTTAAAAGGTTTTAAAATTCAAGGAATGGGGTTTCCAAACTTCATGCCTTCCATGTTTACAATGTCAGCATCTCAGTGTTAGCGGTGCTAATAATTCTTGGGTTACAGTGACGATTCACCCCATCCCCCCCCCACCCCCCAAGGGCATTAACCGCTGGAATGTGCAAAATTCTTCAGCCATAGCAAACATCACTGATCTCAATGTGTTACGGTGCAGTGACCTGAATGCATGCTCGTCTCGTCAACGTTCCCTCTTCGATACCCTCAAAAGGTGCAAGGCGACGCTAGATGATGCCATCATTTTATAAACTCGCTAACGCTGTTCACCTCACAGTTCACTTTGGGCTTCCGGTGGCTAGCTGAGCTCATTAACCCAACCATGGTGTGAAGGTGACTGTGAAAGCTCGCTGATAATCCAGGTGTAAAAGGGATTGATGCGGAAAATTATGGAAATAGGCCTGAGTTTTGCTGGACGATTATGAGCAGCTCGTGCCCGAGAACACCAAACTCTGTGTGCCCCATTCTGTATGAACAAGGCCACTCAAGTCGACAGCAGGTGCTCGGAACCATGGTGAGATGTTACCATGAACACAGCCCGCATGCCTCCTCCGAACCCTTCCCTTCCCCCCAGCACCTGCGCCAATGAACGAGTTTTCTGCCAAATAGTTTTGGCACTTGTGATGGCCTAAAGGTGCAACTGATGAACAACGGCAATCAGGGAGATTCCAAGCTGACAAATATCACGAGTAAAGAGATTGATGAATGGATCATCAGATGAACCATGTGGTCTTACAAACCGGCAGAGAAAACTGCACCACCACCTGGACCAAGGCGTACAATTAGCCGGATGGTGGTGCCATCAATATGACAGCAGCCGAGGAGCACACAAACATCTGTTGCAGTGTCCACCACTAGCACAACACTGAGACTACAAGGACTCGTGACATGAAATACCTTCTACCTCGGTGATATCAACACAAAACAGCCATATACCAGAGTTGTTTTGACAACTTTAAACAACACACGACCTCCCAAAAGAATTGGGACACCGCACCCATATATGGAGTTAATCTAACTGACAAAGGAACAAATCCCCCCCCCCCCCCCCCCCCACAAAGCAAAGCAGCACATAGGGCCTTATAAATTATAAGGTTGTCTTCTTGTAACCTTTGTGATGACGCTGCACTATCAGCTTTGATGCAATCTACGGTTAGGGTGGCTGGATGTACCAGCATGACAACGCACCTAGCTATACTGCCGTGTTCGTGAAGAATCGATTGGAGGACAACGACGTTAAATAACCTCCATTGGTCCGACTTGAACCCAATGGAACCGCCCGGGGACATCTTGGAACACAGAGTCAACAGAGCACGATACGGCATGGAACTTGCACTTGTTCCAAAGGAGGTATGGTGCAACATTAGGGCATAAATCATCAGCATATGGTGCAAAGTGCTTGCAACATCAAAACACTATAATATATCAATAAAACACAATTGTGAATCAATAACCAGACATATTTTCCGAGTGTTCCAATACCCTTGTTATTACATGTATTCGTGAAACACGATCAAAAATGGATTGACAGGATGATGGAAAGGACTAGCAAATCAGAGACGATGACGATGACGATGCTCCAAGCGGCGTTTTGTTGCAGGTTGAACCAAAGCTCCGAAAATTAGTCCGAGAATACAATAACGTGGAAAACACAATTTGCCACATCCCAGCGATTATGCATCACAGGCGAAGATAGAGGATTTCTTCAGCCAAGGCAGAGACGTCGTGCTTAACAATAAAGCACAACATCTAGCTAGCACGGGATTTCCGACAGGATATTCTAATTAACATGAGCTCTGAAGATCACCCTGTCCATGTAGGAAAGTAGGTTGCATAAGACTCCCTCACAAATCAAGCTGAGATCACAGACTCCAAAAAAAATTAAATAAATAAACACAGGTATGTTTTGAACATCTCACATTTAAAGGTAAGGCTCAGATTGCTGCAAGCAAAGAAAGTGCATCATGCGGTTCAATGGCTCATCTGATCACACAAAAATCTCTCCTTGCACAACCACTGGAAGGGAAGGCAATGGATCAATGGCAAGATGGAGGCCTGGAGGGGGGAATAAATAAATATCGCTGGGGAGAAAGGGGGAAAAAGGGAGGGTGGGCAGGTGGTGCAAATTGAGCTTGGAGGAAGTCAAGTGCCCAGGACGACGACGTGGCGTTCCACAACAAATCATATAAAACATTAATAACAACTACTTTGCGTGATTATTCTGCTGCTGGAAAAACGGGAGCAAACACGCAAAATGGAATGTCACAGGAGACTGTCAACTCAATTCAGTGACTGATCTTTCATGAAGTGAGACAAGCAACAGCCAGGTAAGATGTCCCCTGAGCGGAGGGGTTGGAGACAGCGGGTGTGTTAATCAAAGATTTGTACGCAGATGGCATCAAGGTGCAATGACGTCGATTGGAACAAGTGTGGATGTGCCTTGAGATGAAGGTGAGGTTTAAATAAAGGACGGTACTTTTTGATTTCAAGAACAAGAGGTGCATTTCCACCTTGAACGAAAGAGCACAAACACTTTCCATTGACCCAAGTAGTTTTGATAAAGTTAAAGAGGGAGTAAAGCTTTAGAAGAAACGATTATGAATCAAGGTTTATTAATCACTCACAAAGGTAGCACGCGTTGCGGCAATTCCGGCTCCCTCCTCCCACCCCACCCTCCCTCTCCCACCCCCACCCTCTCCTCTCCCCCACCCTGCTCCTCTCCCACCTCACGTCTCCCTCTCCACCTCCACCTCTCCTCCCCACCTCCACCTCTCCTCCTCCCCCTCCACCCTCTCCCTTTCCACCTCCACCCTCTCCTCTTCCCTTGTCCCACCTCCACCTCTCCCTTCTCCACTCACCCTCTCCTCTCCCACTCACCCTCTCCTTCCCTCTCCCTTGTCCCACTCCCCCTCTCCCTCTCCCTTTCCACCCCACCTCCCCTCTCCTTGTCACCTCCACCCTCCCTTCCTTCCACTCCACCTCTCCCTTCTCCACCCTCTCCCTTTCACCCTCCCCTCCCTTCCCTTGTCCCACCTCCTACCCTCCCTCCCTTTCCACCTCCACCCTTTCCCTCTCCCTCTCCTGTCCACTCCACCTCTCCCTCCCTCTTCCCACCTCCACCCTCTCCCTTCTCCCTGTCCACCTCCACCCTCACCCTCTCCCCACCTCCACCCTCTGCCCTTCTCCCCACCTTCACCCTGCCTTTCTCCAACCTCCACCTCTCCTTCTCCCTCTCCACCCTTCTCCCTTTCCCACCTCCACCCTCTCCCTCTCCCTTCTCCCACCTCTCCTTCTCCTTCCTCCAACCTCCACCCTCTCCCCTTCTCCATCTCCCCTTCTCATCTCCACTCTACTTCTCCCTTCTCCCACCTCCACCCTCTCCCTCTCCCTTCTCCCACCTCTCCCTTCTCCCTTCTCCACTCTCCCTCTATCCATTTCCCACCTCCACCCACCTCTCCCTTCTCCCATCTCACCTTCTCCCTTCTCCTCTCCACCTTCTCCCTTCTCCACCTCCACCTCTCCCTCTCTCCTTCTCCCACACCTCTCCCTTCTGCCACCTCCACCCTCTCCCTTCTCCCACCTCACGCTCCCATCTCCCACCTCCACCCTCTCCTTCACCGACCTCACCTCTCCTTTCACCGACCTCCACCCTCTCCCTTCACCCACCTCACCCACCTTCACCCTCTCCCTTCTCCCTTCTCCACCACCACCTCTCCCTCTCCCTTCTCCGAGCTCCACCTTCCCTTCTCCACCTCCACCCTCTCCCTTCTCCACCTCCACCTCTCCCTTCTCCCACCTCACCCCTCCTTCTCCACTCCACCTCTCCCTTCCCCACCTCCACCCTCTCCCTCCTCCCAACTCTCCCTTCTCCCACCTCCACCCTCTCCCTTCTCCACCTCCACCCTCTCACTCTCTTCTCCCCCTCTTCTCCCACCTCTCCTTCTCCCACCTCTACCCTTCTCCTTTCCCCTCCCTCCCTTCTCCACCTCCACACTCTCCTTCTCCACCTCCACACTCTCCCTTCTCCCACCTCCACCTCTCCCTTCTCCCACCTCCACACTCTCCTTTCTCCACCACCTCTCCCCTCCCACCTCCACACTCTCCCTTCCCTCCCAACCTCCACCTCTCTCCTTCTCCACTCCCCTTCTCCACCTCCACACTCTCCCTCTCCCTTCGTCCACCTCTCCCCTCCTCTCTCTCCTTCTCCCACCTCCATCCTCTCCCTTTCCTCCTTCTCCACCCTCTCCCACCTCCACCCTCTCCCTCTCCCACCTCCACCCGCTTCCTCTCCCTCCCTCCCATCAAGGTACATGGCATTGCCCGGGATCTTACGTAATATTGTTGCGGGGCCGGGTGTCGGCTGCGAGCACGACCGCTAGATGGAGCGGCAGAGTCGGCTCCACCGATCACCTGGAATTTAGATCGTACCTTTTCGTAAAACTCCGGAAAAGTACGGGTCCCTTATCGGACCGTGAAGCGTCAATATTTCTGCCACGTGGTACAGGGATATTTGCCAATTTTCAAAATACCTAGATTTCCACGTGGCGATTTACCGAGTCTCCACAACCTCGACGGCACCCGTACGGAACGAGCCGCTTAGCATACTCAAACAGCGTGCGACCCGAGTGGTTTATCGCCGAGATCCGTTGGTCCAAATGTCCCGTTACAGCGGCAACAGCCTGGCTAATTTTCCAACACGCAGCACGCTAAGCCAATGGAGGAAAGGACACGAACGAGCTCAAACATTTCACAAATGGGGATGTTTATTTACAATAATAATTGGGGAACGAGGGAAGCACGCAAGAGCATAGTTAAACCGATTAAAAGAAATACACGTATGTACAGCACGGCACTTATACAATTTCCTACTTAACTGACTAAGCCACAAACACACATACGCACACACCCAAAGGATCGGACCAAAATGGTCTTTATTCGGACCTCCAGCCCGGAGGACAGTCGAGCTGGAGGTGAGAGTCTGTTTGACCTTTCCGCCTCGTGTGGTCTTCATGGACCAGGTCCTCGGGGCAGAACTGGACCCCCAGCACGATCCACACGATCCAGACGATCCAGACACCCTCACGACTGGGCTCCATGCGAACGGAAGTCGGCAGGGCGAAGGCTGGCAGGAGAAGACCCTCCGTTGCACCGACCACTCCGTGCACAGACGCTTTCGCACTCAACCACCTTGCGCGCAGATGT
>CM068963.1:16670126-16682472 GCA_035128595.1 Eptatretus atami
TCATCCGGTGAGCTGCCCTGCGAAGGGAAGCTGCACAGAAGGTACTCCGACGGAGTGGGTTTTCAGGTTTCTTTGCGTTTTTGTGTTTTGCGGAATGAACGGCTTTACGGTGGCCGGAGTGAAAATCCTGCCACCAACCTCCTAATAAGAAGTAACCCAACTGCAGGAGGTCGTCCGCAAACACAGTTGGGCACTAGATATGGATGGCCATTGGCTCAAGGAGCTCCTCCGCCCTTTGACAGGTTTTGTTTTTAATCCTGCTGGGTGTCCATATCCAAACACCCTCCTCACCAAAAAACCTGGTGGGAGAGACGGTTTAGTCGCCGACAACCCGACCATGGAACAGGTTAGTACAGGTTTACATGATACCTCCAGAAAGTCACAGATCTAATCTGGCCTGACCTGACACCAAGGACAGGCAGTGACAAGGCAAGATGGTGTTGCTGATATAAATGGTCATGAAAGGTGATTTGCTTACACCATTTAAAAAACAGAAGTAAATAAAGAATTTTTTTAAAGGATGACGAGCACTTCAGCAAGCTTACAAATGTGCCTTTAATGCACATAAAAAAAACTATCTCCTTTAAACGAGAGCACCTCGTCCGTCTTTGAAATGGGTAACCACAGGCAGTGGACCTGGCTATCTTTAACAACATTGTGAATGTTAACATAGCAACCTCGTCCACAGCACACAACCACGTCCCTCTGGATATTAACTTGTATAAGCACGTGAGCAGAGCTGTTGGGGATTGGGAATGTTCAAAAAAGGAAGGGAAAGGAAGGGAAAGGAAGGGAAGGAAAGGGAAGGAAAGGGAAGGAAAGGGGAGAGGAAGGTGAAGGGGAAGATATACAGTGTGTGATACAACATAGCATGAGTGGCAGAAGGTAAAAGTCAAGCAGGATGCCTAACTTACATAACCCCACACATCAAGAGCGGCAATTTACACCAACTTGGATTAACGCGCATGATGCGACGATTCAACAAAGAAGAATTAAACAATTCGGAGAGATGTCTCCAAAGAGTTGTGAACAACCCGAAGAGGAAGTGTTACACACACGGGCTGCAACTACTGTATTTCTGACATATCCCTGTGATATTCAATTCTGGTGGAGCTCAATAATTCAATTCTGGTGGAGCCTGTTTTGGCAAAGATCAAAATAGAAGAAACTAGAACAGCACTCTGTAGAGCGCATACCTCCGCCAGGCCGAACAGTTTATGTTTTGTGTCCCACTGCTAGGTGGGATCTGCATCCAAACCTTAAAGAAATTCTAATTGGATTGTTGTTGTCAACTAACCAACTCATCCACCTCGTTTTGTCATAATCCATCCAAAAACTTTTTGAAATATCATGCTATATACCGTTTTTGACCCCATCTCTCAATGGTGAAGAATCACTGAACAATTTTTAAAAATTCTTCTATCCAGACCCAGATCTTCACCAAAATCTAACAAAGTAGTCCTCATACACTCAACTTGTCCAAGTTTTGTCTGAATCCATCCAAAACTTTTTGAGATATCCTGCTCACAGACAGACAAACAAAGACAGACAAGGGTGAAAACAAAACCTCCATCCACCTTTGGTGGTGGAGGTAACAAGTGTAAATGTACTTCATACGTAAACATATCCCCAAGTGTGAACAAAACTTTTTGCTGGTTTCAATACTCAAGGACACTTCATATGACGGCCTTGTACACTGCGAGGAGCTCTGAGCGGCTCTGCGCAGAATGCAGAGGCGTCAGCCTGCCTGAGAAGCTGGTTTGGCGTTGTGGTCTCGTGAAGACAGGTCGTAACATATTGTGAGGCTTAGGAGCTTCAGATACTGAACATCTTCCAGGGGTTGGCAAGTGAAGTAGACTTGGGGGAGATGCCAAATCTTGTGGAGAGGCAGAGTGAGAGCATCTGGGATTTTCCTGCATCAACTTTTATTGCTTGAATGAGCAAAGTGATTCGACAAGAAGGTTAAAACCGCTGCTGTCAGCTGCTCATGTGCAAAGAACACAGTTCGGTAACTATTTATGGTGCATTACATACCCTTAAAGGCTGTTCTGCAGCCAATTTCTTATTTAAGCAACATGAAGAGAAAGTTTGTTTATAAATATGATCAAATACAACTGGATCTGCAGCAGCAGGGTAACCTAAACCTCTTCATTAACCTCACAAACAAAGAAAAAAAAAATCACAGGTGCCACAATGACCAAGAAGTGGAAGAAAGGAAACCTGATGGAAGTGTCCAAATGTCTAAACTCAATGATGTAAATTCTATTTAGAAGTCTCTGACTAACTTGTGTTATTTCTCGTGCTGGCCAAGAGGAGCGGAGGGTGTAATGGAGGGGGGTCGGGGCGGGAGTGGACAGGGGTCGGAGCGGAGTGGAGGGGTCGGGAGCGGAGTGGAGGGGGTCGGGAGCGGAGTGGAGGGGTCGGGAGCGGAGTGGAGGGTGCCGGGAGCGGAGTGGAGGCGCGGGAGCGGAGTGGAGGGGGCAAGGAGCGGAGTGGAGCGGGTCGGGAGCGGAGTGGAGGGGTCGGAGCGAGTAGAGGGGGTCGGAGCGGAGTGGAGGGGGTCGCGAGACGGAGTGGAGGGGTCGCGAGCGGAGTGGAGGGTGCCGGGAGCGGATGGAGGCGCCGGGAGCGGAGTGGAGGGGGCCAGGAGCGGAGTGGAGCGGGTCGGAGCGGAGTGGAGGGGGTCGGGAGCGGAGTAGAGGGGGTCGGGACGGGGAGTGGAGGGGTCGGGAGCGGAGTGGAGGGGGTCGGAGCGGAGTGGAGGGGTCGGAGCATAGTGGGGTCGGGAGCGTAATGGAGGAGTCGGCGCGGAGCGGATGGAGGTGGTCGGGAGCGGCAGAGTGGAGGTGTCGAGAGCGGAACAGAGTGGAGGGGGTCAGGAGCACAGCGGAGTGGAGGTTGTCGGAAGCGGAGTGGAGTGGGGAGTGGGGAGCGGAATCAGGTGGTTGGGAATGGATCAAGGGGGTCGGGAGCGGAATCAATGGGTCGGTCGGGCGGAATGCAAGGCGGGTCGGGAGAGGAATCGAGAGCGAATCGAGGGGTCTGGAGAGGAATCGAGAGCGGAATCGAGAATCTGGAGAGGAATCGAGAGGATTCGAGGGGTGGAGCGGAATCGAGGGGGTCGGAGCGAAATGAGGGGGGGAGGGAAGAGGAGAGTGGAACGGAGGAGGGGAAGGGAAGAAGAGAGTGAATGGAGGGGGGAAGGGAAGAGGAATGGTGGGGATGAGGGAAGAGAGAGCAGAATGGAGGGGGGAAGGGAAGAGGAGAGCAGAATGGAGGGGGGAAGGGAAGAGAGGAGAGCAGAATGGAGGGGGGAAGGAAAGAGGAGAGCGGAATGGTGGAGGGAAGGGAAGGGAAGGGGAGAGAAGGGAGAGATGGGAGAGTGGAATGAAGGGGGAAGGAAGGGAAAGAAGGGAAAGGAAGGGAAGGGAAGAGGAGAGAAGGGGAGAGAAGGGGAGAGCAGAATGGAGGAGGGAAGAGGAGAGCAGAATGAAGAAGGGAAGGGAAGAGGAGAGCAGAAAGGAGAGAAGGGAAGAGGAGCGGAATGGAGGGGGAAGGGAAGAGGAGAGCGGAACGAGGAGAGAGGGAAGAGAGCAAATGGAGGAGGGAAGGGAAGAGAAGAGCAAATGGAGAAGGGGGGGAAGCGGAGAGCGGAATGGAGGAGAGAAGGGAAGAAGAGAGCAGAATGGAGAGAGAGGAGGGAAGAGGAGAGCAGAATGGAGGGGTAGGGAAGAGGAGAGCAGAATGGAGGAGGGAAGGGAAGAGGAGAGCAGATGGAGAAGGGGGGAGAGGAGAGCAGAATGGAGGAGAGAAGGGAAGAGAGAGCAGATGAGGAGGAAGGGAAGAGGAGAGCAGAATGGAGGAGGGAAGGAGAGGAGGCAGAATGGAGGAGGGAAGGAAGAGGAGAGCAGAATGGAGGAGGGAAGGGAGAGGAGAGCAGAATGGAGAAGGGGGAGAGGAGAGCAAATGGAGGAGGGAAGGGAAGGGAGAGCAGAATGGAAGAGGAAGGGAAGAGGAGAGCAGAATGGAGGAGAGAAGGGAAGAGGAGAGCAGAATGGAGGGGGAAGGGAAGAGTGGAGCAGAATAGAGGAGGGAAGGGAAGAGGAGAGCGGAATGGAGGGGGGGGAAGAGGAGAGCGGAATGGATGGTGGGGGGAGGGAGAGGAAGAGGAAAGGAGGAGGGAAGGAGAGGAGAGAGAATGGAGAAGGGAAGGGAAGAGGAGAGCAGAATGAGGAGGGGTAGGGAAGAGGAAAGCGGAATGGAGAAGGGAAGGGAAGAGAGAGAGCGGAATGGAGAAGAGGGTGGGGGGGGAGAGGAGAGTAGAATGGAGGAGAAAAGGGAAGAAGGAGGCAGAATGGAGAAGGGGAGGGAAGAGGAGAGCAGAATGAGGAAAGAAGGAAGAGGAGAGCAGAATGGAGGAGGAAGGGAAGAGGAGACGGAATGGAGGAGAAAAGGGAAAAGAGAGCAGAATGGAGAAGGGGAGGGAAGAGAGCAGAATGGAGGAAAGAAGGGAGAGGAGAGCAGAATGGAGGAGGAAGGAAAGGAGAGCGGAATGGAGGAGGGAAGGGAAGAGGAGAGGGAATGGGGGAGGAAGGGAAGAGGAGAGCGGAATGGAGGGGGAAGGGGAGGGTGAAGGAAGGGAGAAGAAGAGAAGGGTGGAATGGGAGGGGAGAGGAGGGAAGAATAACGGGGTGGGAGAGGAAGGGAGGGTGGAATGGCATGGGGAGAGGAAAGGATGGTGGGGGGCGGCGGCAGGAGAGTAAGGTGGTGGGGTGGGAGGAGCAGTGGAGTAAGGAGGTGGGTTGGTGCGAGGGGACGAGTGGCTAGATGACACAGCCTTGCCTTTTGCCGCCAAATTTGTTTTAATTGTCACGCACAGAGAACATTTTGTGTTGCCATTTACTCAGATATATTGTTTGACCCATTTGACTTACGAGTATGCCTCGTCTCAATTGGTTTTAAAGGTCATCTCATAATGTAAGCTTTATTTCATTAGTTTGAAGGAGTGTGGCTTCACAGTGAGGGTACAATTAACAATGCTTGGAGACAAAAAACAAACAACTTTGTGTATGATTGAGAGTTTAATCCGCATGATCTCCATTTGCAAAACTCCCATCTTACCTTTTTTCCTTCAGGCCATTTGCATTGGTGGTTTAAAAAGACAAATTGTTATCAAAGACGACAATAACTCCTGCATCACCCATGATCAGGGCAAAAACACACAGAGCCAAGTTGCAGCCGAGTGAGAAATTGAACATCAGAAACACACAAGAAGCCTTCATTATCAAAGCCTTCAGACTGTCTGTAGGGATTCTAATCCAAGACCTTTAAAAAAAAACAAACACTCCCCTGGTGTAATAATCTCCTCACAGACGCCACAATCTATCCAACACAACCGTCTGCTTCCTGCTGTGGCTCCGCTTAGCCCAAGACAACACCATTGTACAAACACCCTGACACACCATGTGTGGTTAGCACAATGCAGACTTGCATCCACTCCAACAGGAAAGATCGGCAAGAACAAGTTGGTTGTAACATGAATATTTCAGGAACATCACAAGGCAGCCTCACTTTCTCTCCACCTTTTCCTTTCCTTGACCTCGTTGTATTTTAAACACTGAGGGATGAGAAAAAGGATTTGATTTCTCAAACTGAAAGTGAAGAGGTGTATAACCACTCACCATTGTTCGAGGCAGCCGATCAGTCAAATTTGATGCGACCTTTAGCAATACAAAAACAAAGACATTTTAATCCAGACAAACACTAAGTGGGGGATTGGTGCCAGGGTCCAGGCGTCCATTGGGATGACTAGGTATGGATGGGTAAATGTCTGTGAGAAGTTTCATGAAAAGTGAACATGCCGTTCGTGTTTGTTCATTACTCACCAAACAACTCTGCATCCAACACCCTCCACCCCACCAAACCATTTTTTTTTTGATTGTTATGTTCTGTTTACCTTACTATTCACATTCACCTCCTCCTCCTCCTCCTTTTCATCATCATCCACCCCGCAGCCCTCCGTCAATTGCAGAAAAGTCGATAAACTGATGGATTTAATGTGTCGATGAAACAGATATCATTGGCAAATGGCCACTGACTGGGAGCAAATTTCTTGTAAAGACAGTCCCCACTGTAACCCTCAAGGCATAAACAAGTCGACAAGTGCAATCCTATGACGTACATGACAACAGCAGTAGCCATATAAAAGAAAAAGGCATTTTGTACATTTGTTGCAAGAGGAAAATAATTATTTTCCTTTGTTACACAAGGAACTTTGGCACAGGAGGAGGCCATTCAGCCTGTCATGCCTGTACTGCACCAACCCCAGTCTCGGAACCCATCCACATAAAAACTACCGACAATATCCCCAAGTAACCTCCATCTCCAATGCATCCAGGAACCCTTCAAATTCCAATTCAAACCTATCCGCCCCCTCCACTGCCACTACCTTTCCAAGGAGATCATTCCATCCATCAACCACTCTCCGACTGAAAGACCACTGCTCTAAAATGGTCCTAACTCTCATTGTCTTTACCCTCAAGATATGGCCTACGGCCTCTGGTCCTAACACTGCCCATTCCGCTAAAAAGCTGTTCTGCACCTTTCCTGTCCACACCCTTCATCATCTTAAGTATCTCCATTAGATCCCCTCGTAATCACCTCCTTTCCGATGTACGAGTATAAAGTCCAGTTTCCTTCAGCCGTTCCCCATAGTTTAGTCTACCTAGCCCTATAATCAATCGAGTAACCCAATGCTGAACCCTCTCTATGGCAGCTCTATCTTTCCTCAGATGTGATGCCCAAAACACAAATGTGATTGCACAAGCAAGATCATTCTTCACAAGCTCTAACGGTCGCATCAGCCCTGGCTGCCAAGTAAAGGCGGAATCACATATCCAGTAAACTATATTCGGGTCAAAAAGATAAAAACAAACAACAACAACGTCAAGGGTGCTCAGTAGAGCACATACCTCCACCACGCAATGCCTGATCCAGCATAACATATTGGCCCCAATAAATTTTTGAAATATCATACTTTTTCCATTATATCATGACACTGCACATATTGTTTGTGGCCCCATCTCTCAATGGTGAAGAATCATGAAAATTAAAAATTTTTCGCAGAACCGGATCCAGATTCGGATCTTCAGCAAAATCGAATCGACTCTTCCTCGTCACACAACGAACCTGTCCACCAAGGTTCGTCTGAATCCGTCCACAATTTGAGATATCATGCCATCATATATCGTTTTTGGCCCCATCTCTCAATGGTGAAGTTCATCACATTAAAAATGTCTAGTAGCCGGATCTGGATCTTCACCAAAATCTAATCAATTGGTCCTTGTCTCACACACCCATGTGCATCTGAATACATCAACAACTTTTTGAGATATCACGCAATATCGTTTTTTAGTCCCATCTCTCAATGGTGAAGAATAACCTAAAAATTAAATAATTATCGTATCGGGATCCAGATTCAGAACTTCGACAAAATTATGTGTTGTTGTCCTTGGCCAGTCACCTATATACATCAAAATTTTCAGAATGATTGCTTGAAAACTGTGGCCAAAAATCGTGTGACAGACAGACAAACACAACAGACCAACATACTTGACAAAAAAAAAACAAGACAGACAGACAGACAGGTGAAAACATAACCACCTTCCACCTTTGGTGGCGGAGATAACTAGAACGCCACTTGGTCGAGTGCACACCTCTGCCAGGCTGAACAGCTTACGTTTTGTATCCCACTGATAGGCCGGATCTGGATCCGGACCTGATCCAAACTTTAATCGGCTTGTCCTTGTCCCCTACCCAAATCATCCACAAAGATTTGTCATAATTCATTCACAACTTTGAGATATTTTTAATGTACCAGTATACATGAGCGGGTAACGGCTCACTTCGCTCGCCTCTCCACGTCGTTACAGGGATTTACATCACATGGTCTAAAGCTCTAAATGGTCAAGGGTCTAAGCTGTCTAATCTGTCTGAAGGGTGTACAGGGTCTAAATGGGGTTAAGGTTTTAATGATCCAAAGGGACTTCAAGGGGTGTAATGGTCTAAAAAGTCTAAAGGTGTCTAAAATGTTGAAAGGGTTGTAAAGGTAAAAGGGGTCTCGTGGGTCTTTCGAGTCCTCGGGGTCTTAAAGGGTTTTCAATGGTCGAACAGATCTCAGCAGTCAAAAGGGTCGAAAGGTACATTACGATAGTATTTAATTAATACATATGTGTGTGAAGTCAGGGTGCAATTCACGTTCAAACAGTATGTAATTAATAGACTTGTTTTGTCACACTGCTTCACCAACTCACAGCTTCACGGCCGGACGGACCATGCTTTTCATCATATATATATATATATATATATATATAGTATATATATATATATATTATATTAAAAAATTTATTTATTATATATATATATATATATATATATATATGTTACGGTTGTGGAAATTCGCAGACACCAAAAGTATCCCCAGATATATTATATCCCTAAGTGTGTGTCAGATAGATTTCCCCACCGTTGTTTTAATGGGAATTATTCGTGTTATCAGGGCTGTGATCTTTGAGTTACCGTTATTTTTGCTATCGATTTTGGACCAACCACACCACCAACCACCTTTTTTTACAAGCGCACACACCACCCTCACAACGCAACCACGCACCATTACAACAACCACGACCACCTCAACCACCAACCACAACCCAATCACCTTTCCACAACAACGCTACAACTCTCCACATCAAAAAACCGTCTCTGCCATGAGAAAGAAGAAGGTTCCAACACGCATGGGATTTTCCCTCTCTTTTCCCACGCTTCGGGACGGAGAAGTGAACCAGGGGTCAAAGGTGATGTAGGGTGGGGGCCTGTTTTTGGGCGATAAATGTCCCTGGGCCAGATTCCCATTGAGGGCCACCGCAACGACTTCTTCTTCCCTTCGCGGCGCGCGAAGGGAGGAGCCAGGGCGTTGGAGGTAAAACGCCCTCCTTCTAGAGGCTTTCCGCAGGAGCTGGAAGAAGGGCGGGGCGAGAAGGCAGGGGGAATAAAAAGGGCGCACGGAGCATCCGCAGAGAGTTGGTTGTTGGTCGGTCGGTGGAGGTCTCGGTCTGGGTGGAGCAGTCAGTCGGTGGAGGTCTCGGTCTGGTGGAGCAGTCAAGTCGGTGGAGGTGCTCGACAGGGTCCATCGAGGGTCGCCCAACCAAGTTACCATGAGGGTGGAGGTAACCTGCGGCGGCCTCTGGGAGTCCCTTCGGTCAACCAGGCTCCTTGGACATAAAGGCCTATGGGTCCAGTCTGACTCCCTTGCCTTTGAGGGGGTCTTTCTTTGCTTTTATTTGTGTGAATGTTGTGGCGCCATGTCCGCAAGGAAGAAACTGTTAAGTGCCTGTATATAATTAATTATCGATGGTTGTAGTGCTTTTACCTTGCTCGTGTGTTTGTCCCTCCCCCATTCATTGCATGACTGCTTATCCCCTGTTTACGTGTGCATTATAAATAAATGTCCTTGTGTGAATGTTAACCCGTTCGTCGTGTCCTTTTTCCCCAATTGAACTGCTATCTTGCTCTCGGAATAATAGCGGGCTTTTTAATAACCAATAAAAGAATTGGGTCCAGCGAGGTCTCGCCATAATACCCGCTCGGTTATTCCAGAACGGAACGAACTGCTTAAGCGGTTCGTGCCAAGCCGACCTCGCTGAGGTACGGTCTCTCGGTAATCTGCCCGCACGAATACTTAAGTATATCGATAATTCGGCGATTGACCCTGTCGCGCGCGGGTAGAGTGTTGACTAGGCCGTGGTGTGCGTTTGGAGCACACCCGTGACTGGTTTCCGGCGTAGTTCGCGGAAGGTCGCGACTGAATTGTCCGTCCGGTGGGCGAGACGGCCGCCATTGGCAAAAGCGGCAGTCCGCACGCTGGGTGGGCACAGAATTCGTAACAATATATATATGTATATTATATATGTATATTATGTGTATATGTATATATGTATATATATATGTATATATATATATATATATATATTCGACGCTTGTGGGAGAGCAAGTACTAGTACAGTACACTGAAGATGAACGGATTAGGACACAACAGGACAAAAGGAACAGCAGAGACATGGGTGAGGGGGGGGGAATGAGAAGGTCACACCAACAGCAGAGTTAAAGGGAGACTTGGACAACCAACCAATGGATGTGGGGAGGAATGGGGGACAGGAGAGGATGCATGGGGTGGACAACATGGATACAGAAGGAAATTCTCAGGAGGGGAACCTGGATATTTGGAAGGAGGAGAGATCAGGGTGGTGTTAACGATGGTATAAAAGATCATGGTTTTGAATTTGGGATAATCTTTGATTGTGGTGAACAGTTGTCTGGAAGACCTGGAAGGAAGAATTAAATTGAAGAATATTGGAGTTAGTTCCACATACAGGAAAAAAGAGGAACAAATGAGTGGAGGTGAGCAGTGATCCTGAATTTCAGTTGTTTCACCAGAATGGGGCTTAATGATGGACCATGTGTGCCTGCAGAAACTGGGGGGGGGGGCAAAGCATGGAAAGAGGAGAGGGTACAAGACCAGAAAGGACGCGATAGAAGACAGAAGCCCACCAACCTGTATGCAATGGTGAAGTGATAGGCCAAGAAACTCGGCTTCATCGTGGGAGATTGCAATAACCTTAAAGGCCTTGGTTTCCACAGGGTCAAGCTGAGCAAGATGAGAGGCAAGAGAAAGCCCGAGGAGAGAGCAATATTCCATCAAACTGCGGATGAAGGCATTGTAGGTGGATACAAGTTCAGTTGTGCCAAGAAAGGGCTTTGTGTGGCAGAGGATGCCCATTTGACGGCTGGCTTTAGAGGCCAACTTTGAAAATGTGGTTTTCCCAAAAAAGATCATGGCCGATGGTGAGATCCAGCAGTTTGAATGACTGAGCCTCCTCAAGAGGCTTTGTAGGAAAGAAGATTGGGGAAGGGGGGCAGGTTTGCCATGCGGTACTTTTGGAGAGAGATAGTGAGTGTGAGATTTGTCAGGATTGAAAGACATATTCCAAGTCTTTGACCAGCTTGAGATTTTTTTTCTTTTTTTAGGTCTGAAGAGAGGGAAGACGCTGCAGCCTGCCTGTCTGAAGATTAGGGATGTTCCGGCACAGGATGGAGTCATCAGCAAATAGATAAAGGGGATTTTCTAGAGTCAGATAGATCATTGATGAAGATCAGGAATTGGACTGGGCCCAGAACACTGCCTTGAGGAACTCCAGCCTTCACAGTGAGAGGAGATGAAAGGATTCGTTGAGTGTCACACCTTGGCTACGAGAGTAGAGGAAGTCAGTATATCCACGTGTGGAGTTGACCTTGGATACCATAGGCAAAGTTTGGAGAGCAAGGCAATATGCCAGACTGTACCAAAGCATGAGAATATGTCCAGAGATGCGGTCCAAATGTCATGTCTGACATTGAGGGTCTCCATCCATTGAGTGAGTGAGTCCAAGCAGCATGTCCAAGGTGGAGTGACCTGGTCTGAAACCAAAAATGGTGATCTGAGATGATTTTGTTGGAGAAAGGAATGATTTCTTATCAACTGTGATGATGGATTCCATGACCTTGCTGACAATTCCAAAGTAAGCTGATAGGTCTGCAGTTAAGGGGATTGGTTTTTGCATCATTTTATGCAATACAGCGAGGTTGGCTGATTTCCAAGCAGATGAAAGATGATCTAGCAGCTAGCACAAATTTCAGGGTGAAAAGAGAGTGGATGCGTCATGGTATATATCAATTTTGTTTTGGCCATATCACTCAATGGTGAAGAATCACTTTAAAAAAATTATAGCATCCGGATCCGGATCTTCACCAAAATTGAATCAATCCGTCCTTGGTAGACAGCCAACCCGTCAAAGTTTATCCAAATCCGTCACAACTTGATGTATTGTGTGCTATATCCTTTTTAGCCTCATCTCTCAACAGTGAAAAATCACTTTAAAAAATTGCAGTATATGGATCCGTATCTAGATCTTCACCAAAACCAAAGCAATTCGTCCTCGTCAGTTGTCACACCACCCAACCTGCACCAAATTTCATCTGAATCTGTCCATAACTTTTTGGGATATCATGCTCACAGAAAAAGCCGGGAGAAAGCATAACCTACAAAGTTGTGTAATCATCTTGATGGTAGTGCTAAGGCTGGTAAGGGACAGCATTGTGCACGTGCCTGCAATAAATCACAAACTGAACCTTTTGACTTGGACTCCATGGACATTAAAGGCTGTCTTGTCATGGCCAAAAATAAATGGGGAATAACACAAGGATAAGGTTACAGTGTGAACAGACAACCATATTGTGTTAATTTGACTTATAC
>CM068963.1:16682718-16703615 GCA_035128595.1 Eptatretus atami
TCGTGTCCTTTTTCCCCAATTGAACTGCTATCTTGCTCTCGGAATAATAGCGGGCTTTTTAATAACCAATAAAAGAATTGGGTCCAGCGAGGTCTCGCCATAATACACCGCTCGGTTATTCCAGAACGGAACGAACTGCTTAAGCGGTTCGTGTCCAAGCCGACCTCGCTGAGGTACGGTCTCTCGGTAATCTGCCCGCACGAATACTTAAGTATATCGATAATTCGGCGATTGACCCTGTCGCGCGCGGGTAGAGTGTTGACTAGGCCGTGGTGTTGCGTTTGAGCACACCCGTGACTGGTTTCCGGCGTAGTTCCGGAAGGTCGCGACTGAATTGTCCGTCCGGTGGGCGAGACGGCCGCCATTGGCAAAAGCGGCAGTCCGCACGCTGGGTGGGCACAGAATTCGTAACAATATATATATGTATATATATATGTATATATATGTATATGTATATATGTATATATATATGTATATATATATATATATATATATTTCGACGCTTGTGGGAGAGCAAGTACTAGTACAGTACACTGAAGACTGAACGGATTAGGACACAACAGGACAAAAGGAACAGCAGAGACATGGGTGAGGGGGGGGGGGAATGAGAAGGTCACACCAACAGCAGAGTTAAAGGGAGACTTGGACAACCAACCAATGGATGTGGGGAGGAATGGGGGACAGGAGAGGATGCATGGGGTGGACAACATGGATACAGAAGGAAATTCTCAGGAGGGGAAACTGGATATTTGGAAGGAGGAGAGATCAGGGTGGTGTTAACGATGGTATAAAAGATCATGGTTTTGAATTTGGGATAATCTTTGATTGTGGTGAACAGCTGTCTGGAAGACCTGGAAGGAAGAATTAAATTGAAGAATATTGGAGTTAGTTCCACATACAGGAAAAAAGAGGAACAAATGAGTGGAGGTGAGCAGTGATCCTGAATTTCAGTTGTTTCACCAGAATGGGGCTTAATGATGGACCATGTGTGCCCTGCAGAAAGCTGGGGGGGGGGGGGGGCAAAGCATGGAAAGAGGAGAGGGTACAAGACCAGAAAGGACGCGATAGAAGACAGAGACCACCAACCTGTATGAACCAATGGTGAAGTGATAGGCCAAGAAACTCGGCTTCATCGTGGGAGATTGCAATAACCTTAAAGGCCTTGGTTTCCACAGGGTCAAGCTGAGCAAGATGAGAGGCAAGAGAAGCCCCGAGGAGAGAGCAATATTCCATCAAACTGCGGATGAAGGCATTGTAGGTGGATACGAGTTCAGTTGTGCCAAGAAAGGGCTTTGTGTGGCAGAGGATGCCCATTTGACGGCTGGCTTTAGAGGCCAACTTTGAAATGTGGTTTTCCCAAAAAAGATCATGGCCGATGGTGAGATCCAGCAGTTTGAATGACTGAGCCTCCTCAAGAGGCTTTGTAGGAAAGAAGATTGGGGAAGGGGGGCAGGGTTTGCCATGCGGTACTTTTGGAGAGAGATAGTGAGTGTGAGATTTGTCAGGATTGAAAGACATATTCCAAGTCTTTGACCAGCTTGAGA
This sequence comes from Eptatretus atami, assembly GCA_035128595.1. Classification (NCBI taxonomy): domain Eukaryota; kingdom Metazoa; phylum Chordata; class Myxini; order Myxiniformes; family Myxinidae; genus Eptatretus; species Eptatretus atami. Next base: position 16,684,263 of record CM068963.1, read on the forward strand.
TTTTTTTTCTTTTTTCTAGGTCTGAAGAGAGGGAAGACGCTGCAGCCTGCCTGTCTGAAGGATTAGGGATGTTCCGGCACAGGATGGAGTCATCAGCAAATAGATAAAGGGGATTTTCTAGAGTCAGATAGATCATTGATGAAGATCAGGAATTGGAATGGGCCCAGAACACTGCCTTGAGGAACTCCAGCCTTCACAGTGAGAGGAGATGAAAGGATTTCGTTGAGTGTCACACCTTGGCTACGAGAGTAGAGGAAGTCAGTAATCCACGTGTGGAGTTGACCTTGGATACCATAGGCAAAGTTTGGAGAGCAAGGCAATATGCCAGACTGTACCAAAGCATGAGATATGTCCAGAGATGCGGTCCAAATGTCATGTCTGACATTGAGGGTCTCCATCCATTGAGTGAGTGAGTCCAAGCAGCATGTCCAAGGTGGAGTGACCTGGTCTGAAACCAAAAATGGTGATCTGAGATGATTTTGTTGGAGAAAAGGAATGATTTCTTATCAACTGTGATGATGGATTCCATGACCTTGCTGACAATTCAAAGTAAGCTGATAGGTCTGCAGTTAAGGGGATTGGTTTTTGCATCATTTTATGCAATACAGCGAGGTTGGCTGATTTCCAAGCAGATGAAAGATGATCTAGCAGCTAGCACAAATTTCAGGGTGAAAAGAGAGTGGATGCGTCATGGTATATATCATTTTGTTTTGGCCATATCACTCAATGGTGAAGAATCACTTTAAAAAAATTATAGCATCCGGATCCGGATCTTCACCAAAATTGAATCAATCCGTCCTTGGTAGACAGCCAACCCGTCCAAGTTTCATCCAAATCCGTCCACAACTTGATGTATTGTGTGCTATATCCTTTTTAGCCTCATCTCTCAAGAGTGAAAAATCACTTTAAAAAATTGCAGTATATGGATCCGTATCTAGATCTTCACCAAAACCAAAGCAATTCGTCCTCGTCAGTTGTCACACACCCAACCTGCACCAAATTTCATCTGAATCTGTCCATAACTTTTTGGGATATCATGCTCACAGGAAAAGCCGGGAGAAAGCATAACCTACAAAGTTGTGTAATCATCTTGATGGTAGTGCTAAGGCTGGTAAGGGACAGCATTGTGCACGTGCCTGCAATAAATCACAAATTGAACCTTTTGACTTGGACTCCATGGACATTAAAGGCTGTCTTGTCATGGCCAAAAATAAATGGAGAATAACACAAGGATAAGGTTACAGTGTGAACCAGAACAACCATATTGTGTTAATTTGGACTTCATACATGATATTATGATTTGGTTCAAAGAGTGGAGTTTGCAGTTTGTCTGAATAGCATGTTCAACGTATTGATGCGACTCCAGGTTCAACCGTGTGGATACACTGGAGAAGTACAAATGGTTTACCTTTGTGGTGACATGGTAGGAATGAGAAAGTTTTGTTGGCTTTCTATAATCTCCAGCAAGGCTGATCACAGCTTTGAAGAGGAAGTAATGTGGTGAGGGTGTGACAGGCAGTAAAGATCGTGGGATGCCAGCTGCCCAAAGTTAAAAACAAATAAATAAATCAGGAATTAATGTCAACTCATCAACTAATCTTAGCTCATCTCATCACCTGATGCCCTCCCCTCCCATCAAATACAGGGCAGAGCCAGGCTTCAAGACAGAAGCAGTAGTTCTGATGGTGTTCTCAATACACCGCAAAACTCAACCTTTTGACTTCGGCTCAATCAACACGAAAGGCTGTTTCGCCAGGGACAGAAAAAAATAAATGAAATGAACAAGGATGGGGTTTACGCAAAACGAGAACCACCATATTGTACTCATTTAGACTTCAAACATCAGACTATGATTTTGGAAAAGCACACGGACCAGACAAAAAATCATTTTTTTTAAGTAGCAAGAACACCGAGTGCCCTCAAACATTCATGCACCACCATCTGAGACACAGGGCCAACAAATATGCAGCAAGGCTCAGCCCTCATCAATAAACATTGGGAAAGAGTGGTAAAAGTGGGGCACGCCACGCCAAGAGTTGCGATCACCACGTCCGCATTACTAAATCATTGCAATATCTGCCAAGGCACAAGCTGTGCCCGGATATTTTATCTCTTCTCTCACTTCTCCTGTTTGTGCCAACTAGGGCATCTTCCCAGTTTTCAATATCCCTCCAAGCCAATCAGAGTTCATCTCAATTGTCTCTCTCCTTGGCTGCCACTTGCCCTCCATCTGCCAAGAAAATGAGGACTACTCATGACTTACAAATGAGCTAATTGTCCATCGCTCAATGGAGAACTGCCCTCCCCCATGGGCTGGTGCCCCAGCATAAATTCTCATTCTATCCTGGATTCTGTGGAATCGAAAAGTCTAAACATTATTGGCATCACCGATGAGGCCGAAGCACAAGGATTCTTGCTCTCACATTGCCGACATGTCAGTTTCCTCTCCTCTGGTGTAAATCCCTCTGCCCTACCACAGCGACTACAGGATACACACCACACGTTAGAGCAACCTCATCCTGGTTGAATTCCAAGAGACTTTTTAGATTTCGTAAGTATATTGATGACTTCAGTCATCTGTTTGTGTGTTTGTTTGTTTGTGTGTGTGTTTGTTTGTTTGTAGGCACGATAACTCGAGAACAGAATAAGCTACCAATGTCAAATTACACCACGTGATTCAGGAGGGTGATGGCTAGTGCTGATTAGATTTTGGTCAAAATCGGTCAAAGGTCAAGGTCACAGTGAGGTCAAACATTCGATTTTCGATGGTTTGGTACAGAATCATCGTAGAAACTTCTGGTTTGTGTCGCTACCTTCTCTAGAGACAGCTTTTATTAGACAAGGTCAGAGGTCAAGTTGACGATTTCGTAAGTACCAGTCTATGACTGCTTGTTTTTTTTTTTCTTCAAATCATATGTCATCGTCTGCCTTCAGAAGACCAATCACACTCTTCCCTCCAAGACTTCAAAAGTAAACGCTGCACCACAATCTCTTGTAATCTCCATCGCTACACACAATCTTTTGTACCCCCATTACCCTGACATGACACAACCCTCTAACTTGCAGGTTACTGCCTTTCCTCCCCTCGTGTTGTTAGCCTATTCCATTGCTTGTTGTATCCAACTGTGGCTCACACTGTCACTATGTCACCTAGTTTACCAATTGACAATTCGCTCTTCCAAGTTACCACAAGCCTCGATTTGTATAACGAGGCTGTTTAACTGGGTGGCAAAAATTTGGACCACATAAATAATCTCCCAAAACTGATGCAATGGAGTGATAAACTAGAAAGCATCTGAAAATGCAAAGCTCATCCAGTCCACTTTGTATTCGGACCTCCTTCTTCTATATGCTAAACATGACAAAAAAAAAAACTAAAAAACAGAAATACAAAAAAAAAAGTTGACGATTTTAGGCAACCATGACCTTTTGACTTCAAAAGCAATAGGATTCTAGCTTTTGATTGGTGAACCAATTCAGTGAACCAATGTGCAAATTCTTAAATTTTCAGGTCAATCGGATGAAAATCAAGAATTTTGTGCTGTTGACCTTTGCCCTTTTCACCAACATTGCCCCCGACACAAAAAACACACGGATGGGATCAAGTCATCACGTGACCCGCTACGTCTTCTTCAGAACATTTTTGCTTCCGAACTTGTGTTTACGTGCGGCCAACGTATAATTTATACATAGAAACACCGCAATCACGTCATCGACTCAAAATATATTGAAACGATTGAAAGCAGACATGATCCCCACGAAGAACAGAGATCATTTTAATATAATGGAAAAGAAGAAAAATGACAAAGCACCAGAAACTGAGAGGAAGTACTGTACTGTTTCTCCGGCAGTTGTTCAGTTATTTTCAATCAGTGTTAATTAACCTTTTGTACATCACTCAATCACCACACCTACATTGTGAGGATAGTCCCACCCAGGACAGTAATAAGCCATGCCACTGGTGTCGACAATTGTATACCCTTTAGCTATTCAATGAGAGCATTTCTCATTACTACAAGAATTACAGAGAAGTGTTACATCAAAATACTACAAAACTCCACATTTACCACATTCCAGCTCTATGATGTACCACTTACCAGTTGTTATTGCCGAATCTTTCTTCGACGTCATCCCAATTGTTGTGAACGCTAGGTATTTCATGAACGATGTCATCCTCGATTTCCACCTTGGGTTCCTACATGTGCGGTCCAACAGCACCTTCTTACATCATGATTTTGACTGTCGTCATAATCTGAGGATTCTTGATCAGAACATTTTTCATCAAATTCACTTTCTGACGAGTCTGAAGCGAGTTGTGCGGCCATTATTCTTTGCGCGCTGACACAATCATACTGGTGATATCACATCACAGAGGGTGCAATGACCATGGAGGTTTTCAGGAATTTTTAGGGGCTGTACCAGGCAGGTTGGTGTTTTAAACTTTAACACATCAAAAAATTATTGGAATTAAAAACCATGTTCAGTTCTTTGCTTGTTACTTACAAATCAGCATCATCACATCAAAAAACTAGAAGGGCACTTTTCGACGTCGTGACATCGCCAGATATGCCTCCACCCACATTATTACATCATTGTACATATTAGTATGAAGTTTGCTTTAAATGCCTGAAACCAGATTCAAAATATTAAATAATTCTGCCTGTCAGACCATGCGCCCAATCAGGTTGAAATGTAAAACATATATATTCCTTCCCCATGACTACGAGATCATAAATGTGACATTTTACATCGATTGATAAAGCGGTTCAAGAGAAATAATTTTTCAAAGATTTTCGTTCAATCCAATACGGCTGCCACACCATGTGACCTATTAATTATTCATGAACACCATGGTATCCCCAAGGCTTGGGGAACATGCAGGAAAAGTTTCCCATCGATCTGTCAAGCCGTTCTGGAGAAGAAGATTTTTGAGGGCAAATCCAATATGGCTGCCAAACCATGTGACCTGCGATGTCATGGTTGGAGAACTTTTTGTTCTTCATGGATAGGCAATCACACTTGTAAAGTTTCGTCTTGATCTGTTCAGCCATTTCAAAAAAGAAGATTTTTGAAGGTTTTTATGTCAAAAGCAATGTGCTGCGAACCACATGACCAATGACATAATCAATTCCCCCCCCCCCCCCCAACATACAATTTAGCCCAAGATGACCCTCAAAATTTTCATTCTGATCGGATAAAGTGTTCAACGTATGCAATTATGACGTCACAACAAAGCCACCTATGACAACAACACCACCAACAACAACAATCACTTCTTCCCTATGGGGAGTACTTCACATGTGCCAAGTTTCAATATTTTCGATGGAGCGGTTTCAGAAACAGAGATCCAAAGTTTTTCCTTTTTTCCAACATGGCTGCCACACATGACCCATGACGTCATAATTATCATAAAAACAAACATTCGACATGAGTAGTCACGTCTATGGTGACAATTTTGTGTTACAGCATGGACTATCATATTCTCATAATAAAGGAACGGACAGACAACCCGAAAACGTAATGCCACCAACGACTTTGTCAGCGGAAGAATTAAAAACAAAAAAATTCTGATTCTATGGACATTTAAACGGTACAAGCAACCAAATGCATACATATAGTTCACACGGGCACACGAAGCAAATAGTGGGGTTAAGCAATTGGTTCACTTTGTCTGTCTGTCTGTCTGCATATGTCAGTCTACGTGTCTATGATCAAGGAATTAGTTAATTTAAATTGAATTTCATGTTTTGAACACTGTAGAACACTAATCACAACACGAACCTGCAGTTTAGAATTGCACTACTTTAGCTCTGAATGTCAAATTGTACTAAATCTCGGAGCTCAAAATCTTTCGTTATCCACCTGTCTGAGGATAAATGAATTCTTGCAGAAAATTTTCTGTCTGGCTCACTTGGCTCTGCCTGGATGGGTAAGAAGGTAGTGGAGTTGCAGCTGAAACCCAAATTATATCCAGGCTCCAACTGATGACTCACTGCTCTATACTTCTTCCACTTCCTTCTGATGACTCTTAATACAGTATTTGGTCTTCTGTTTGATTTGTCTGCCTGTCCGTCTGTGTGTAAGCAGGATATGTCAAAAAAAAATACGGACCGATTCAGACGAAACTTGGTGGACAGGTTGGGTGTGTGACAAGGACTAATTTATTAGATTTTGGTGAAGATCTGGATCCGGATACGAGCGCTTTTAATGTCTGGCAGCGGTATGCGCTCTTCCGAGTGCCGTTATACTTTTATTTAAATGATTCTTCATCATTGAGCGATGAGGCCAAAAATAATATACAGCATCATATTTCAAAAAGTGGATTGTAACAAAACTTGATGGACGAGTTGGGTCTCAGTGACAGGAAGAAGCCGATTAGATATTGGTTCAGGTTTGGATGCAGATCCTGCCTATCGGTGGGACACAAAACGTAAACTGTTCAGCCTGGCTAGGCGAGGGTATGCACTCTACCGAATGCCGTTCTAGTTATGAATGTGATGATTCAAAACCGAAATTTCACCATCATGTTCATTCGTCGCATGAAACAGCAGAATGATTCTTCATCCGACTTGAGGGCAAATACCCTGCAGAGTTTGGTCGATGGAAAACCTCAGGTGGCTTCCAGCACAAACAGGTGCAAGTGACAGCTGATCAGGAAGCAGCGCATGCTGAGATGCTGGGCAATCAAAATAAACCAGACGGCGTTCTTTCGCAACCAGGTGCTGCAAAATGTACCAAGAAGCACGACAAGTTGCCGAACGATGACAGGGAACTTGTACAATCGGCGCTGCAGCTTCAACCAAAATCCAGCAATGCACAAGTCGGGGTTTAGAAAAGGACGTTTTAACAGGAAAACTTGACGCAGGAATCGAGTGTACAACATGAGAGGTGCAGAGCACACGTGAAATTCAGTGACGCAGTTGAGATGCAGTACAGAACAAATCAAGTTCACAGTACTACAGGAAAAGAACAGGACTTGTAATTTACTTTCCTTGTTTATGTCTGTTATACGTACTCTCAAATGTACACAAACCGGACAAGTTATCACCTTAGTCCTCTGAAGTTCCTTATTTAGCACTTTGAATGACCCTTCTGCCCTCAGGGGCAAGTAAACCTTTCAGAGAGGAACACAACTTGTTCTCTCCTTGGACCAAGTCATGTTTAACCATCAAGTGTGGAACATTCAAAATGAGCCATCTATTTACTACGTAAGCAACGGTTGAAATTTGAAATGGTCAAATGTATGTCAAAATCATTCAAATAATACTGCACCAGACACGTGCACTTCCCAAAAACAGATTGTTTGTCCGAAACCTACCAAGAACATGTCTCGCAATACGAGAACATTCTCCCTGAACAGCCACAAAAGGTCAGGGTTCAAAATTCAGAAAACCGTTCATGGCGTCTCAAATCTGCCAATCAAAATGCACCTGTTCCTATTTAATGGGTGCGATGGGGATTTTCCAAGGACAAACAAAATACCAACTCGGCATATTACAGCCAAATTGGTGTCCGCCGCTTAAAACAGACTGAGAGCTCAGTGAAAGCTGCATGCCATTCCCACGCTGGACCCTGCCAATACGAGGAATGCATTCCCGGTCGTCACCTCGGTAACCGCAGCGAACAGGATGGCTCACTCCCCCCCCCCCCCCCCCCCCCCAACGGCACCATGGTTTGCTTTGAGGGAACTTTTGATTCAAATCCCACGATACCTTCGCTGTATTTGTGGTGGAGCATTACAGGCATCATCAGCCTTCCTGGCCTCTATTCAAGTGCTGGACTCTGACTCCTCTTTGAGGAGACATCAAAAAGGCCATTACATGAAAGAGCAAGCTTCGTGAAGGTCAAATTGCTCCAGCGACGCGCAGTGGTACAGGCCGCGGAAAAGCCGGGCACTCGAGTATGTAGAAAGACCGCAACACTTTGCTCCATTGTAAACAACGTGGAAACAATGTCTTCATCAAAGCAATTCGGAAACAAAATCTGAAACAGAATGTACAAACTTTTTGAGAAAAAATACTTTACCTTTGGGTGTGTGTGTGTGGGGGGGGGGGGTGGACCTAATCCTCGGATCCAGGTTCCAATGAGCTCAATCGATGAAGATAGTCTAGAGGTATGCACATTAGCTTCTGAGCTGTCTAACCTGGGTATGAATCCGGATACAAGCTGCGAAGTGTCATCCTGGTGTTTCGGATGCAGAGTGAGGGTTCAATGTGTGCCATCCCTCAGATGGATGTGAAGCTGGGTGTCCCATCTGCCGGCATTAGTTGGACATTAAAGATCCTACAGCTTCCTGCGCAAAGAGCGGGTGACCTATCATCAGCACCCTGGCTAAATTCCTCCCCTAACTTAAAGTGGACAATGCATCAGTAGCACAGCTGCACCCCCAACAAATGACACTGTCTGCATCCATCTACTGCATACGAAAGAAGAGAACCACGTGCATTGTGCACATTTGTTTTTTCCATTGTCAACTGACGTCATCACAGTTTATGTGAAAGTGTAAGTTTTCTTCAACATCTTTCTCTTGCAGGAGATTCTTGTACAAGCCCCTTCAAGAGCCTTACAGAACAAAAAACAATGAGGACACTTGGTAGAGCGAATACCTCCATCAAACAATGCCTAATCCAAGAGAACATATCAGGCTCAATGCTGCCCACCATCACCTCTCCACCATTAAATTGTTTTTTTTTATCTCGTATCCGGACCTGGATTCGGATCTTCACCAAAATCGAATCCGTTCTTCCTCGTCACACACCCAACCTATCAAATAAGTTTCGCCCAAATCCGTCCACAACTTTTTGAGATATCCTCACACAAACAAGCAGAGACAGACAGACAGACAAACAGACAGGAGTGAAAACATAGCCTCCTTCCACCTCCGGTGGCAGAGGTAAATATAGCTTCAAAATACAAAGTCCAAATTCCAACCAAGCCAGTTACAATTACAAACCACACTAAACCTCCCCTTCCCTCCCAAAATTCCCCACCAAGTGCACAAGTGCCACAACACCCGAATAATAAATCCTACAGGATACAGCAAACTCGTCCATTTTGTTAAAAACTCCATCAGATGGTCACATCGGTTTTTATTGTTTGACCACACCAGGGCCGCCAATTTGATTCAAGCATGTCGACCATTCCACGGCAAATGGCAGGTTCTAACAAGAACTACTGGGTATGAACACGTGCGTCATAAAACCAGGTTCCTGCACAATCAGATGCTATTTCACAACAACATATGTTACGATGCAAAACCCTGCACGATACACAGGAAAGCAGCAAAGACACGAGTGCAGCGAGCAAACACATTAGTTTTGAGTGTTTAGCCGAAGAAGTCGCTTCCCCATCTTTGGTGGCGTTTCCACTGTAAAATGCTGCCCGCCGTTACCTCTCCACCGAATGGTGGCTTGAATATCAACGCAGGTGGGCCTTTCTAGCTTCAAGCAACTTAATTTTGATGTGGAAATGTCGTTGAATCAAGCACGACCATCATGTGCACAGGGTGGACTGAAAGCCGCTTTTACCCCTTCAAGTAAAGCATTCCTTCTTAAATTCTTAATGTACAGGTTTTGCTGTGCAGTACTTGCAGTAATTAATCAGTCGTCTTATCTGTTTCCACTGCATTCTCTTTGCACCACTGAATTTGTCGTCAAGGAAGGAGGGAGGTTCGAGAAATTTAGCGGGGGGTAAAGTGACTTTCAGGCCACCCTGTAGTTTGCAGGTAAAGTTGGTGGCATCCTGCCAACTTATCAAGCACGACAGTGTGAGCAAACGAAACAAGCTTTCCGGAAGAATCGCCAGAGCGATCGAGGGAAAAGCAGAACTCAAGATGTGAAACCAGACAGGTCAGGAATGCATTTGAAATGATGATGAATAAAAAAAGGTTAAATATATATATTTTGAGAGCTTGCCACTACTTGATGAACTCTCACAACACAGCAGATAACGTGAATAAAATACTGCAGAATGGTTGGAGATTTAGAAGATTACACCGTGGATCAAACGATGTTATAAAATGACTGTAAACTTGTAACAAGGACACAGGCTTGGCATGAGGTTTCAGTCACAAGGCAGCTTTTAGTGTAGGATTACACAAGCGGCCAATAGGGGGAAGGGGCGGGGAACGGTGAAAGGAAGAGGTGCAATGGAAAGAGGAAGAAGCTTTAAAGATCAGAGAGAACAAAGAGGAAAGGTGGAGGGAATCGAGGAACACACCTGAATTTCCCAACTGCTTGTAAAACCTGTACTCCAAATGAAGCTGGGGTGCTCTCGATTTCATGGGCTCCTGTTGATAAGGCAATGAAGAATAGACATGGTGTGACAATGTATAAAGGCCGTCTATCATGTGACGTGCAATTAGCCTCAGATCTGAACTTACCGACATAGTTGCATTGGGATTAACTTACCAGTTTTATTGCCACGTACTCGTTCGTGTAGAGGTTTTTACCTGTGGTGGAGAAAGAAGTGTTTGGGTTCAACCTCGTGGTGGACAAATTGCTGTTGTACTTTAACAGGAATGCAAACTGAATCACAGGCAACATATGGTGGATGGAAAGGACGAAAAAAAAATTTTTTAAACTGTTTGTGGGTTGCCGGGGAGGGGGGAAGAAATTCAAAGAAACGGAAGACCAAGAAGGAATCCGAAGAAGTAAAGAGCAAAGATGGAGTCATCAGGAGGAACCTGGCTAGGATTCGGGTTTCAGCCGCGACTCCAGGACCCACAAACCCAACCAGGTGCAACCAAGTGAGCCTTACAGAAAAAATTCTGCACAAATTCACCTCTCCTTAGAGAGATAGCGAATGAAAGAGAGGAATTAGAGAGGAAAAGAGGTGAAAGAGAAGAAAGAGCAAGAATCGCAGCCTGATGGAGTACTGCTCTCCCCTCTGGGCTGGTGCTCCTGTCTCCCACCTTTCTCGGCTTCACGCTGTAGAAACCAAGGCATTTCGGATCATTGGCATCTCCCACAATGAGGCTGAGTCTTTGGGCCTCTCACTCAATCACCGCAGGTTGGTCGGTGGTCTTTCTGTCTTCTACCGTCTCCTCTCCAGCCTCGCCCCCACCACATTTCCGCAGGGCGCTCAAGGTCCGCCAACAACCCCCTTCTGGTAAAACTACCAAAATCACGAATCACTGCTCACCTTCACTCTTTCATTCCTCTTTTTTCCCGCCTTTGGAATAAACTCCCTCACTCTATTCATTCCCATTCTTCCCTCCAGGCCTTCAAAACAGCTGTTCACCACCACCTCTTATCATCCCCCATCCAAATCCTCGATCTTTTCTACCCCCGATAATCCATCCAAGCCCACCTCCTTCAAATTCCCTGCTTTCTTTCCTGAAAGTCCCTGTAATGTCCATCTTCTATTCCCCATGTTCCCCGTCCCATCCCTCTCCCTTCCTCAGATCTCCAAATGTCTCTGTTCCCCACTATTTTGTCCTTCCCACTCCCTCCCCTCCTGTCTCATGCCTCCCTTGATGTGCGTTGTGTGTTAGCTCTCATACGAGCCTCGACAAGGTATACAAAAAAAAAATTAGAATGAATAAAGAACTGAAAAAAAAATTGGAAAGAAATGTGAAAGGGACAAAAAGCAAAGATGTCGGGAAGAACCCGGACAGAAAGACTTCAGCGGTGACTCCCCAGACTCAAACGCAGCTACATGTACAGACTACCAGAGGTAAGAAAGTCTCGGGTCGACGAGTTTAGATTGAGCATGAAGTTGGAGCCAAATGACAGTGAAAGAAAGAAAAATTAAGTTAAACAATTGCATAAGGGGGTTGGAAGAGGTGAAACCAAGATGGAACGTTAAATGGTAGCTCATGGAGTTAGTAACATCATACTCAACTAGAGAACGACTGGTGAAAAGGTGAAGGTCAGCTAAGAGGTTAGGTTAGGTATTTCATTCAAAATAATTTACTCATCAACGACAATTTATCTACACACGAGTGGAATAAAATGGACTCCTCCATCCTGACTGCTGGGCAGGGGAGAGTAAACGGGTCTCATTAGGGAGAACGCATACCGAGGCGTAGCTCTCCAAAGTTCCCACAGCCAATCTTCTTGCCCACCCGGAAGTTGGGTCCAACCATGAGAACGCCAGAGCCAGTGGTGCTGGTTCCCCGAGCTCCGGGACCGGTGCGCCCACCGCTCGGCCGTACCGAGCGCTTTGTCTCGGCCATGCACTCCCCGTCGCCACACCGAGTTGGGACTGGTCGCCAGGGCGCCGTGCACTGCACAGCCACTCGCCTTATTCCAGAATACCGCCAGCACCACCTGGCTCTCTGAACAGCTCGTGAAAGGAAAAAGGCGACTCAGCCCTAATCGTTCTCCATACCCTGAGAGGCAAGAGTTCGACGTTTCCCTCAGCTTATATGAAACTGAAGGCACAGCTCCTGTTCCTGAAAAAAAAAAACAACAACAACAACATAATGCCCATCAAAAAGGATATATTCAGCCACTGAGCGCACTCAGAACAGGACGGACAGACAGACGCACACACGCACATTTAAGGACCAACCAATCACAGTTCACTGGGAAAACGAGACAATAAATGTGCAAGTCTAATTATAAGTAGGTTTTCTCATATATTGTTATTTAATATATATAATCATCAGGACAATCAACTGCAAATACAGTATACTGTAAAGAGAAAAGGCACAGGAAGTAACACCACACCGTGGCCACAAAGGCAAGGTGAGGCTGTCGCGCAGTTGTGAAAACAAATGTCATTGGTGCTGTACGAACAAAGTTTAACAAAATAATATGAAAGAGTAATGCTGGTCCAAGGGAGGATGGAATGACAATATAGTCTTCTCTCACTCTACATCGACTGCACGATCACTTGCGAGATAAGTCAGTCAATCCGCACTGGCCGAAAGACGTCGTTCCACCTCGACTCTATCCACTACAGATTTACAGGTATCCCTGTTGCTGTGAACCTATGACAGCTCAACTACCATCACACCGACATTCACAACACGTGCAGCACCATCATGCCGCCTCATCCTACCCTGTCACAAATACTTTTCCAGAGTGAACACAAATGTGTGGCTTGAATCTTTCCTCAATGCCTCCTGTGTGAGTAATTCGCAAGTATCGGCTTTCTCCCTCCCTCCCGCCCGCCCACCCTCCAGCCTCTCCCGCTCCCCCTGCCCCTGCAGTCCCAGATCAGATGTCCAAGGATACATCACCACATAGGCCAGGAGCACTATGGGAATAACCCGCCATCGGGTAGTGATGACATTAGAAATGGTGCTCTGTGACGGGAGGGGTGTGAGAAAGGGTGCCAACACAATACACCCATTACTATAGAGGGGTGACACAATCACCCAATGGGTAATGTGTTTGAAAGAAATTAACACCACTCTGGGGCAGTAGGGGTCAGATGGGAGGAAGAGGGGCAGAAGGGACAGAAGGGATTTAGCAGCCTTGGGTGGTAGGGGGGGGGATGGGGCTTACGGCCGACTTGGGGGGGGGGGGGAGGGTGCGCAAACAGCCAACCCACAATGGAGAGGGGCTCAACACAGTACCGACTGCCAACCCACCCATTAAAGGGACACAGCCTACAACAGTGCGGATGGACGACACACCATGTGTGGCACACGGGGCAGACGGCATACCCACCAAAGGGAATACCCACCACACGGGGAGGGCGGCCATCCACGGAGAGCGCACGGTGCGTGGCCTTCCATGGGGAGTGCAAGGGGTGCAGGGCATCCACCGGCGAGCACGGGGTGCGCAAGGCCATCCACCGGCGAGCACGGGGTGCGCAAGGCCATCCACGGGGTGCGCAAGGCCATCCATGGAACGCGAACAGGGCGTGCGGCCATCCACGAAGCGCACGGCTTTCGAAGGGGCGGCCACATGTCCCACAAGGGAAGTGTTGGTGGGGCGGAGGGACCTCACACGGGGAAAGCGAGGGACCACCGCTGGAATGCGCGGGGCAGCCGGGACCTCCGCGCTGAGGACACATGGGGTGGACGGGACCTCCCGTGGGGGCCGTGCGGGGCGGACGGGACCTCCGCTGGGGATGCGCGGGGGCCGGGACCTCCCGCGGGGGGGGGGGGGGGGCGGCGGGGCTCGCGCGGGTGACGCGCAGAGCCCACACGGGGATGCAAGAGGCGGACAGCCTTCCCCGGGACACACGGGGCGGACAGCTTCCCGGGACACACGGGGCGGACAGCCTTCCCCGGGACACAGCGGGGCGGACAGCCTTCCCCGGGACACCGGGGCGGACAGCCTTCCCCGGGACACACGGGGCGGACAGCCTTCCCGGGACACACGGGGCGGACAGCCTCCCCGGGACCCACGGGCGGACGCCTTCCGACCGCGGGACACTTCCCCGGACACGGGGCGACAGCCTTCCCGGGACACACGGGGCGGACAGCCTTCCCGGGACACACGGGACGGACAGCCTTCCCCGGGACAAACGGGACGGACAGCCTTCCCCGGACAAATGGGACAGACAACCTTCCCGGGACACGGGGGCTGACAGCCTTCCGCGGTACAAGAGGCGGACAGCCTTCCCTGGGATACACGGGATGGACAGCCTTCCCGGGATGCAAGAGGCAGACAGCCTTCCCCGGGACACACGGGGCTGACAGCCTTCCCGGGTACAAGAGGCGGACAGCTTCCCTAGGATACACGGGACGGACAGCTTCCGGGGATGCAAGAGGCAGACAGCCTTCCCGCGGACACGGGCGGACAGCCTTCCGGGGACAACAAGAGGCGGACACGCCTTTCGCGGTACAGAGGCGGACAGCCTTCCCCAGGACACGAGGCGGACAGCCTTCCCGGGGACACAAGAGGCGGACAGCCTTCCCCGGGACACGAGGCGGACAGCCTTCCCGGGGACACAAGAGGAGGACAGCCTTCCCCGGTACAAGAGGCGGACAGCCTTCTCCGGGATACACGGTGAGGATATAGCGTTGTTCTTACCCGTGGGCCGGAAAGCTCTCAGGGACTCAATGTCATGACTTGTTTGAGCTCAAGGATATGGCGGTCACTTTACAGCTTTCCCCGAACATCCGCTTCAAACACAAAGAACCTCAACCAAATCGCACGGCCGTGGAAATGCCAACCGCACGAGGGTGTGAGATCTTTCGAAAAGTGATTAAAATAGCAATCAATAAAATGTCACTAATTATAATAATAATTCGAAAAGCAAGAAAAGAGAAGATGAGGAGGGAAAATAAAGATTTTATTTTCTGCTCTACAAGTTCCTTCTGCGCTTCGGACAAGGGGCGGGAGAAACGGGGGCGAGGCAGGAAACGTGGGACAGGAAGTCATCGTCATCATGACGTCACATCCGCTTCGAACGCCTCCAAAAGGCGTATTGGAAAAGGACGCTCAACAACCGTGTTGTCCCTTCACATCATTTTCAATCATCACGTTTAATTTGCTTTTAATTTTTCACTGTACGTTTTCCCGCCAATAAATAATGCCTCAAATAATTGTGCTTCGGTAAAACCCTTCGAAAGAAAAAAAAATCAGCCTCTGCTAGTTACCACCCCCCGGTGGCCATCTTTATCTGTTCATATTCCCTTTTATCTCACCGTTTTCCGTTATAATTACACGCTCAAATAATCTTGTGTGAAGCGTCTCTATGCAAGGAAATACAAGGAAGTCGGTTCAACGCAGGGAGGATGCCATCGGGCCCTTGTCAATGTCTGTGTGCCCTTCGATCTCCACAGCTTCCTGGTACCTCACATAATTTCACTTTTAATCTATATCTTCCGTTTCTCGTGCCACTATACGTTTCCAAGAAGACCATTCAATGTATATTACCTGTGACCTATTGTCTGAGTGAAAGGCCCGATCGCCTTCAAGTCACACCACCCTCCCTCTTCTTCTTCTTCTTCTTCTTCTTCTTCTTCATCTCAGGCTCGTGCCGCTGCAGGTCATTGGTTGTTGGAAGTACAACATCGAGAGAGTCCGGATCCGGATCCGGATTCGGACCTCCACAACATAACGGACTCGTTATCTTGTCACCAACGCAACTCATACACCACGTGTCGGCACAATCCGTGCACAACTTTGAGATACTGTGCTATATATACATCCTTATTGGTCCTATCTGTCAATGGTGAAGAAGCACTGGGATGAAAACATCACCTCCGTCCCCCTTTACTGGAGGTCTTGAGGGGTGAAGGGGAGACGCAAATTCTCGATGTAAATGTGTATCGTGTAGCGCCACCTCCAGGTGGGTGAGGGTATTACAAGTCTTTACCATTTAAAGTACAGCATTCCTTTCCTGTTTTTTTTTTAGTACTGTACAGTGAGTTAGTTTGAATTACTAGTACGTGCCCGTACGTGCTGGCCGTACGTGGAAAAAACAACAAAAAAAACTTTCAAACCGCGAGCCAGAAACAACAACCACACAGGCCGTTCCTTCGCTCTCGCGTGGCGTACGTGCGTGGCCATACATGCAAACCCAATAAAAACAAAAAAACTTTCAAACAACCACACAGGCCGTTCCTTCGCTCTCGCGTGGCCGTACGTGCGTGGCCGTACATGCAAACCCAATAAAAACAAAAAAACTTTCAAACAACACACACAGGCCGTTCTTCGCTCTCGCGTGGCGTTACGTGCAAACCCAATAAAAACAAAAAAACTTTCAAACAACCACACAGGCCGTTCCTTCGCTCTCGCGTGGCGTACGTGCGTGGCCGTACACGCAAACCCAATAAAAACAAAAAACTTTCAAACAACCACACAGGCCGTTCCTTCGTTCTCGCGTGGCCGTACGTGCGTGCCGTACATGCAAACCCAATTAAAACAAAAAAACTTTCAAACAACCACACAGGCCGTTCCTTCGCTCTCGTGTGGCCGTACGTGGAAAAAAAAAAAAGAAGCTTTCAAACCGCGAGCCAGAAACAACAACCACACAGTCCGTTCCTTCGCTCTTGTAAACGACGACTGGATTGGGGCATTGTGTTTATCTATAAATGCGCATAAGAAATCGAGAAATTATTACAATACATTAAGTCATCACTATCCGGAAGTGGTGCGTGCCCGTACGGAATGTTCACATGCATTCCACGAATTATCGCTTGTATTGAAGTAACAACTGCTGTGATACTTACACACACAGAGTTAATTAAAATCCAAATTAAAATCAAGTTTATCTCCCTGTCTTTGCTTGCCATGACATTCGCTGCCATTGACCATCGCCACTCCTACGCCACGGAAACTAAGGCACCGATCTCCATCGTAACCGGCACGTGACGTCATCGTCGGCCGGCCGCGCACCGGCCTACGCAGCAACGTGTCCTGTCATTGGTTTGGTAAATAAATGCCATAACTTGGGAAGCACTTGTCCGATTAATATCAAACCTTGAAAAGACACATCCTCAGGTCCCAGCAATATATCTGGCAAGTTTCAATTAGATCGGACCAGTGTTTGTCGAGAAACAGCGGTCACACACACATACCACACAACACATACACATACACATACACACACACACACACACACACACATTACTGGAATTATAGATAGATAAAGAGTAAGTATGTTTTTGCTTCGTGCACGAAACCTTGGTTTTTTGGGGGATTGTTGTTTTTTTGCCTATACAGAGCTGTCAGTTACCTATACACCGCCCAAATAAAGGTATGCGTCAGGAGAACGCGTTGCATGTTTCGAACACGACCGCCCGTCGGGCGGGTACTCTGCTAATTTCAATAACTTGCGAAAAGTCCATGATATAAAAAATCCCGAGGTGTTGAGGTAAACTCCTCAGAGAAGATGTGGAATGTCCCTGAATAATAATTTAAAAAAAGAAGAACACTTCTGGCAAGCACAAATTACGTGCTTGAATCCACGACCAGGTCGCGTAAGAGACGTCCAGGGGAAAAGTGATACTTCGCTGGGTACAACTCCGATTCGGCGGGAACTAGAATAATTGAGCTCCCCACTGTAAAGTTCTGATGTAGATGACATAGGAAAGCAACGTTTGAAGAGAACGATCATTTATTCAGGCACCGAAAACATCATGGCGTCGTGCTCCCACGACCACATACCCATAACGGCCCGTGCCCCTGGGAACTCCTTCACATCCAAAAGCAAACGCAAACCAATGTGTTACCATGGCAACCACAAGACAAGGCCGTGAGTCCTTCGTTCTTCCTCACACCCTCATTTTCATCGTTACCAGTGACGTTATTCTCTTCCGATAAAGATCGGCCGAGAAATAAAAGAAATCGCCTCTTCTCCTTCCTGAAGCCAGACCAAAGAGTGGAAAAACACCCAGAAAGAAAAACCATGATTGGCGGGTAAGAATGATGGTAAAACCACACTTCACAGTAAAACAGTCACGTTGCTATTGGAATGGTGTAGCGAGTGGCAGGAGACACAAAACATCAAACATCACATCAGGGTACGGGAAAATAGGTGTAGTCTTGTGATCATCCTGTTCGACACATCTGGGTTGTATACAACTTAACAACTGCAGTGCGCATGTCCAAAGAACTCATGGTTTGAAATCTCTGGTTCCACCAGTACAGATGGAGACTATCTTTGGAGGAAGTAACACATCAGCTTCAACAGCCTATTTGTGGAAGTCCATTCCATTCATTTATGACTCTCTGGCTGAAGAACTTGTTTCTCTCTTTCAGTCTGGCCCCACTATGTGAAACAATTTTACATGGCGTCCTCTTGTGCTTGTGGTTGCTGTAAGTGTGAAAAAGTGATCGACTGGAACTCTGAGCTTGCCATGCACTAACTCGGACACGGTAATCATGTCATTCCTTCGACGTCTGCAGTACGCTGGGATTTTTATATGGCCCTAGACATTTTTTTGTTTATCACTGTGGTGGTATTTGTAGAGTGATCAATTATAAATCAAAAGAGGTATCGTGTTATCACTGCACAGGAATTTAGTGAGACCTTATTCAGAATACCATATGATGTTCAGTTTTGGTCATCACATCGAAGGGAGTTGCCAGAGAGAAGGTCCAGCGTTGAGCGACGACATCAATTCCAAGGCTATAGCGAGACTAAGATTTGATTTGCGGCTGAAGGAGATACTGCTTTGCTCATTACAAAAGAGGCGATTACGATGGGATCTTTAAGAGAATGAAGGGTTCAGCAAAAAATAAGTGCGGAAACGTTTTTCAGCTGAATAGACAGTGATAGGACCAGGGGCCATAGCCCAAGAGTGAAGAGAGTTCGGATAGTAAAAATAGGACCACCTGTCCTGAAGCTCACACCTAGGATCAGGATCAAGAGTGACTCAAACACATCCTCCCCCCTCCGCAGACCTCGTTAGACCCTGAAGTTTTTAATGCCACGAATAAACTTTGGTGCATCACGGGTGATGGAGGTCGTGGTCAAATTTCATTGAAATTGTGTGTG
>CM068963.1:16706029-16725227 GCA_035128595.1 Eptatretus atami
GAGATATCCTGTACACAGACAAACAAACAGACAGACAGAAAGGCGTGAAAACATAACCTCCTTCACCTTCGGTGGCGGAGGTAATAAATAATCGCGTAATATTAATGTTATTACAAAATGATATGAATACTACAAATACCTCCTCCCCACCTTCCCTAACGTGTTTTTCTTCCTTAGACAAATGCTGCGTTAACGTGTATAAACAGCTTATCGTGGTGTTTTGTGGGGGCCCCTAGCAGAAGTAAAAATTTTATCAACCACAAACACGTATGATTACATTTTTCAACAGTCGCTACTGCTGTTTAACACAAAGCCGAAAGGGAGGAAACCTGACGTTCTTGAGGCATGATATGCGTATCGCATCCACCACAGATGAATGGACCCGAGCCTCGATCTACTATAATCGATATACCCCAGGGAGAATAACAACATGACCCTTTCCGCCGTTCCCATAGGGAGTCGGTGTACTAGTTAAGTTCCGGATGCAGATCTGACCCATCAGTGGGATACAAAACCTAGACTGTTCAGCCTGGTGGAGGTATGTGCTCTACCGAGTGTCATTCTAGTTCCTTTTTGTTTCATCCCACTTTCTCCTTCCTCTTCTTGCTGTGTTTCCTTCAGCTTGTTCACCCCCATGTGTCCTTCTCCTCCTTCCCTTGATCTTGCAGTGGCATCATTTTGCTTTTAGTTTTACAATTTGTGAATATGCATTGGATTTTGGTTTATTGGGGGATTTCCGATACGGGGTTTCCTGGCAGGGGGTTTGAGATGTTTTTACGGTTGCACATCTTGCATGTCTTTTCTTCCATGCTGCTGTTGGTGTTTCCCTCTTTCCATGTTGTTCCTTTCAATTCTGCTCTCGCTCTAACCACTAGCCTTGATCGTGTATACACAAAAAACATTGCAGGTATGTTTTAGGGATGACATGAGAAGGTGATTAGCTGCAACTATCCGCAAGATAATTGTGGGGGCATTCCAAATATGGGAGTTGAGGACAAAGAAGTGAAGGTCAGGGAGGCATATCCTAGTCAGGTTTGTTACACTCCGACTTTAAAAACGTTATTGCAAATACGTCTTGCCAAGACTATGCCACTCTTAATGGTGAAGACAAGGAACTCATGAGGTTGCAGTCTGTTACAGGTAAGGGATTTGTGGGGAATTTTTCCAAAAGTTAGAGGGTATAAGGATGTTGGATCTACCTGGGCTGATTCTTACATTCCCTTATGGTCCTGCATGAACAAATCATCGATTCTTGGCAGTGCTAAAGAAACTACTTTCCAAAGCCTTACTTTGTGGTGATATTTATTAACATTGGTTTTAACTAAGTAATTATTTTCAGCTCATATTGTAATGCTTAAATTGAGCATTTCCCTGGTTCAAACTAAGTTTGTAGAGTAGCTTGTGTTGGATGGTTGAAAGATACTGGGGTTGGTGCAGCACAGGCATGTTGGGCGGAATGGCCTCCTTCGCAAAACTTCCTTGTGGGTGTATTCTTGTCTGTGAGCCAAGTGTAGAAGGACAGTTCATTTGGGGTTTTGTTCAAAGACAATAGTTCAGGTCTAACACCTGGGATCTGCAGCAAGTATTCGTTAACTTTATGTCCTCTTTGAATGAGGTCCTTCCTGCACCTCGTTGCTCCACAAAACCACAATATCCATAAAGACATTGTCATCATTGACTTTAAAGGCACGTCATTGTTCTCAAGGAAGTAAGAGCAAGTGGATGTGGGTTTTGTATGTGAACCAACTTTATGGCAAGGAAAGTTAACCACCCCTTGGCTGAAAAAAAACAAAAAACATGGCACCTAAGGTAGAGTAAATATATAATACCACAGTGGATGTGTAAACAGATGGACGATGGCATTCCTTGTGGGTGAGTGTTACTTAAACACTGCTAATGTTACCACCTGTTTGGATCTAAGTCGAGCTTTCCCATGCTTTGCAGCCAACTTCTTCTAAAGCAAGAGACCTTTTGCTGGAGGCATTGCACCTTTCACAGCCGCTTTGCTTTTTGATACCTTTGGTTTCTCCCCATCCCACTTCCTCATTTGTTGCTTGGCTGGGACTTCCAAATGGGGTGGTGGAAATAATATGTGATTATGCCTCGCTGACCTCTTCACCCCCGAGGAAATGTGACTTCATCAGTGATAATTTTCAATGTGCCAAATTATTGTGCCAGCCAGACATTGCAAACCTGGGACTTCAGACAACAGAGCATTAGTATCAAGTCATCAGGAAAACCTGTAATCGGGAAGCAACCCCAGAATATGTTTGTGGTGGTAAAGCTAAGAGGTGGTGCCTTGGAAAGCATCTTTCTCTGCATATAACTATTTTCAACTGCTTATTATAATGGGACATGTCGCAAAGTTTTTATAACATTGTTATGGTTGTGCGTCTTCCATAATGGTCACGCCACTGGCAGGTAAGGGTCAAAAAGGTCTCCGCTTCCACCAGCTTAATTTGACGTGAATCAGAATTTTTAAAACGCATGACCACAGCGAATCAGCTCGACAAGATTGGCCGAGCAAGCCTGTCAAGCGATTTGCTTTACAACCGCTTAAGCGCAAACCCAATCTGTCTATCCAACATGGTAATTTGTCAATTTACTATGTGCTCTGGAGCCCACTTCATATGATAATGCACAAGTTCTCATTAACAGAAAAGGGTTTATTACAACGATCACCGACTAACAGGTGGGTCAAAAATAAATAACCCAGTGCCCCTCGGGACCTCCACGGACACAAATTGGTAACTTATCACATTCACTCAGGAGTACATACAGGATAGAGAGGAAATAGATGAGACGGAGAAGAGGAAAATCTGCTACATGCGCGATGCTAATGCGTGTTGCGCAGTCTTTCCTCTGAGTGTGCAGCTGATCAATCCGGGGCTGTCCCTGCTCGTCTGGGGCCGTCCCTGCCGGGCCATATCAGCCTTGTGTGCTGGTCCAACGAAGATGCAAGCTCACCATGAATCATCAGAACAGCAGGCTGGAAAGGCACACTGACATGGGCAGGCACTGAGCAGCAGCAGTGACAGCAACCAACCACCAGCAGCAGGAACCCAGAAGTGAAGAGAGAGGGAGAGGCACAGTGTGCAGGCTTATATAAAGTCCTGCGGGAAGTACCGGACTGCCCCCGGCACGTGCCCATCAGTCGACGTGTCCTGTTAGGTGATGATCAATGGCCTGCGCCGAATGATGGGGCAAGGCAGGGGATTTCCATATCGTGCACGGTATGTTGCCTTTGAGTGTGCCAGATGTCCATATAGGTCACATCCCCAGCACATCGTGACATTTGCCACAGTTATGTCAAAGTATGGGTCATGGATTGCTGCAAGCTGCTCCGAATGGAAATTTTCACATAGACAGATCATACAACGCGGAATTGTTGAAAAGTGCAGGAAAGGGGGGAAGAAAGGGCTGAGACATGAACACAGGGATGGGAAAGCCAAGCACTCTCTTCACACGTGCTCAAAACTATCTCTTTAATTACAGCAATTACAATACACTTATTCGAACTTGCACTATGAAATAAATATTCTAATCTATTCCCCAATTTACCCCCGAGGCGAGTTCCATCACAATATTTAAACATATCTGAATTTCTCCCCACCCGGTTAAAAAAAAAACTTTCACCAGTTATTTACTTCCCTCCACATCTCTGCTATTCATCCTTAAATCCTCAGCCACAAGGAAACTAAGGTACATATAGTACGCAGCAACCATCCCACTCTGCCCTCACTCACACCACCCTTGAGGGAATTGTATATAGTTCACAGTTAAGCATAAATTCAGAAACCTATTGAACACCTCTTGTGCTGCTTCGCAACACTTGCCAGTGACGTCAGCTGAAACCCGAGCCATTTTGAGCTATGGTCTTGCTGACGCATTGCTCTATTTATCCTATGAAGCAAACATACCTCTCCAGTGAGCCAGGCAATGAAACATTAATGAGCTCTGGCAGTGACTTGACTCCCACATGGATACAGTGACTAATATCAGCCCACTGATCTGATGCCGACTGCTCAACGTGGTGCTGCCCCTGTACAGTGATAGTTGGGATATCAGAGGTTTCCACGGAAGATAATGGCCTTACCAAACAGCATCCATGGCTTTGACACTTTTTGTCCGCTGCAGACTCTGCAGGAATGGCACTTATGTGAATGTTATTTGTATATGTTAGGGTTGTGTTGCTGGTTTGAACCGAAGAACTCTTTTTGGTTCTGCTGTAACATGACAGTACAGCTGCATCCTTAGTTGGATCACTCATCTACTTTGGTGGTGACACCTTGTGGGATGAAACATCTTCAGAGTGCACATATTTTTAGTTCTTTTCTTTCTTCCTCCAACCTGCTAGATATGTGATGCGGAAACGCTTGACGTGATATTTTGGAAAATTGAATGCCAGGCTGTGCAGCACATTAATCTTTTGCAAGACTCATTCTGTGGGTAGAGTGGCTGGGTGTTGGAGTGTGTTATGCTTTGTTCCCTTGCCCTCGCCGGTGTGGGATAGATTCCCATGGCTGCTCAGCGGAAATTTCCGCAACTTGCTATGAAGTCGCAACCTGTCCGTAATTGGTTCTTATCCACAGAAGTGTTCACTACTTGCTGTGAGCACCCTATTGCTCTGACAAAGAGCAGATGGGAAGTCACCACCACCCACCCACCCACCATTCTGTGGGTGCAAAGGAAACCAATGCTGAGATTAGTAATGTTTGATCCCTTTAGGGGGTTACTCTTGCTAACGCTGCCAATGTTAAGAATCCTCCAGCATGCCATTCACTAAATGACGAAGGAAAACATGTCAGATTGTGAATGGCCTGTTGCCAGCAGATGTCTGACAGGCAGCCAAAGCTTTCAATTCTTCTATCGTAGTGTTATGAGAAAGGGCATTGCAGGATTGTGGAGTGTACAGTATGTTTACCAATTTTAAATTTGATATTGTTTTATTTGAATGAAAGTAGTCTTGCTGTGCTGTTTCAGTGTTGAAGTTGAATATCTCAGTCTTTCCATTTCTTGTCCGTTTAACCATCCTCGAGAAGAATATTGCCACGGGAGTGAAGGAAAATATGTTGGATGTAATATGTGAATCAACCATTAAGGATGCTATAATTATTCCTTTAAATCCAGCTTTCCAGGCACCTGAACGGGGCTGGTGAAACAAACTCACAAATATTTAGGGTGATCTGAGGTGTGAAGGGGTCTTCACACTACTGGTTCTCCACCAAGGTGCAGGAGTGCAGATTTAAGTCAAGGAGTGGAAACAAGCGAGGATGCTGAAAAACGTACATGTAAGCTGGTGGAGGTATATTGTCACATTTATTTATTTATTTTGCCATTGGAAACGAACCCACACCGGCGAGGCCACACCAAATTGTCACATTGCAGATCAAGTAATCGGAAAAAGAACACAACAAGGAAGCACACTAGATTACCAGATACAACACTTGAAGAAGAAAAAGCACCAGCTACAGGAAATGCACCCGATGACAATTGATGAAGAGAAAATTCGAAAACATCTCGCAAAACACCAAACTTCAAATGTCCAGACCCGGACAGGATTCCAAACTTTTGGCTAAAGCAACTACATGCTCTCCGCCTTCACTACGCTCGAGCATTTAACAAACTCATCCAAGGGGAACAGCCAATGGATGAATGGTTCACAGAAGGCAACCCTCTTTTAATCCCAAAATCTGAAGAAACCCATCTACCCAACAAATATAGACCAATAACATGGCTACCAACAACATACAAACTTTTAACAGGTATAATCACCGATGCAATTTATGACCACCTCACTCAACAAGGACCTTTAGAGGCAGAGCAGAATGGATGTAAAAGGGGATGTTATGGAGCAATAGACCATTTATTGTTCAACAAAACCATCCTTGAAAACGGCAAGCTCCAACCAACCAACTTATCCACAGACTGGATAGATCACAAAAAAGCCTTTGTTAGTGTCCCACATTTGTGGATTATAAAATGTATGCAAGGATACAAAATTGACCCCAAAATAGTCACACTGATTGAGAAAGCAATGATGCTCTGGAACGTAATGCAGGTACTACCTTACTTGGAAGGAAAGATTGAAATCCCAGGAGTAAAGATACGACGTGGTATCTTACAAGGTGACAGTCTTTCCCCCCTCCTGTTTTGTCTTGCTCTGGACCCACTGAGTAACCTCATCAATGAACAAGGACACGGATACAATCTGACATGCAATAGAAAAATGACCAAAGAAACAAGAAAGGTAACACACCTACTGTACATGGATGATCTAAAACTCCGCACCGAATGATAAAAAATTGTCAGATCAACTGAAACTAGTAAAGCGGTCCTCGGAGGACATTCAAATGGAGCTTGCTCTTAACAAATGTGCCAAATGCACATTTGTACAGGAAAAACGAAAAGGACAGACATCTCAATCGATCAAAGTACAACAATACAGGAACGAGAAAACGAAGCATCCTACAAATACCACAAATAGAAGGCCTCCCCAAGTACAACACAAAAAATATGCATCAAATAATCAGCAAAGAGTACCTACACAGAATAAGACTAATTCTGAAGTCATCCCTCTCCCCAAGAAAAAAAACCAAAGCTATAAACCAACTTGCAGTGCCGGTATTCCAACATAGCTGTGCAATTATAAATTGGCCACAATGGAAGATCTACAAAATAGACACCAAAACAAGGAAACTTCTAACTATTCACAAGATGTTCCACAAAAATCAATGCATACCGAGGCTGTACTTACCGAGACAAGAAGGGGGAAGTGGTTTGGTGGAGCTTAACTAAGTGCACAGAACAATGTGTATCGGACTAGCGGAGTATGTGAAAAGCTCAACAGACTATCGGATGGCATTTGTATACAATCAAGAAAACAAGAAACCATAAAAGGGATCCTTAATCCATTTAGCAACAAACTTCCAAAAACAAGTGCAAATTATAGATACCACATAGGAAAAGGAAACAGAAACAAACACAGTCCCAGTGATTGCAAAGAAAAAAGAAGGAAAACGACAAAAAAAAATCAGCAGATATACTTTGACAAATGGGAGAATGACAGGAGAACAGAAAGGTTATAAAAAGAGCTCGACAGGACAGGGATCGCCAAGAAGGCTCATTGGAATGGCTAAGAAGAAGTCAAATTAGTTGGGATGGAGAACGAGTGATCATCAATGCTCAAGACCAAGGACACTACACTAATGCCTTTAAGAAAATGGCGGGATTGAGCTAATCAGTCAAATGCAGGTTTTGTGGGGTAGAGACAGAAAGTACCAGTCACCTCCTGTCGGAATGTAAAAAACTCATGTCGGAACAGCTGTACACAGAAAGACATGACAGCGTCTGCAGAGTAATCCACTGGCACATCTGTAAACATTTCAACATCCCGGTCCTGGAACAATCATGGAAACACAAACCAGATCTGATGCTTGAAAATGAACATATAATGCTCATGAATGACGAGAATGATGATCCCATCAAGTGTGGACATTTCTAACAAAGCATTTCGTCCGGACATGGTGATCAAACACAAAAAGGAAAAGTAGACATGTTGATCGAGGTTTCAGTTCCCAATGACTTCGGACTAAATACCACAGAAATTAGGAAAATGACCAAAATACCAGGATCTGAAAAATGAGGTGAATAGGATGTGGAAATTGATGAAAGCTGAAATTATACCAGGGATAGTTGGAGTGACAGGAATGATGAAGAAAACCCTCACTGAGTACTTAAAAATAATTCTGGGGAATATCACTACAAACGAGCTGCAAGCGGAGGCTGTCAGAGCTGTTCAGTGAAGATTCTGAAAAGAGCCCTTGGAACGAGGCTATGACAACAAAGTTTCACACTTTGGTTCATGAATCATGATCCTTTACCGGAAAATAGGAGGTGGAGATTTTGAGTTCAGGGAGAACTCCCTCCCACCTCCTGAAACCCAAGTGGAGATAACAATTATCAGAGTGCACGAATAGCCAGTGGAATTGATTGTGTTGGTCATGGTAGCAGGCACGGCGCTAATGGTGACCGTCTGCTGCCGAAGTGCGACAAATGATGCCCGAGCTTGATGTCTGTGTCCACAGAGTGCAATTAGTCTCTGGGCATGCAATCTTCACTGACCACCCATCAGATGTTGCACCATGGTGGATGTTCCTCCTTTGTGGTCCCATAGGTGTATGTTGTTCCTCGGCGATGTTACATTGACAACTTCCTCAGCGACACAACTGCTCATAGCCGTTAATGACTCTCAGCACACATTGGTTTGGACTCCCCACAAACTCAGACAGGAAATCCAAACCCTTACTTCACATCCTTTGCACTCAGAAGCCTTTTGCATCAGGAGACATTTCAGTTCCTCTTGATGCTATTACACAAATTCACTTATAGTCCGGCAGTGAAATGCTGTTTGGAGGGTGAACCTTACAATAGGGTCCACTCAATGTTGTTTTTTTTTGCATTTTTCATATCTAGAGAGTATACTGATGAGAAATCCAAGTGATGCCATCCTGGCACCCTTGAGCATTTTCTAAAATCTGCAAATTAAGTGCAGCCTTTACTAAAAAAATAGATTGTTTTACCAAAATCTCAGTAAAATAGGTGCGATATCACAAAAGAGGTATTTCGACCCATGTTTTCAGGGCATGTGATTCCAATAAGGATAGTCTCATGGTGATCACATGTCGTACTTTCTCATGAATATGTAAAGTAGTTGCTGCCATTACCAAAAAAAAAGTCAGATTTTGCCCAAATATTTTGAATTATTGATTGACAGCATTTCATTGCCAAGACTAACAGAACATTTCTCAATTGGCAATCGGTGTTGGGAATGGTATTTAAAGCTATTAAAGCATAATCCTTTTTCTGTTCCAGATAAATGCTGCTTTAGTCATGGAGAAATGTATCTTGCACCCATGTGGAGAAGACAAACGAGTAAGCCACTTACTAATGCCGGTCCAGATCTCATCCGTACGATTATCAAGTCAAGTAAACTTCATCAGGGTAGACTGTACGAAGACCTTGGAGGAGACTGGCAGAATGTGAAAATTTATCGGTTCAATGTCACGGAGAGTGTGTTTCGTCTTACACGTCAAATCACACGTCCAAAGGCATTTGAAAAAACTCATGAGGAAACTCAAAAATCTGAGGATTCTACCACGTTAAACGTTATTGCCGCTCTGAATTACCAACTTTTACCTTTTGGCAGCTCTGTTCATTCTGTGGTGAAGAATGCATTATGGACTTAGATCCCAAAAATCCGAGTCGTTGGCAAAGGGTGATGCTCTGCAGAACCTGCAGAGCATGTAGGGAATCTGAAAACATTCAAGCAGGCAATGTTGACATCTGTGATTCGAGACTGGATGAATTAGGACATCAAGTGTAGACATGTTTACTCGGAGCTGTGAGTGATCTCCATGCAGCTGATGTCAGATACCATAAATTGCCGTTCGACATCCATGGCCTTTCGTTCGGTCAAGCAGCTGCAAGGAGCAGTGTTGGAAGGCCACCTACGGAATCTGATGCAGCCGTCCATCCACGTTACTGCAATTCAGCTGAATCCTCAAGTGTATGGAACACCACAGAAGTGTAAAATTTGTATTCATCCAGTGGTGGGGAACATCTCTCTCTTCGGACCTTAGTCACCAAGTTGTTGGATTATTTTGGCTCAGATCTTCTTGTGTTAAGTGATGTCGGTATTGCTAGTCTTCTTGTGTTTCGGAGCAAGTTATCAAGCCTGTTGCAAATAGATTCAACCGATGAGGTTAACGATGTAAAAATCACTGCAGAGAAAGTGGCTAAACACATTGCCCGTGATTCAAAGCAATTGGCCTCCGAAAAACACTGCAATCAGCCAGGCATTGATATGGACATTGCACTTGATTTGAAGAGCTCAACTTTGCTGTCATTGCTATCAGAACTGTCTGTAAAACTTAACCGTACTGTGCCAGCTGTTCTCATTGGAAATATAATAACGAATGTGGTAACCAATTGACCCACGACTCTTCAAATGGTGCTTGGGGTAGTCTTGAGCAAGAAATATCTCTTTGAACAGTTCTACGATTTTGCATAACAAGTTCATATCCAAACAGCCATCTGGAAGTCAGTCCTTCATTCCTCACCTCCATCACTGGATGCCATGAAATTTGGATGGACACATGATGAAGCAACCAAATCATTAATGCCAGTCATATTGCCATCTATTGTCAGTCTCACCCCACCTGAGATTCTTGAATTGATCAAATGGGGATGTTAATCACACAAGCCATGTCATTCTGCACAGTAGATCATGGTTGTGTAGCTTATATTGGACCTGTTGAGGAGAGGCTAGTTATCAAAATGAGAATACATAAGTTGCTGCCACCAGTGTAGATATCGAAGAGAGTGAGACACTTGACTTCAAACAGCTATGTCTTAATGCCTCCAGTGTAGACATTGAAGAAGTGAGACACTTGACTTCAAACAGCTATGTCTGAATGCCCCAGTGTAGACATTGAAGAGAGTGAGACACTTGACTTTGAAACAGCTATGTCTGAATGCCCAGTGTAGACATTGAAGAGAGTGAGACACTTGACTTCAAACATCTATGTCTGAATGCCCCAGTGTAGACATTGAAGAGAGTGAGACACTTGACTTCAAACATCTATGTCTGAATGCCCCAGTGAGACATTGAAGAGAGTGAGACACTTGACTTCAAACAGCTATGTCTGAATGCCCCAGTGTAGACATTGAAGAGAGTGAGACACTTGACTTTGAACAGCTATGTCTGAATGCCCCAGTGTAGACATTGAAGAGATGAGACACTTGACTTCAAACAGCTATGTCTGAATGCCCCAGTATAGACATTGAAGAGAGTGAGACACTTGACTTCAAACAGCTATGTCTGAATGCCCCAGTGTAGACATTGAAGAGAGTGAGACACTTGACTTGAACAGCTATGTCTGAATGCCCCAGTGTAGATATCGAAGAGAGTGAGACACTTGACTTCAAACAGCTATGTCTGAATGCCCCAGTGTAGACATTGAAGAGAGTGAGACACTTGACTTCAAAACAGCTATGTCTGAATGCCCCAGTGTAGACATTGAAGAGAGTGAGACACTTGACTTTGAACAGCTATGCCTGGATTCCACCAGAGTAGACGTCAAAGAGAGTGAGACACTTTACTTGTAACAGCTATCCATGGATGCCGCCAGTGTTTACATGTTGCAGTCAAGTACATGGTGTATATATCGGGTCAAGCTTCAAAGAGGATAATCACAATTGATTACCCAAAATAACATAGGTATGGATATCTTGTTTGAGATGCCATCATGAAATTATAAAAGTTTTTCAAAAGAAACAAATCGATTTTGCCATGGGCCTTGTTAATTTGCATATTCATTGGAAAGTGGCAGGTAAGACGATGACATGAATGTCTTCATTAATATTGTTTACCATCAAAATATATGGATAGACGCCTCGTTAGTGTTGCTATTAATCATACTGACTGTGATACGGACCAAATGTAATATTTTGTTAATGGCGGCACCTAATTTGCATATTTTGGAAAATGCTCAAAGATGCATCACTCTGATTCCCCATCAGTACACCTCAAATATATAGAAACTGCAAAAAAATCGCCGGACTCGGCCCAGTTGCCGAGTCTGAGTACCGACAAACCGAGTCAAAGTGGTCACACTGGCCAACTGATGGATGCGCTCTGAGCAGGGTTTCGGGCCTATTTGCCGCATTACCGTGCTCAGGTGGAACGCCCGAGTGAGTTGGGTGACATGCTGGGGATATCGTACATCTGGTTACCAGATTAGTGACTTGAGTGGTAGTCGCCCTGACACAGGTACATTTTGTACTCAGCGCTAATCATCCTAAAACCCAACCAGTCCTTCAACGGATGTTTATAGCCAATGTGGCTCGTGATCAAGAACAACATCTTGAATCACTCCGAGACCAGGTGATTTTATAATGGTGTATTGAAACAAACGGGAGGGAATGTAAAGAAGCAATAACTATTTGTGCATAAAACCCCTACATGCAGCGAGCATCATACAAGCAGTAGCTCCTTATTTTACCCAAAACCTCAAGACATTTCACAAAGAAGAAAAACCAGGGACACTTATGCAAGACAGAAATACTGGGGCTGTGTCTGATGGGGCACAACAATCCCACAAGGTCTTAATGCTATTGGGAAAACAGTTACTGTTCCGCAAGCAAGAGCTGACATGATGGAAGCATGTTCATGGCTTGTGGTGGGGACCCTGGCTGAAGGAGGGAGAGTGCTGCAGGCAGGGTGATCTTGTGCCGACAGAAAACGCGGCAAGGAGCATAGCAGCTTTTCCTGGCTGGAAGCAAGTGCATACACATACGCACACTCCCCTTTACGTGTGGCACACCTCATCCTGTGACATTATTGGCCTACCCCGCATGACTGTTACAAGGTCCGTGAGCCAGTTCATGGGTGGGGTATCCTGCATGACTCGCACCTAGAAGCTGGAGCGGATCTGGTGTGTGGTGGTGGTGGCTTTTCCTGCCAAAACTCATCCTATGGCCTGTGAATATTGTTGAGGCTGGGGGTCAGGTGGAAGACCACCCGGTTGGGGAAGCTGTCTCGGTTCACCAGATTCCCTGGAATCGCACCGTCGCATCACGCATAACTCCGTGACGCGGCGGGTCGCTAACCGACCGTGAACACCAATAACTAAACCACGTGACTAGGTCCTCCGTCTAGTTTATCGGTTACCTAAAAAATAATCACATGATCTAATTACGGGGACCGCCTCGGTTGCCTTGTCCGAACGATCACTTTAGCGGATCAGATGCAGCCGAGTGAAACTGCCAAGGACTACCGGCTAGAGAACGGATCGTTGGAATAAAGTCCTGGCTAGGTTAGGATATGGACCATGCTGAATCGATGAAAGAAAGACAAAAACGAGCTGGGACAATCTACAAAAGGATTATATACAGGCTGGCGAGAAAGATATTGTAGCACGATTAATAGTTTATTGTTGTGTGTAAGTAGAGATAGAAAAAAAGGTGCGACAATAAAACAAGCAACTTACAAAAGCAGACACAGAGCAGAGTTATCCGAATAACCTTCTGCAATCATAACTTAAGCAGAAGACATGACACGCAACACACCAACACACACACCACACCACACACACCACACACACAACACACACAACCGATGAAGAAGAGTTAATGAGAAGAAAAAGGAGAGGAGATGAGGCTAACGGTCGCAATACCTTGCAGATTGACTGACCTGCCACCAGTAACTTTTGGATGCTCCGACTGGACGATCCTTGCTGACAGCTGTAATCGTCTCCCGCTCGTGGCACTTCGTGCAGCTAAGCGTCGATCCAAAAGAATGGGGCGCGACCGTCAGGCAATGAAGAGGACTTTGGGTTGAGAGCAGCAGTGAGTGGCGAGTCAGCAGAAAGTGGGCAGAGTGTCAGCAGCAGGCGTAGTGCGATCAGTGGCGAGTCAGCGGTGAAGAAGGGCGAGCAGAGTGAGTGGCGGAGTCAGCAGTGAGTAGGTCGAGTCACAGCGCGCGGGTGGTGATCAGCGCGAAGTCAGCGTGAGAGAAGGCGGAGTCAGCAGCAAGTGCGGGATGTTGATCCAGCCAGACAGAGAGGAGAAACAAGACGAGCAGAACGATGAGCAGAACCAGCAGACAGGAAGACGAGCAGGGCAGAAATGATGACAGGAACCAGACAGGAATGAACAGACGGCCCCCGGACCCATCCTTTCATTGACCTTGTGGTGCGGATCGCACACGACCGAAACGATTGTCATCACCCGAATTAGGCACTCTGATTGGCCCCGGCCAGCAAACTGGCACGTGATGGCTGAAGCAGCCTTATTTTGCATCCGGCAAGCCATAGCTGAGCTGCGGAATCGTCTCGCTCCAACACGGTTACGAATCGCCTGCACGAACTCCCGGCCATCCCGGCGACCGGCCAAGGTGCGCGGTCCGCATGCCCCGGCACCCCCCGGTTAGGGCTGGTCAATTGTTGCCCGTCCGTACGCCATGCAGCCGACGATCCGGGCCGTACAGCACGCTCTGCTGGCAGCAGACCTCACAGGCGGAGGGCCGAGAAGATGCGCCTCGCCGAGACACCCGCGCCGCGTGGTAGCAGACCGAACAAGATGTGTGCTATTTGTGCCCCGTCTGTGTACATAATAAATTATCACGGCTGCATGTGGTCGCCGCTATCGAGCATGCGGATATTTATCTCAACGGTGGTGTGGTGCGTGTGCCAGCCTGATCTGTCAGAATTGAAGAAAGGAGATAGATATAATTATGAGATGGAGATTTGGGTTGAAAGAACGCGCCGCGTGCGTCCTGTACAGCGGGACGAGTTGTTTTTTTTCTATTCCCCCCAGCACTATTCCTGCAGCGGCGCCGTCGTATTGTTGAGGCTTTGGTCTCCTTACAGTGGGGGGTTGTTATTGTTGGCTTCTAACTGCTGGCCTTGGTGTAGACGCATTCTTAAAGTGAGGGCGTGGCCACGGCTTTTAAGCGGCCGCTGCTTGATTATCTCAGGAATAAGAGAAACAGAGTAGAAATGAAAGTCAGAATATACTTCAACCTAACTATGAGATCCACACAACGCACTCATCCCGTTTGACCCATTAGACATGAAGGAAGGGTCTATCTGTACGTATATTAATGAAATAACTTTCTGGGGACCACTGCATGTTGGATGCCATTGCCTTGGAGGGATGCGGTTCCCAGAACCGCAACAATATTTATAAAGAACACAAAGGACAGATTACAAAGGGATAAAATGGGAAACTGGTTTCAGACACACACAGGTGGGGAAGGTTGGCACCAGCTTGTCGATACAAATAATGACGTATTTCCTGATATGGTTATTTTACCTCTCTTACGCTAAACATGTACGAAGGGAAATAACTCTTGTTATGATATACTGTACAATGTTACCCACCTAGAAGGCATTTCCACAACAATATTGTGCATTCCTCAATTGCAAATGCCCATTCATCCTCCAATCCATGCTCACTGTGTAAATGATGTTTGCAAACTCGAACCCCGACATATAGCTTCTGTACTTTGAGCTTGATACAGTTCATGGTTTCTCATTTGATTACCCTCGTGCGTTTGTGCAATCACGATATGATTGCTTCATTGCTGTGTGCCTCATAATTGTTTGTACCCAGTTTGTCTATCATGTCAGAAGTTTTTTTTTTTGTATGATCTTCATTGCCTGGGTTTATAGATTTAGTGGAACAATAAACCTGGGACATCTATCTTTTACACAACTACCTCGACCTTTGTTCTTTTGGCTCACATGTCGTCCCTTAAATAAGGGCTGATCATCTTATAGCCATGTAAAGGCACCATTATAGCTCTTTCTTGCGATCAAAGTCGTTAAGGGGGTAAAACAGCTCAGCTACAAGCCTTGCAACAGTAAGACGCAATGACACGAGGACACTAGGTCCATGAGACATCATTGGAGCGGCGACATCCTTCGGCCTTCTGATAATGTTTCCAAGTTAGTTGCCAATACAAGACCAAGGTGTCGTGACATACTTGTTCAGATGGGGCGGAGAACAAAGATTCACAGGAAGGAAGGAATGAATGCTCGACATGTAAATGTCTTGACGCATGGCCTGTCTCCCATTCCCATCTGAACATTTGGCCCATGATGTTGAGATTTCATAATTGTCTATAAATATCTATGTAATTAAATTTCAAGTATACGCTGGTGCATCCAAATGTCCTTGTTCAGCATGAGATATTTGTAGAAGCTCCTCTAAGAGTCTTAGGCAGTGTCATCACTGTAATATATTGTACGGTCTATTTGAACAGAAATGAAGATTTTACAAGTAGCAGGTCAACAGGCAGGCCCACACCTCCCAGAACTAAATATACCAGAGTTGGTGTCAAAGCCACCCAATGGTCGCCTGTTTATACATTTATCGTTTTTAAAAGACAGTCTAATAATTAATATTTTTTATAATTCTCTAACAATTTTTTTTTTTGGGGGGGGGGGGGTTGGAAATCACTTAAACATGTAGAATGCAAAAAAAAATTTTTTTCTCTAAACATTTTTTTTGGGGGGGGGGGGTTGGAAATCATTAAAACATGTAGAAATGCAAAAAAAAAAAATTTTTTTTTTCTCTAAACAATTTTTTTTGGGGGGGGGACCAAGTCCAAAATCTAATGGCATGATCCTTGGACATACCTAACCCCCCACCAAGTTTCGTCAAAATCCTAATCACTTAAAACATGTAGAAATGCAAAAAAGAAATCAAAAATTGTTGAAAAAAAGTGGCAAAAATTTTTTTTTCTCTAACAATTTTTTTTTTTGGGGGGGGGGGGGGGTTGGAAATCACTTAAAACATGTAGAAATGCAAAAAAAAAATTTTTTTTTCTCTAAATTTTTTGGGGGGGGGGGGTTGGAAATCATTAAACATGTAGAAATGCAAAAAAAAAAAATTTTTTTCTCTAACATTTTTTGAGGGGGGGGTGGAAATGACTAAACGTAGAATGCAAAAAAAGAAATCGAAATTTTGTTGGAAAAAAAAGTTGCAAAAAATTTTTTTCTCTAACAATTTTTTTTGGGGGGGGGTTGGAAATCACTTAAAACATGTAGAATGCAAAAAAAAATTTTTCTCTAACAATTTTTTTGGGGGGGGGGGGGGTTGGAAATCACTTAAAACTGTATGAAATGCAAAAAAAAAAAAAATTTCTTTTTTCTCTAACAATTTTTGGGGGGGGGGGGGACCAAGTCCAAAATCTAATGGCATGATCCTTGGACCATACCTAACCCCCCCACCAAGTTTCGTCAAAATCCTAATCACTTAAAACATGTAGAAATGCAAAAAAAGAAATCAAAATTGTTGAAAAAAAAGTTGCAAAAATTTTTTCTTCTAACAAATTTTTTTTTTTGGGGGGGGGGTTGGAAAATCACTTAAAACATGTAGAAATGCAAAAACAAAAAAAAAATTTTTTTTCTCTAAATATTTTTTTTTTGGGGGGGGGGGGTTGGAAATCACTTAAAACATGTTAGAATGGCAAAAAAAAAATTTTTTTTCTCTAACAATTTTTTTTGAGGGGGTGGAAATCACTTAAAACGTAGAAATGCAAAAAAAAACAAGAAATCGAAATTTTTGAAAAAAAAGTTGCAAAAATTTTTTTTCTCTAACAATTTTTTTTTTGGGGGGGGGTTGGAAATCACTTAAAACATGTAGAAATGCAAAAAAAAAAATAAAAAATTCTCTAACATTTTTTTTTTGGCGGGGGGGACCAAGTTCAAAATCTAAATGGCATGATCTTGGACATACCTAACCCCCCCCCCACCAAGTTTTCGTCGAAAGCCGTCGAGGAGTTTTTCCGTAATACAAAAATTTAACATTTTCCACGCTCACGCCGGGGGTATCGCTATAGCTCTCTGTTCTTCGAACAGGCGAGCTAAAAATGAGATTATGGGACAATCTTTTTTTATAGTGATTGCCCTCCACAGTCGCTTTTGTGTCGGACAGTGGTGCAGACTGCAGAGCACACTTACCTTTGAGCTGTCCACGCTAGGGTTCGATTCCCGACCAGACTATGAACTCTCTGATTGGTATGTTTCACAGGTATGTTCTCCATTACAAAGAACGCCGTCCTTGAGATGGACGTGAAGCCAAGTGTCCCGTCTGCTAGCATTAGGTAGTGGACGTTATACATCATGCCTGGTGTTGGCTTAATGGTGGGCTTGGGATCCGAGGGTCCTGAGTTCAAATCCCACTTAGCTGTTGAATGAATACTTGGTAACGTTGACTCAGCCTGTCATCCTTCTGAAGTCGGCAAAATGAGTGCCAAAAATGAGAGCCAGCTTGCTGGTGTCCTGTGTCGGAGTGGTGACCCGTCCAGGATTGTGCGCAATAGCCAAGGAGATTGCTTAGGCAGCACCAACGCTCTGCACAGAGTATGGTCCAAATGGATGGATGGATGGATATAGATCCCACGGTGTGTTTCAAAAAGAGGAGGCCAGTTATCATGCTGGGAAAGCAATGGCAAACCACCCGGTGTAATCCTTGCCTTTTTTTCGGAATTTAAAATCCAATTAAGCTCGTCTGCAGACCGATCATCCAAGCTGCAGCTCACCCTTGCCAGGCCATTGTAGACTGGCTGGGTTACATCCTCGCATTACGTGGAGCTTTGACACGACAGAGTGAGCAGACAAGCCTGCTGCGGTTATCAAAGAACGACGCCATAATTGGCTCTTAGCAGTCATCGTTAATTGCTCTGGTTTTCACCGCAAGGGTTTGTAGCATCCTTTAGGATGGATGTTTGAATGTGCTCATCTTTCATCTGCTCTGATGAAGCTCATAATGCATTGTATAATTAATGACATCATTTATTGCAACATACTTATGAAATAAAAAAAGTGTTTCTTAATCAATGCTCAAAAAAATTCTCTAAATTAAATTATACGTCATCATCGACTGCGTGTGCAACATCCATTGATCCTGAGAACATTTTTTTGTTGTTGTCTCGGGAAGGATGCTGGATGCTCATCTCCGAGTGATCAGTTATGATTAGATCTCTGCTGGAGTTGATTTTAATTTAATAATCGGACTTGCGTTGAAGTTATGGTGAGAGTTAGTGGAGGGGGTGGGCAAGAGCTGATGCTAAGCCCGCTGTCCCATCTGCACAAACAATCGTTTGGAAGTTAAAGATGCAATGGTGTTTTGTAATTGTGTGGTTCTTGGGATGTTTTCTGCAATTAGAACAGTGCAAAACACATTTGTATAAGCCAGGTTGATCTGGTTGATGATTTGAAACCGGATAAAATGGTTTGTAAGATCAAAAATGTGTTTGTACAAGATACACTGATGAGCAAAAACATTATGACCACTGACAGGTGAAGTGAATAACATTGATTATCTTGTTACAATGGCACCTGTCAAGGGATGGGATATATTAGGCAGCAAGTGAACAGTCAGTTCTTGAAGTTGCAGGAGTAAAGACCTGAGTGACTTTGACAAGGGCCAAATTGTTATGGCCAGACGACTGGGTCAGAGCATCTCTGAAACGGCAAGGCTTGTGGGGTGCTCCCGGTCAGCAGTGGTGAGTACCTACTGACAGTGGTCCAGGGAGGGACAAACCACAAACTGGCGACAGGGTATTGGGCGCCCAAGGCTCATCGATGCGCGAAGGCAACGAAGGCTATCCCGTCTGGTCCGAACC
>CM068963.1:16741863-16767312 GCA_035128595.1 Eptatretus atami
AATTACCGCGCCCCAATATCAAGACCTCACAGAGGACATTGGGACCATACTCTCTGCAGAGCATTGGTGCTGCTTAAGCAGTCTCCTTGGCTATTGGGTACAATCCTGGACGGGTCGCCGCTCTGACACAGTATACCAGCATGCTGGCACTCATTTTGCCGACCTCGGAAGGATGACAAGTTGAGTTAACCCCACCTGGTATTAATTCAACAGCTGAGCGGGATTTGAACTCAGGAACCGAGGATCCAAAGCCCATCACACAAGCCATTGAGCCAACACCAGGCATAAGACCAAAACCTCAAGCCAAGACCTCAAGAATGAAGTGAAAAGATCCTGGAAGCTGAAGAGCACCAAAATTGTACCAGTGATAATTGGAGCAACGGGAATGATAAGGAAGAACCTCACAAGGATCCTACAAACGATCCCTGGGAACATTACAACAGACAAACTACAGTTGGAGGTTGTCCCGGGCTCAGTGACGATCCTGAAAAGAGCCGTCGGAACAAAACTCTGAGAACAACAGAACTTCACAACTTAGCCTATGAATCAAGATCCTTCACCGAAACGAAGGTGGACACTTCAAGTCCTGGGTGGGCTCTGTTCCACCTTCTGTAACCCGAATTATGGAGATAACAATCAATGGCACACACACACACACACACACACACACACACACACACACACACACACACACACACACACACACACACACACACACACACACACACACACACACTCTTCGTCCATTTATAGTGGATAAATGATGTCTTTTTATTAATCAGAATGATAATATTCTGTTCTTGGGGATTTCAAATTAAGAAAAAGATTAAGAAAACAGGGAGGTGTTCAATTGTCAAACAGCCTGTAGAGTGCTTGCCAAGTGGCTTAAGCACTCAAGCAAGCACTACAACCAAACGGTCGATATGGAACGGCTGACTTGTCAAGCGATAGCAAGCTGATTGGTCATGGAACACAGCCCTCGAGAAGGGAGCATGATAGAAAAGAGAAAGGAGGTTAGGGAACTGGGAAGTATAGTGTAGGAGTGGGGGAGAGCGGGAAAATAATGTTGGGAGGACATAATATTGGAATAAGGGCAAAAAATGGAAAGGGAGAGGAGGGGAAAGTGGTCAAAACTGTCACATATTTGCGTACTTAATATGTAGATGGCACAGTAACACGTTGTAACCTTTTACAGCCTTTCATATAAATACATCTCATTACCTCTTTTATGGACTCACCGGTGGAGTTCGACCGAAGTTCGCTTTTCAAAAACGTAACTTCTGCTTGATCAGCACTCGCAAGGAACGGGCAAACGAAATACCGAGTCGTCCAGGTGCAGGTGTGGAGACAATCGAGATATCGCAAGTCGCTCAGAGCGTGATAAAGGCAGGTGTTACGTCACAATGGAAAATAAATAGCTGCGGTCAGCTTGTAAGAAATTACAATTTATACACAGCGTCACCTGCCGGCTAAACGTGTGCATGTTACGGTCGCCTTGCTGGGGTTGGGGTCCGGGGTTCGATTCCTCGTGAAATGAGATCCCACTAAAACTGCAGCGTCAGAATTGGGTGTGCAGTGTGCTGCACC
Organism: Eptatretus atami; assembly: GCA_035128595.1. NCBI lineage: Eukaryota > Metazoa > Chordata > Myxini > Myxiniformes > Myxinidae > Eptatretus > Eptatretus atami. Next base: position 16,743,451 of record CM068963.1, read on the forward strand.
ATGGAGCACGCTGTTCTTTGGAGGAGGCGTTATGCAGGCGGTCCCATCCGCAAACAACAATAGACCTTTTGACAACACGGTTATTACAGCGCGGCGACATCGCGCTGTTATATAATTGGCTATTCTGTCCTGTGTCTTCTGTCACACTGATTGTTGGGCGTGATGTGGGCGGAGATTGCCGGGTGAATTGTGGGCGGAGATTGCGGGTGTAATTGTGCGGAGATTGCCGGGTGGATTGTGGGCTGAGATTGCCGGGTGGATTGTGGGCGGAGATTCCGGGTGGATTGTGGGCGGAGATGCCGGGCGTGATATGGGCGGAGATTGCCGGGTGAATTGTGGGCGGAGATTGCCGGTGAATTGTGGGCGGAGATTGCCGGCGTGATGTGGGCGGAGATTGCCGGGTGGATTGTGGGCGGAGATTGCCGGGTGGATTGTGGGCGAGATGATTGCCGGGCGTGATGTGGGCGGAGATTGCCGGGTGAATTGTGGGCGGAGATTGCCGGGTGAATGGGGCGGAGATTGCCGGGCGTGATGTGGGCGGAGATTGCCGGGTGGATTGTGGGCGGAGATTGCCGTGGGATTGTGGGCGGAGATTGCCAGGTGGATTGTGGGCGGAAATTGCCGGGTGAATTGTGGTGGAGATTGCCGGGTGGATTGTGAGCGGAGATTGCCGGGTGGAGATTGCCGGTGGATTGTGGGCGGAGATTGCCGGGTGGATTGTGGGCAGAGATTGCCGGGTGAATTGTGTGACGGAGATTGCCGGGTGGATTGTGGGCGGAGAGTGCCGGGCGGATATGTGGGCGGAGATTGCCGGGTAATTGGGCGGAAGATTGCGGGGGTGAATTGTGGGCAGAGATTGCCGGGTGAATTGTGGCGGAGATTGCCGGGTGAATTGTGGCGGGATATTGCCGGGTGGTTGTGGGCGGAGATTGCCGGTGGATTGTGGGCGGAGATTGCCGGGTGGATTGTGGCGGAGATTGCCGGGTGGATTGTTGGGCGGATATTGCCGGGTGGATTGGGCGGAGATTGCCGGGTGGATTGTTGGCCGGAGATTGCCGGGTGGATTGTGGGCGGAGATTGCCGGGTGGATTGTGGGCGGAGATTGCCGGGTATAATGTGGGCGGAGATTGCCGGTGTGAATTGTGGAGGAGATTGCCGGTGTGAATTGTGGGCGGAGATTGCCGGGTGAATTGTGGGCGGAATTGACGGGTGGATGTGGCGGAGATTGCCGGGTGGATTGTGGGCGGAGATTGGCGGGGGATTGTGGGCGGGAGATTGCCGGTGGATTGTGGGCGGATTCATTGCCGGGTGGATTGTGGGCGGAGATTGCCGGGTGGATTGTGGCGGAGATTGCCGGGTGGATTGTGGGCGGAGATTGCCGGGTGGATGTGGCGGAGATTGCCGGGTGGATTTGTGGCGGAGATTGCCGGGTGGATTGTGGGGAGATTGCGCGGTGGATTGTGGCGGAGATTGCCGGGTGGATTGTGGGCGGAGATTGCCGGGGTGATGTGGGCGGAGATTGCCGGGTGATTGTGGGCGGAGATTGCCTGGTGAATGTGGGCGGAGATTGCCGGGTGGATTGTGGGCGGAGATTGCCGGGTGGATTTGGGGCGAGATTGCCGGGTGGAATTGTGGGCGAAATGCCGGGTGAATTGTGGGGAGATGCGGGTGGATTGTGCGGGGAGATTGCCGGGTGGAGATTGCCGGGTGGATTGTGGGCGGAGATTGCCGGGTGGATTGTGGGCAGAGATTGCCTGGGTGGATTGTGGGCGGAGATTGCCGTGGATTCTGGGCGGAGATTGCCGGGGATTGTGGGCGGAGATGCCTGGTGTAGAGGTATTGTGAGAGGACCGGGTGGATTGTGGGCGGAGATCTGCGTGGATTGTGGGCGGAGATTGCCGGTGGATTGTGGGCGGAGATTGCCGGGTGGATTGTGGGCGGAGATTGCCGGGTGGATTGTGGGCGGAGATTGCCGGGTGGATTTGGGCGAAATTACCGGGTGGATTGTGGGCGGAGATTGCCGGTGGATTGTGGGCGGAGATTGCCGGCGTGATGTGGGCGGAGATTGCCGGGTGAATTGTGGGCGGAGATTGCGGGTGAATTGTGGCGGGGATTGCCGGGTGAATTGTGGGCGGAGATTGCCGGGTGATTGTGGGCGGAGATTGCCGGGTGGATTGTGGTGGAGATTGCCGGGTGGATTGTGGGCGGAGATTGCCGGTGGATTGTGGCGGAGATTGCCGGGTGGTGATTGTGGGCGGAGATTGCCGGGTGGATTGTGGGCGGGAATTGCCGGGTGAATTGTGGGCGGAGATTGCCGGGTGGATTGTGGCGGAGATTGCCGGGTGGATTGTGGGCGGAGATTGCCGGGTGGATTGGGCGGAAATTGCCGGGTGCATTGTGGACGGAGATTGCCGGGTGGGATTGTGGCGGATATTCCGGGTGGATTTTGTGGCGGAGATTGCCGGGTGGATTGTGGGCGGAGATTGCCGGGTGGATTGTGGGCGAAAATTGCCGGGTGGATTGTGGGCGGAGATTGCGGGTGGATTTGTGGGCGGAGATTGCCGGGTGGATGTGGGCGGAGATTGCCGGGTGGATTGTGGGCGGAGATTGCCGGGCGTGATGTGGGCGGAGATTGCCGGGTGAATTGTGGCGGAGATTGCCGGGTGGATTGTGGGCGGAGATTGCCGGGTGAGTTGGGCGGAAGATTTGCCGGGTGGATTGTGGCGGAGATTGCCGGGTGGATTGTGGGCGGAAATTGCCGGGTGAATTGTGGACGGAGATTGCCGGGTGGATTGTGGGCGGAGATTGCCGGGGTGATGTGGCGGGATTGCCGGTGGATTGTGGGCGGAGATTGCGGGGATTGGACGGATTGCCGGGTGAATTGTGGGCGGAGATTGCCGGGGTGAATTGTGGGCGGAGATTGCCGGGTGATTGTGGGCGGAGATGAGCGGTGGTTGTGGATCGTGGCGAGATTGCCGGGTGGATTGTGGCGGGGAATGCCGGGTGAATTGTTGGACGGAGATTGCCGGTGGATTGGTGGGCGGAGATTGCCGCGGTGGATTGTGGGCAGAGATTGCCGGGATGTGGGCGGAAATTGCCGGGTGGGTTGTGGGCGGAGATTGCCGGGTGGATTGTGGGCGGAGATTGCCGGGTCGGAAATTGCCGGGTGAATTGTTGGCGGAGATTGCCGGGTGGATTGGAGCGGAGATTGCCGGGTGGATTGTGGGCGGAGATTGCCGGGTGGATTGTGGGCGGAGATTGCCGGGTGGATGTGGGCGGAGATTGCTGGGCGTGGATTGTGGGCGGAGATTGGCCGGGTGGATTGTGGGCGGAGATTGCCGGTGTGGATTGTGGCGGAGATTGCGGGTGATTGTGGGCGGAGATTGCCGGTGTGGATTGTGGGCGGAGATTGCCGGGTGGATTGTGGGTGGAGGTTGCGGGTGGATTGTGAGCAGAGGTTGCCGGGTGATGTGGGCGGAGATTGCCTGGGTGGATTGTGGGCGGAGATTGCCGGTGGATTGTGGGCGGAGATTGCCGGGTGGATTGTAGGCAGAGATTGCCAGGTGATTGTGGGCGGAGATTGCCGGGTGGATTGTGGGCGGAGATTGCCGGGTGGATTGGTGGTGGAGGTTGCCGGGTGATTGTGAGAGGGTTGCCGGGTGGATTGTGGCGGAGATTGCCGGTGGATTGTGGCGGAGATTGCGGGTGGATTGTGGGCGGAGATTGCCGGGTGAATGTGGGCGGAGGATTGCCGGGTGGATTGTGGGCGGAGATTGCTGGGGGATTGTGGAGCGGAGATTGCCGGGTGGATTGTGGGCGGAGATGCAGGTGAATTGTGGCGGAGATTGCCGGTGAATTGTGGGCGAGATTGCCGGTGTGGATTGGGACGGAGTTGCCGGGTGGATTGTGTGCGGAGATTGCCGGGTGGATTGTGGGCGGAGATGCCGGGTGAATGTGGGCGGAGATTGCCGAGTGGATTGTGGGCGGAGATTGCCGGGTGGGTTGTGGGCGGAGATTGCCGGGTGGATTGTGGGCGGAGATTGCCGGGTGAATTGTGGGCGGGAGATTGCCGGGTGGATTGTGGGCGGAGATTGCCGGGTGGATTGTGGGCGGAGATTGCCGGGTGGATTGTGGGCGGAGATTGCCGGGTGGATGTGGGCGGAGATTGCCGGGTGGATTGTGGGCGGGAGATTGCCGGTGAATTGTGGGCGGGTTAATGCGGAAGAGCGACGTTTTTTGTGCTGAATCGTTTTCTGTGTGAAGCCGGAAGTTGATTTCTGAGCACGAATAGTTAATCTTCCTGCCCCGTTAGTTGTTGACGCGCAGCGTTGTAACTCTCGTTCTTCATTGTTTTTTGGGTTTTTTTTTTTTGCACGTACGTTTATTATTTTTTGTAAGTACGTTTATTTTTTTTTGTACGTACGTTTATTATTATTTTTTTGTAAGTAGTTTATTTTTTTTTACGTACGTTATTATTATTTTTGTATTACGTTTATTTTTTTGTACGTACGTTTATTATTTTTTTGTTTACGTACGTTTATTATTATTTTTTTGTACGTACGTTATTATTATTTTTTTGTACGTACGTTTTATTATTATTTTTTTGTACGTACGTTTATTATTATTTTTTTGTACGTACGTGTTTATTATTTTTTTTGTACGTACGTTTATTTTTGTTTTTTTGCACGTACGTTTATTATTATTTTTTTGTACGTACGTTTATTTTTTTTGTACGTACGTTTTTTTATAGCGCGCAACATCGCGCTGTTATATAATTGGCTATTCTGTCCTGTGTCTTCTGTCATACTATGGCCGCGTACGTCCCTTTTATCTGAGGCTATAAATATAAATTTGTCCAACGTCACAACTCTTCCATCTTCATGCTAATTCACCGTGCTCACATTAAAATTTTATAACTGCAAAATTGTTTCAGTCATTCTTAACCTTTTACTTCCCCAGCCGCGCGATATCGAGTATTCGCTTCTGTGTTGGAAACTGCCGTGATGTGATGGATTATAATAAATGCGATGTGGATGTTTACTGTAATGATAGTCTGCAGGTAAATCGATAAAATGCCGGGGGCACAGCGGGGGGGAATATGATACTAATATATATTGATGGGACGGCCAAACGGCCTCTTTCTGATAAATTTGCATGTGCTGCATTGAGGCTGTCTTCTCTTAGCCCAGTGATGACGATGGTTGCACAAAATGCTCTTTCGCACAAATGACTAGACGCAGTAAAACAGCGTATGCGACGCGATGATGTGTTTGAAACCGGTCCATCAATGTAAATCGCTACTGAGGCATGAGCTGGATGCTTGAGCTCCATCGTCGCGATGACAGACGCGTGCCCATCATCAACCCTGCTGGCTTCGCATAAACATGGCGATTCGAGGACTGGCGTCACTCCACCAGAGACGGAACCCAGGATAGATAGACCAGACATGTTTAGTGGACGGCTCTCGCCGATCTCAGGTGCTCTACTGCCAAGAACGGAATTGTTCAAATTTAATTGTTCATTGAATCCGTCGTCCTTCTTTGTAGTTTCACCGAACTTGTTTTACTTGATTTTTTTACTTGTATTTCATACATTCACGTGACGGTGATTTTTGGATAGCTTCGCTATTTTAACTGTGATTATCAAGGTTTGCTGTTTCATTATGTTTGTTTGATTGTTGCATGTTTATTTTACCCATTCATGACGGCCATGGCGGTGTAGTTACAAGCGTCTAGAGGTCTTCAGCGGGTTTGTTAAAAATTGTTTCCCAGAATTTATCAGTTTATTTTACCATTCATTGATGGCCATGGCGGTGTAGTACAAGTAGAGCCTTCCAGGTTGTTAATATGTTCCCAGAATTATCAGTTCTATTTTACCATTCGATGATGGCCATGGCGGTGCTATACCAGGTAGAGCCTTTCAGCGTTTTGTTAAAAATTGTTCCCAGATATTTATCAGTTATTTTACTACTTCATGTACGGCGCATGCGGTGTAGTACAAGGTAGACCTTCAGCCGTTTTGTTAACAAATTCGTTCCCAGAATTATCAGGTTATTTTACCACTTCATGTATGGCCATGGTACGGTGTAGTTAACAATGAGCCTTCAGCGTTTTGTTAAATTGTTCCCATGAATTTATCAGTTATTTTACCATTCATGAGTCGGCCATGCGGTTGTAGTACAGGTTAGAGCCTTCAGCGTTTTTGTAAATAGTTTCCAGAATTTCATCAGTTATTTTGACCACTTCATGCGGCCGCATGGCGTGCTAGTACAAGGTGAGTCTTCAGCGTTTTGTTAATAATTGTGTCTCCAGAATTTATCGTTTTATTCTTACATTCATGATGGCCATGGCGGTGTAGTACAAGGTAGAGCCTTCAGCGTTTTGTTAAAAATTGTTCCCAGAATTTATCAGTCTATTTTACCACTTCATGACGGCCATGGCGGTGTAGTACAAGGTAGAGTCTTCAGCGTTTTGTTAAAAATTGTTCCCAGAATTTATTTTATCCTTTTCTTATTGTTAGCACTTGGCGTCGACAAAAACGTTAAACTTTTATCCACCAGTCATGACAAATTACGAAAAGAAGAGATGTAATTATTGTAATTATTAGAGAATTGAAGCTGACGACTGTACTGCCAGTAATACGTTTATTTGTGTAAAAGATGTTTGATCGCCTCCAGATGGCACGTCGAGGTGTAACAGTAGATAATGTGTTTCAGATTTAAAACGCAACCCCGAGAAGATCACGGAAAGGACGATCGAGGGGCCCAAAGAGGGGTTCGTGAGTGGTGCTGGAGTTGTGACAGTGGTTGGACGTTGTGAATGGTAACAGAGTGCTGTGGTCATGGCCGACTCGCTGGAGACTTGGTGTAAGAAGGAACTTTCGGAGAGATTCTCCATGGACCTGGGGCCTGAAGGACTCAGGTGCGCCAGACCCTCCGGATTGCTTTCCATGACTTTCTCTGATCTTGTACATTGACATTAAATATAAAACGACAAGGGAACTCAGTGGGGTGTAAACCTCCGTCACGTCATGCCTCACACACGAGAACATATCAGGCCCAATACATTTTTGAAATATATTATCATGCCATATATAATTTTGGCTGTCTCTCCTGTCTCTGTCCCTGTCTCTCTGTCTCTGTCCCTGTCTCTCTGTCTCTCGGTCCCTGTCCCTGTCTCTCGTCTCTCTGTCTCTGTCCCTGTCCTCTGTCTCTGTCTCTGTCTCTGTCCCTGCTCGTCCTTGTCTCTGTCTCTCTCTGTCTCTCTGTTCCTGTCTCTCTGTCTCTGTCCCTGTCCTGTCTCTTGTCTCTCTGTCTCTGTCCCTGTCTCTGCTGTCTCTGTTCTGTGTCTCTGTCTCTGTCTCTGTCTTCTGGTTCTTCTCTGTCTGTCTCTCCCTCTTTGTCTCTCTGTCTCTGTCTCTGTCTCTGTCTTTGTCTCTCTGTCTCTCTGTGTCTCTCTCTCACCAAAATTGAATCAATTCTTCCTTGTCACACACCTAACCTGTCCAAGTTTCATCCTAATCCATCCTCAACTTTTTGAGACATCCTGTATACAAACAAACAAAGAAGAAGACCGTGCAGAGCATGACACTTGCAAAATGCATAAAACAAACTTGAGCTCAAAAATAATAGGCTGTTTTAATTCAGTGACCTGAAATATAAATCCTTTTCAAATTTCAAGTCAATCGGATGAAAATTGACGATTTTAGAAATGTAACCTCAAGACGACCTTTGACCTCAAAATCAATAAGCTTCTCAGTTGAGACTACCTCGACAACCTTATAAAGGTTCATGACAATCGGTTTGGAATTGTGATCTGCAGGCGATTAACAGACAAACAAAACTGACTGACCAATATACTTGTAAAATCAAAGATTTTTCAAGTAACAAACAGACAGAGAAAGTGGTGAAAACATCACCTCCTTCACCTTCAGTGGCGGATGTAATAATAAATTGCCAGGACTTGTTCATCAAGCATCATGATCTGTTTTCATGAATCTGTGACATGACATGTTTATCTTCTTCGTCTTGCGTATGGCAGCTTGGCTTGCCAGGAGCTATCATTTTGTTGGGGCGTGGCTGTGCTGCTGATGCTGTGCTCCTACACCAGTTCACTGGTACTCATTTTACCGACTTTGGAAGGACTAGTACGTGCCCGTAAAAAAACAAAAATGTAATAAATAAATATTCAAACCGCGAGCAAGAAACAACAACCACTCAGGCCATTTCCTCGCTCTCGCGTGCCCGTCCGTGCGTGGCCCGGAAGTTCGCATATCGCAGTTATGATTATTCGCAATTTAGTATTTATGGCAATATCAATTAGCGCCAACGTATTTTGCCTTTCGCAATGTCGTCGCAAGGAAAAAAAAAGAAGAGAGAGAAAAAAAATTTACTTCTGGTTCGGAGCAACCAGCCACTCTGATGTTACCGAAATTTATCACCGTCTAATATGAAAACGATCATAACTTGGCATTGTGTTTATCTATAAATGCGCATAAGAATCGAGAAATTATTAGAATACACAAGTCATCACTCTCCGGAAGCCCGTACGTTGTAACCTCGTAATGGGAACGCGGCTGAGGCCCTTCCCCATCGGCCACGCCCACGCAACAACCTGTCTTGTCATTGGTGGTAAATAAATGGCCATAACTTGGGCACTTGTCCGATTAATATCAAACCTTGAAAAGGCACATCCTCAGGTCCCAGCAATATACCTGGCAAGTTTCAATTAGATCGGACCAGTGGTTGTCGAGAAACAGCGGTCACAGACACACACAGACACACACACAGACACACACAGACACACACAGACACAAACACAGACAACAGACACAGACACAGACACAGACAACAGACACAGACACAGACACAGACACAGACACAGACAGGAACACAGACAGACACAGACAGACACAAGACAGACAGACACAGACAGACAGACACAGACAGACAGACACAGACAGACAGACACAGACAGACAGACACAGACAGACAACACAGACAGACAGACACAGACAGACAGACACAGACAGACAGACACAGACAAGACAGACAGCAGACAGACACAGACAGACAGACACAGACAGACAGACACAGACAGAACAGACACAACACAGACACAGACAACACAGACACAGACAGACAGACAGACAGACCAGACAGACAGACACAGACACAGACAGACAGACACAGGACACAGACAGACAGACCACAGACACGACAGACAGACACAGACACAGAACAGACAGAACACAGACACAGACAGACAACACAGACAGACAGACAGACAGAACAGACAGACAACAGACCAGACAGACACAGACAGAGACAGACAGACACAGAAGACAGACAGACAAGACAAGACAGGACAGACACCAGACAGACAGACACAGACAGAAGACGACACAGACAGACAGACAGACACAGACACAGACAGACAGACACAGACAGACACAGACAGACAGACAGACACAGAAGAGACAGACAGACACAGACAGACCGACAGACACCAGACACAGACACAGACACAGAACAGACACAGACACACAACACACACAACACCGACACACAGACACACAGACACACAGACACACAGACACACAGACACACAGACACCACAGACACACAGACACACAGACACAACACACCACACACACACACATTGCTGAATTATAGATAGATGACAGGCTAGGTCAAACCCACTGGTATTAATTCAGTGCGCCAACGGGGCTCGAACTCAGGAACCCCAGATCCCCACTCACTCCACCCTACCGCAAAGCCAACACCTGGCTTGTGATTACCCCCGAAATGAAATTAAACAAATCGGGGGGGGGGGGGGGGGGAGCAAGTAGCAATATGCGATGCAACAAAACATTTTATCCATACCATACAACCATTCCGGTCTGAACTACACAAGTTAAAAAAAATTAAATGTTTTGGAAGAAAATGCTCTTTTCCTTCAATGGTTTCTTTCTTTCTTGTAAATACACACAAACCGACCCTGCATAGCCTGTCACCCCGTGTTGGTGGCATGCCACCCTTCAAAATGTCAATATTCTCAATGTTTGGAGTTCAAGCAAGTGATTTCCCCTTTGCTTACCGAGCAAACTGTTCGGGTTTCTACTCCCATGAATCCCATCGAACCCAACCCTCTTACTTGCAGGTTCTTTGTGTCCTCTCCTCTCCTCTCCTGTTCCTTTCGTTATACCCTTGTTGACTGCATCCAACTATAAGTAAGTTCGGTGCCTTTTTACCGTCTTGGTACCTCGCTCTTCTACGAGTTGAGACGATTGTATAAAAATCCTTTAATTGCACCATATATAAACTTCAGCCTTGGAGGTGATAGTGTATGTTTAAATGTCACATCATTCAAGTGTCGTGCTTTACCTACTTATTAACAACTGGTTAAACAATGCCTGCAATAGATTGTTCCTTTTTTTACATTTTGGATGCAGGTGCAAAGGACACAGAAAACTATGAATTTACAGCAGGAAGCACCGCGTGCCGCGGGCACATTCATTAGGCGTTCGACCAGTGCCCATCAGCTTTTATAATCACAGTGTTGCCCTCTCTTCATTGTGCCAGCAAGATTGCTGATGATTGGTTGTTGCTCGAGTATAAATGGCTATAAGGTTCATTCAATTTCCACCATTTAATGTCCTCTAAAACCACAAATTTATTCTTCAAAGAATCCATTGTCCACCACTCTTCCCCTTTTAGTTTCGCTTGAACAGCACAATTTCACCACCGGTTGAACTCTCTATTTAAACTGCGTTGTTCGTCCAAAATTGCACGGTCGGTGTGAAATAACCCGTGATCAATGGCTTTCTAAATGATGTACAATCTGGGCATGTTTGTTCAAAATTGCCACCATTCCACCACTCTCGCTTGGCAATGGAGGTTTAGGCTGTGGTACATACCATGGTTTACGAATATTTGTGGGTAAGATGTAAAAGCAGTCTGCTTGGAATGTTATGATGTCATGTGTGCTTTGAATGTCATATGCTTTGTCATGTGCTTGGAATTTTATGTTGTCATGTTTGCTTGTAATGTCATGAGTGCTTGGAATGTCATGTCATGTGTGCTTGGAATGTCATGTCATGTGTGCTTGGAATGTCATGTCATGTTGTGTGCTTGAAATGTCATATGCTTGGAATGTCATGTCATGTGTGCCTGTCATGTCATGTCATGTCAGTGTCATGTGCTTGAAATGTCATATGCTTGGAATGGTGTCATGTCATGTTGTGCTTGGTAAATGTCATGTGTGTCTCGGTGTCCTTGAAATGTCATATGCTTGGAATTGTACATGTCATGTGTGCTTGTAATGTCATGTCGTGTGCTTGAAATGTCATATGTTTGAATGTTGTGTTGTCATGTGCTTGAAATGTCATGCTTGAATGTCATGTCATGTGTGCTTGTAATGTCATGTGTCGTGTGTTGAAATGTCATATGCTTGGAATGTCATGTCAGTGTGTGCTTTGTAATGTCTATGTTGTCATGTTGAAATGTGATATGCTTGGAATGTCATGTCATGTGTGCTTGTAATGTCATGTCATGTGTGCTTGTCATGTAATGTCATTTGCTTGAAATGTCATATGCTTGAATGTCATGTCATGTCATGTGTGCTTGGAATGTCATGTTGTCGTGTGCTTGAAATGTCATATGCTTGGAATGTCATGTCATGTGTGCTTGTAATGTCATGTCGTGTGCTTGAAATGTCATATGTTTGGAATGTTGTGTTGTCATGTGCTTGAAATGTCATGCTTGGAATGTCAGTGGTGTGCTTGTAATGTCATGTTGTCGTGTGCTTGAAATGTCATATGCTTGGAATGTCTGTCATGTGTGCTTGTAATGTCATGTTGTCATGTGCTGATATGTCATATGCTTGGAATTCATGTCATGTGTGCTTGAAATGTCATGTTGTCATATGCTTGGAATGTCATGTCATGTGTGCTTGAAGTCATGTCATGTGTGCTTGTAATGTCATGTTGTCATGTGCTTGAAATGTCATATGCTTGGAATGTCAATGTCATGTGTGCTTGGAATGTCATGTCATGTTGTCGTTGTGCTTGAATGTCATATGCTTGGAATGTCATCTCATGTGTGCTTGGAATATCATGTTGTCGTGTGCTTGAAATGTCATATGCTTGGAATGTTCATGTCATGTGTGCTTGTCATGTCATGTTGTCATTTGTTGAAATATCATATGCTTGGAGTGTCATGTCATGTGTGCTTGGAATGTCATGTTGTCGTGTGCTTGAAATGTCATATGCTTGGAATGTCATGTCATGTGTGCTTGTAATGTCATGTCGTGTGCTTGAAATGTCATATGTTTGGAATGTTGTGTTTTGTCATGTGCTTGAAAATGTCATGCTTGGAATGTCATGTCATGTGTGCTTTGTAATGTCATGTTGTCGTGTGCTTGAAATGTCATATGCTTGGAATGTCATGTCATGTGTGCTTGTAAGTCATTGTCGTGTGCTTGAAATGTCATATGTTTGGAATGTGTGTTGTGTTGTCATGTGCTTGAAATGTCATGCTTGGAAATGTCATGTCATGTGTGCTTGTAATGTCATGTTTTCGTGTGCTTGAAATGTCATGCTTGGAATGTCATGTCATGTGTGCTTGGTAATGTCATGTTGTCCTGTGCTTGAAATGTCATATGCTTGGAATGTCATGTCATGTGTGCTTGGAATGTCATGTTGTCGTGTGCTTGAAATGCCATATGTTTGGAATGTTGTGTTGTCATGTGCTTGAAATGTCATATGCTTGGAATGTCATGTAATGTCATGCTTCCTTGAAATGTCATATGCTTGGAATGTTATGCTGTCATGTTTGCTTGGAATGTCATGTGCTTGGAATATTATGTTATCATGTGTGCTTGGTATGCTCGGTGCTTGTTTTTATTTTCTAAATTGGTATTTTCCACAGGGAGATACTCTCCATTATCAATGACGAGGAGCTTCAGAGAAATCTGAAGGATAAGCTGCGTGGTGACAACAGAAAAAAGAGGAGGTTTATTGATCAGCTTCTACAACGTCGTCACTCTGAATGCCATCTACAACTTCCTGATGATGTGCAAGTTTATCGCAAGAAAGAAGGTTTGTATCGCCTTGCTGCCTTCACACACTTTGTCTGGTGGTGATAGTTAGCAAAGGTGGTGACATCTTGTAATGTTGAGCTTTTATGATTTATTACCCCGCACACGAATCACAAAGCAGGGTTAAGCAATTGGTTCACTCTGTCTGTCTGCAGACGTCAGTTTATGATTGAAGTACAACTTAATGTCAATTGAATGTTATATTTTGAATATGAATCTGTAAACAAACTCTGCAGTTTACCGTACTTTGGCTCTGAATTTGTCCCAATCACACATGCACAGAGGAGTGAGATTTTTTATTTTTTTTACTCCGTCTGCCTGTCTGGCAGTCAAACAAAATTTGAAAATCATTCCAAACAGGAAACTTACTTTTTTAAGGACGTCATAAATGACACAAACAGCAGACATGAATAACTAATGTAATGGGTTAAACAAGGGGGTGTAAAAGACGCTGCATCAACTGCAGTAAACTTCGGGGATTTTTTTTGACTTTTTTTTTTACGACCTTTAAAATCTCTTATTTCAATTGAATTATATAGGCCGACTTGAACACTGCAGAACACAAATCGCCTTTTTAGCACTTTTAAAAACCTTCCATTTAGCAGTACATGGACAAAATATTACAACATTTACATCATCTCAACAAATTAAATTTGCTGTTTGCAGACCCCACCCATATCCATTTTTCTCAAGACTGTGCTGGGGGTATTCTATAAACTCTCTAGTTACCTCCACCCACCGAATGTGAAAGGAGGTTATGTTTTCACCCCTGTCTGTCTGTCTCTGTTTTTCTGTCTTACTGTTTGTGTGCAGGATGTCTCAAAAAGTTGTGGACAGATTTGGATGAAACTTGGTAGGCAGGTTGGGTGGTGAAGATCCAGATCTGGAAACAAGAATTTTTAAAGTGATTCTTCACCATTGAGAGGACAGATTTGGATGAAACTTGGTGGGCAGGTTGGGTGTGTAACAAGAACAAACTGATGAAATTTTGGTGAAGATCCAGATCTGGAAACAAGAATTTTTAAAGTGATTCTTCACCATTGAGAGATAGTGCCAAAAATGATATGTAGCATGATGTCTCAAAAAGTTTTGGACGGATTCGGACGAAACTTGGTGGACATATTGGGTGTGTGACAAGGAAGAATTGATTCAATTTTGGTGAAGATCCGAATTTTGATCTGGATAGAAGAATTACTTCGTTTTAAAAGTGATTCTTCACCATTGAGAGATTGGGCCAAAAACTATAGAGTACTGTATAGCATGATACAGTATTTAAAAAATGTAATGGGCCCGATATGTTCTCGTGGATCAGGCATTGTGTGGCGGAGTTCTGCGCTCGACTTGGTGCCCTTCTAGTTTTGTGATGTTTTTGCCATTATGCCAGGTATGGCCGTTGCTTTATAATATATGCTTGGCAACTTAACTGTCAAATAATTTGTTGGCAAAAGATAGTCCAGTCTTTACTGTCATAATTGTCATAATACTCGGTGGCCCATTGCAGTTAACACTTGCAAACCTACTCCTCTATTCCTTCACTGACTTCCTCCTCTACTCATTCATATACTTCCCCATGCCTTTTTACCCATTTCCTCCTTTACCCACTTTCTTCTTTACCCACTTCCTCCTTTAACCACCTCCCCCTTAACCCACTTCCTCCTTAACCCACTTCCTCCTTTACCCACTTCTTCCTCATCCACTTCCCCCTCTATTTATCCATTCCTCTGTAAGATTCCTCATCTTTCTCAAGAGAAGACTCGTGGACATGGAGCTCAGTTGCATGCACGGAGCAATCTTTATTCGCCGGTTCACACCGCTCTGCCCGATGGAGACCACAACGACCTCGTCACACACACACTCCCTGTCTCTCTCTCTGTCGTGTCTCTCTGTCTTCTCTCTGCCTCTCTCTCTCTCTCTCTCTGCCTCTCTCTCTGCCTCTCTCTCTGCCTCTCTCTCTGCCTCTCTCTCTGCCTCTCTCTCTGCCTCTCTCTCTGCCTCTCTCTCTGCCTCTCTCTGCCTCTCTCTCTCTGCTCTCTTCTGCTCTCTCTCTCGCCTCTTCTCTCTTCTCTCTCTCTCTCTCTCTCTCTCTCTCTCTCTCTAGCGCCCCCTGGCCGCTATTCCTCTTGCATCCCTCTTTTCATAATTCGTACATAATTGTTCACGGTACCGAGACCCATAAGCATTTAACAAAACCAACATTTAACAAATGAATTCGTATTCACGACTCATAACTACACAGTATGATAACTTTACTTTCCACAATTAACGTCCACGTTTTCTTCACTCTTGCACGTATTCCATGAGGTACTTGGATTGACGAACTTCTCTTCCTGATATCGTTGTCACCGGCTGTTGTCCTCTGGAGGACCCTGTCGATCTGCCATGTTGTCATTCTGCCGAGCCTGTGGCGAAACCTCTGATATCCCAACATCTGCTTCAGTCTGCCGAGCTGTTTCACCCGCCTTTCTTCTTGACTTGGGAATCACAACTCTTTCTCCCTTGAAGATCAGGTCACCCTGAGTGCTCAGTTCATCTCTCACATGGAAGTATGGCCTAAGGACTGGTTCAACCTCATGTTGTGTCTCTTTCCATCCTGTCTGCATCATTAGTTTGAGTTGTTGCAGGATACCATCTCATCTGGTATCATCTTCAATCTCCCTCATTAATGGTTGAGAGATTGGGATATGTTTTGCCATGTTTACCATCTCAAACTCCTTTTCCTTGTCGACTCTTGGGTCCTTGAGGTAGGCTCTACTAAGCGTATCAGCCAGTTGCATGTCTTTTACTGGCCGATAGTGAATCTCAGCATTGTATGATTGCATCCTCACGAGCATTCTCTGCAGCCACTTTGTTGCAATGATCTCCAGTGGTTTGTGATCAGATTTTACCTTCACCTGTCTC
Organism: Eptatretus atami; assembly: GCA_035128595.1. Classification (NCBI taxonomy): domain Eukaryota; kingdom Metazoa; phylum Chordata; class Myxini; order Myxiniformes; family Myxinidae; genus Eptatretus; species Eptatretus atami. The sequence goes on from CM068963.1 coordinate 16,759,446, forward strand.
CCATATGTGTATAGATGAAACTTTTCCAAACCAAAAACTACTGCAAGGAGCTCCTTCTCTATCTGTGCACACCTGGTTTCTGCATCAGATGGAGCCCTGCTAGCATATGCTATGGGATGTCCTTCTTGGATCGGTGCAGCACCGAGCCCAGTGTCAGAAGCATCCACCTGCAGAGTCAGCTCCTTCGATTGGTCAGAGTACTTTTGAGCACTGGTTCAGCAGAAATCGGCATCTTAATCTCCTGCATAACCTTCACATGTACTTCTGACCACCACCAGGTGACATCCTTCTGTGTCAGTCTGTGTAGGGGCTCGCACTTGTCATTAAAGCCTGGAAGGAATTTGCTGAGATAGTTGACAAACCCAATGAATCTCTGTACCCCTTGCACATCAGTTGTGTTTGGCATTTGCACCACCGCTTTCACCTTTTCTTGGTCGGGTTTGAGACCCTCTGAAGTGACTACATGACCAATGAAGGTCACTTCTTTGAGATTGAATTTCACCTTTTCCTTGTTCAGCTTCAGGTCTCACTCTCTACATGTCTCCATCAATGCTCTCACCTTCCTGTCATGGTCTCTCTCTGCCTCTGCCTGTGTCTTTCCTTTCCCAAACACCAGGATGTCATCTGCTGCTGACCTCACTTCCAGCATACTCTCTAGTGCTTGGTTTTGTCTCCTCTGAAATTCTTCCGGGGCCGTCGAGAGCCCAAATGGCATCCTTGGCCATCTATATCTGCCATATGGGGTGTTCAACGTGGTCAAGTATGAACTCTCCTCGTCCAGTTCAATGTGCCAGAAACCATTCTTGGCATCAAATCTGCTGAACACATTTGCCTCATTCAGTTCTGTCAGTATGTTCTCAATTGTAGTCATTGGATAGTGACATCTCTTAAGTCCTTGATTAAGGTCTCTTGGATCCAAACAAACTCTTAATTTCCCATTAGGATTTCTCAACACACACAAGGCTGGATACCCAGGGGTCGGCAAGTCTACAGGGGCTATTATCCCTGCCTCAATGAGCTTGTCTAATTCTGCTTTCAGTTTTCCTTTCAGAGCAATCGGAATACACCTTGGTGGATGCGCTGCAGGCCTCTTACTCTCATCCAGCATAAGATGGTCTTTGCCTTCCGGCTTTCCAGTCCCCTCGAACACATCTGCAAATTCCTCCGGCAGTTGTCTCTTGTCAAGAGGGAAACTTTCTTCAGTTCTGGCATGTACGCTCCTCAGGTTCTCTGTGCGCACTGTTATCAACTCCATTTGCTGTGCCGCCCTGCTTGCAAGAATGGCTCTGCACTCCTCTACTATTACTACAAATTCTGCTTTGTACTTTCTTCCATTTTTTGGATTTTTTTATGTTGAGGTTGGATTTCCCCAGTGGGACTACTGTTGTACCACTTCCTCCTTTACCCACTTCCTTCTTTACCCACTTCCTCATTTAACCACCTCCTCCTTTACCCACTTCCTCCTTTACCCACTTCCCCCTCTATTTATCCATTCCTCCATCTACCTATTCATTCACTCCAAATTTTCTGGGTCATCCCTGAGTCTACTTCAAATTGAACAATTTCAGTTATTCCGTGGTGCCATCTACTTTCATCAAGTCGATAGTTGGGTGGTGGTGATTACAAAAATCAACATAAAGTTAAGAAATTGTTAAAGTTAAACAAAAGTTAACAAAGTTAACAAAACTCAATATAGCACGATAAAGAAATATAGAAATAAAGTTAGAGTACTGCACCTATGATGGCAGCTGATTGTTGAGTAGTGTATCATGTCAAAACTTAATGATACACAACAAACAATAAGTGTTGTGTTGGGTGGCATTCCCCATACTGGCTTAATGGTGAAGCGAATGTTTTGGGGGTGCACAACCCTCAAAGCAGCAATGTAAAGCCACACACCAACACGTGTAAAGCCATACACCATGTATAAACCACACACACCACATATCAACCACATACACCACATATCAACCACATACAGCACACATCAACCACAACCAACACGTCACACGAAAACGAACATTCACACCAACATGTGTAAAACCATACACCAACACGTAAAGAACACACCAACGCACAAACAGGACACACCGACCACAACCAACACACAAACTACACCCAACAGACCACATGCTAACACGCACAGGAGTTTCCAATGATCTCGAAGGCCTTGGTTTCCACGGCATTGAGCTGAGCAAGGTAAAGGCAAGGGAGCCAGCCCAGAGGGGAGAGCACTACTCCATCAAGCTGCGGATGAAGGCTTTGTAGGTGGATAGGAGTTCAGGTGTGTGAAGGAAGTACTTTGTAAGACGAAGGATGCCTCAGTCAGTGGCTGGCTTTGGAAGCCAACTTTGAAATGTGGTTTGCCCAAGAAAGATCATGGCTGATAGTGAGGCCCATGAGTTTGAATGACTGAACTTCCTCAAGAGGTTTGTTAAGAAAGTAGATGGGAGGGTTTGCCAGATGGTCTTTTCAGAGAGTGAGAGTGTGAAATGTTTTTTGATTGAAATGCTGTGTACATAATTCCAAGTGTTTGACCAGTTTGTGATTTTTTTTTTTCAAGGTCTAAAGAGAGGGGAGAGGCTGCCGCCTGCCTGTCTGAAGGATGAGGGATGTTACAGCACAGGGTGGAGTCATCAGTAAATAGATAAAGATGATTTTCCAGAGTCAGAGATCATTGATGAAGATCAGGAATAGGACTGGGCCCAGAACACAATGCCTTGGGGCACTCCAGCCTTGACAGGGAGAGGAGATGAAAGGATTCTGTTGAGAGCCACACGTTGGTTATGAGAGTAGAGCTGAGGAAATCAGTAAGCCATGTGTGGAGTCGACCTTGGATGCCATCGGCAGGGAGTTTGGAGAGTAAGGCAGAATGCCTGACAGTATCAAAAGCATGAGATATGTCCAGAGAGATGGCCCTGATCTCATGTCTGACATTGAGGGCCTCCATCCATTGTTGGTTGAGTAGAAGCAGCATGTCCAAGGTGGAGTGACCTGGTCTGAATCTAAATTGGTGATCTGAGATGATTCTGTTGGAGAAAAGGAAGGATTTTATATCAACTGCGATTATGGATTCCATGACCTTCCTGATGATTGGAACGAAGCTGATAGGTTGCTTCCCATCATGAGGATTGTCACATGTGTAATCTTTATTCACACCAACATGTGTTCAGCCACACAAAAACACGAAAAACCACACACCAACCACAACCAACACACAACACATACTAACACACAAGCCACACACCAACAACATGCCCCACCACACACTCCAACACAAGGGTGTCGATCGCTATTGAGATGTTGGGAGGACATGCAAGCGCATTGAAGCCAATATGTCTTCGAGTCAGGTCAGGTCAGGTATAGGAGTATGTGCCAGAGCAGCACGTCGCTGTGTCCACTTTCCGCCGGTACTCCAGGGACCTCCGTCTGGCCATCCCCCAGGCAGATGCCTGGCCCATCCCCATCTCCTTGAGATGTCTTCGAGTGTGGGGCTCTTAGGAGGGCTCCGGAAAATGTAGAATTACTTAAGCATTTTATGGCTGCTTGTGCGAAGCACTTATAATTAAGATAACCTAACTTTGCATAATAGATATATTCCATCCATCCATTGGGACCATACTCTGTGCAGAGCGTTGGTGCTGCCCAAGCAGACTCCTTGGCTATTGAGCACAATCCTGGACGGGTCGCCACTCCGACACAGTATACCAGCATGCTGGCACTCATTTTGCCGACCTCAGAAAGATGACAGGCAGAGTCAACCCCACCGGGTATTAATTAAGCAGCTGAGTGTGATTTGAACTCAGGATCCTAGGATCCCAAGCCCACCACCCTCACCATTAAGCCAACACCAGGCATAATTGATATATTGTGACTTAATTGTCTTGATTATCATACTGTCGTCGCAAGTATCACGTTGCTTTCCTATCGTTACTTGTCAACATTGTTGGGCTCTCATTGTAGTGTGACAAAAATTTCACCACTGTTGAACTCGCTCATGATTGAGTGCAATTTTGGAAATAGTTGTACAACGAAGAAAAGATGCTATTTTCATTGAAATGGCAGATCCCATTTTATTTCAAGCTAATTTGAATTCGGAGATGCGGTTGAACAAGTACCAATGCTGAATTATTCCAGTAACTCCCTCTTAGTTAGACTCCCCAAATCCAGGCTCACCGCACACCTCCACTCTTTTGTTCCTCTTCTCTCCTATTTGGGGAATTGCTTTCCGGATGCTGTTCACTAGCACTCTTCCCTTCAGGACTTCACGCAAGAGCTGCAAGCTGCAATAGGAAATTATGAAAGAGCGATCTGGCTACGTTCATTTGTACATATGTATGCTGCAACTCAACTCAATTCTAAATTGCCTTCTTTGTTGTAAATTTAACAAGGAGCTGATACTCAAGATCTCCAACCTTTTGGGTGGTACGCACTTACGTACGCACGCACGCACGCACACACACTCACGCACACCCTATTTAACAAGAAACAAGGCAAAAAGAGCCTCACAAATATCGTACACAAGCCAAATTACCAACATAGTTGCCATGTCAACAAAATCCGGCCAATCATAGCCATGAGCAGGTTGGGATTATGTCATGAGGAGTAGATATCTGTATTATGAAAGCTAAATGTTCAATGGTTTATGAAATATCACGTACACAAAAGTACAATTCAAGGACAGATGATCGGATGGTCGGACTGAGCTCAATTTAACGTTCCCCATGATCTCCGACTTTATCGGATGGGTGGGGGACCGAAAATGAATGAAATAAATGAAAGACACTTCTTTGCACAGTTTGTGACTTTGCGGGCAATGCGGCTTGTTACCGTAGTTTTATATGGAAGAATGTCTTTAGCCATGCACTCGAGCGCGTGATTGCTGTCCCATAATGCATTTGGCTGTGTTGGCATGGAAACCTATCAAAACCCCAGTCTTCCTGCTTTGGCATCACGAGCTGGACTTTTATACCTGATGATTCTGACATCTTGATATACCACAAAATATATTTCCTGTGGAAGTGATGGGAAGAGCTTGTGGTCTTCTGATGGTTTCATGGTGTTGTGCGTTTGCTCTTGATCTCTTCTGTTAAAAGAAGCATGAGGTCATTCACGTATCCTTTTCAGGGAGTTTATCTTATCGGCAAAGGCATGTGTGTTCCTGCTATAAACTTCCTTTACCAACAGAACCACATTGCACTATTGCAACAGCGTGGCTGTTCGTTTAGTGTTTACCCAATGAAAAATCCCAAATGACTGTCTTGCTTCATAGAATATGTAAATGGTACATCTCAGGAATTCTTAGCCTAAGACTTGTCTTTTAACATATACCACCGACATGGCAGAGCCCTTATCCTTCTCCACCCTTTTTAAAATTACTCGAATATGAAAATGCTACACCCTGGTTATACGAAGGTTGCTTTAGATTCTCAAATAACTCATGGACCCTTTCTGTGCAGAGCAAGACAAGTTCCAGAAGCCAGAGAAGGGAAAGAAGAAAGGAAAAAACAAGGCGGAAACAAAGGGCTCCAATTTGAACTCTGACCCTCAGACGTCTTCAGAGAGAGATTCTGCACAGCAGGACAAGGTGAGACTTGAATATGGTGGTTTTAGATTCATTCTGCCAGTCGGCACAAGAAGACCACTATATCCCACCAACTAGAAGAATTGTCAATATTGCAACGGATGTAATGGACCCCAGAGCTAATTACCTCATGACATGTTTACCCCAAGGAATTGTGGGATATAACTAGGGTCAGTTTATTTCAATATTGTTTTGAAGGAGAGAGATATCAATGATGCCATTTTACTGTGTTTGGTGATCCCCAACCTCCTAATTGATGATGATGATGATGATGATGATTGTTCAAAGTGAATTTCCACATTCTTGGGAACATAGTACAGTAATATGATTATCAAAGGTTATCATTATGTAATGACAACAGGTGACGTATAACCTGATTGGATTAAATGGTTCATGGAATATTACAGGTTGTACCAGGAATTCAAATCAAAATTACAGGTTTTACCAAAGTAAACACTGCATGTCGTCATTGAGAGTGAAGTGAAATTTGTAGATAAGTTCTGCTGCAATTGTCGGTTGCGTCATGGAAAAATAACTTTGTACTGTACTTTGCTGGTGTTGTGTTGCTTTAGTTGTTTTACGGAAGTAATGAAGTTGACGTTTTGTAAATATGTATATCTGGGACCATTTGAGCACTAAATTAGTAACTTCTGCAGACAAAACAAGAAAAAGAGCAATCAGAGAATGCAGACCCTTGCCAGGACTTGTTTTGTGTGATGTTTGGGTAGTTTTGTGTGGTGTTTGTGTTCTGGTGTGTTACGTAATTCATAAGAGACATAATTAGAACTGCCACTTTTATAACTGCTGGCAGTGATGACTGGGTACCAAGACGTCCCGCTTTGATGCAACCACACTTTGATGGGACAACTGACCCTGACCCATGACGATTTTTATTATTCAATTTAATTAAAATGGGATTAAAATAAATTCAATTCAAATCAAATGGAAGACCATGTCGGACGTCGGTACTGTCCTGCATTGGAGTAATCAGAAGGAACCCGAACAAGCAAGAATCAAAGATGAAGTCGTCAGGAGGAACCTGGATAGGATTCACATTTCAGTTGCTGCTCCTCCACCCTCAAACCCATCCAGGCCCAGCCAAGAGAGCCTTATTAATAAATAAATAAATAAAAAAAACCACCCCGATCAAAATAGTTAAATATTTCTGGCTACCAGACCATGTATCCGATCAAGTTGAAATTTAAAATGTGTATTCCCCCATCACTACTAGATCATAATTGTGAAGTTTCACATTGATTGGTTAAGCGGTTCCAGAGAAAACATTAGTTAATATTTTTCTTCAATCCAATATGGCTGCCAAACCATGTGAATAATCAATTATTCCTCAACAAACTTGTACACACAAGGCTTGTGGAACATTTGTGTGACGTTTCCCCTCGATCTGTCCAGCTGTTCTGGAGAAAAAGATTTTTTAATAAGTCTTAGGGTAAATCCAACATGGCTGCCAAACCATGCGACCTCTGAAGTCGTATGTGCAAACCTTTTGTTCCTCATGGATAGGCGCTCATACATGTAAAGTTTTGCCTCAATCTGTTCAGCCACTTCAGAGAAAAACATTTTTCCTGAAGGTTTAAAAAAAAAACAACAAAAAAAACAATATGGCTGCCGAATCATGTGACCGATGACGTGATCAGTTTTTTTTTCTGTGGACCATTTTTTTCCCCTCGATGACCCTCAAAAGATTTCATACTGAGCAGATGTAGCGTTCTGCATGTGCAATTATGACATCATAACGAAGGCACCGACATATGACCTCATAAAAAATCACACTCATTCCCCATGAGGAGTACTTGCCATGTGCTAAGTTTCAATTTTTTCCTTGGTGAGGTTTCCGAGATGCAGAGGTCCAAAGTTTTTCAATTTTTCCAACGTGGCTGCCATATTACGTGACATATGACGTCATAATTATCATTAGACATTCTACATGAGTAGTCGCACCGATGGTGAACCACGAAAGTTATTTTCAGACAAACAAACAAACAAATGGACACAAATGCAATACCCTCTCCTTCAGCGAGGGTAAAAAAAGACCTTTGAGAAATGAATCCTCAACGTAAAAATAGGACTGCGCGTCCTGAAGCTCACCTGGATCAGGAGCAACAGTCACTCAAACCCCCCACAAACCCCCTTTAGACCCTGATTATATTTTTTAATGGTGTGAACAAACTTTGGTACGTCATGGGTGATGAAGGTTGTGGTCAAGTTTCATCAGAATTGTGTGTGTCGTTTTGGAGAAGAGGGCAAATACCTATTTGGGGGGGG